>GL501451.1:66980-122306 GCA_000149185.1 Mayetiola destructor
TGTTCACTGTCCATTATGTTACTATCATTGTTTCTCACTTTTTTTTGTTTACTGTTTTGAAAGCCATTCGACCAACCCCCTTTAAAGTCCGACGTTGCAAATTACTGAGTTACGTTGATCGTTTAATTGATTTATCCAATGGTGGACAATGGAGATCGTGAAATTGAAGAATTCGATGTATGACCGGAGGGCATTAATGTAACTGTGGCTGAATGTTCATCAAGACATCGTTCTTCCCAAACACGATCCTGTGAAATATTAAAAGATTTTCCTTATGAATCGTTACAAAAATGCAGAGAAATGCATTGTGACTGGTGATTGGTTTACCTGAGCTTTGTCGTATTTCATCCGTTTCCATACTTTTCCCTTTGGTTCAGCTGGAATATCACCATCGGCAACATTATAGTTTGGATTTGAAAATGTTAATACTGATCCGCTGGAGCCTCTTGGTGTTCGGGTTTCATTCTTTTTGCTATTGTTGTTGTTATTATTTAATACCAAATCTAATCCAAAGAAACGGAAATGTTAATAAAACTTAATCAATTCTTGATTCGGTTGGAAGTGTTGATCAAAATAAATATTCTTACATAGAATTGCACAAAGCACAATTATCAATAAAACTCCTAAAATTGCTGTAGCAATCATAACAATACGAGCTATTGCGTTGTTATCATCTGGGTGGTCATCACTATCGTCGTCTCCATGCGAGAATCCTTCATCATAATCTGTTGAGTCACTTGGACGTTTCAAAACTAAATACTCATCTGGATCAAAGTAAAATGCAATTTCGATTATATTATTATTATTGATATTATTGTTAGCAATAGGGATATTGGATATCGAATTAACCTGGTGTGCAGACGGTGTCGATTTTGTCAGGACATTCACATTTATATGATTCAAATTTGTACAAGCATAGATGTGAACAGCCGCCATTCTCTACCATGCAAGGTGACCATTGATTTGGTTGGCGGCTTTTTGAAACAGATCGAATATCCAGCGCACCATTCAGACCAGTTCGAACTTCTTGGGCTTTGTGGCGGCCTCGTTTATCTGATTTCCAGACGGACTTGTTGTACCAGTTTGTCCAGTAAATGCTTGATTCAAAAACTGCCACACCAAATGGATGCGCTGTGTGCTCAACAATTTGTTTTCGATCACGACCATCTAAATCTGATACTTCGATTCGATCTTCAAGTGCATCTGCCCAATATAATTGTGGACGTTTGCTGTGAGATAGATTGGGAGAAATTGAGATAGTATATAAACAATCAAAGGCCTATTTTTTATATGAATCTTACGTAAAATCGATGCATAAGCCAGTTGGGAATCCTAAATTTGTATTGACAATAGTTTTACGAAGTGTTCCGTCCATAAAACATCGCTCGATGCGTTGTGGCTTTCCCCAATCCGAAAAAAATAACAATCCTCGCTGTGGAAACACCGCCAACGATCTGGGATCTATCAAGTTTTCATCTATAATTGTTTTGCGACTGGAGCCATCAAGTCGCGCTACTTCAATGATGGCAGATGTGCTATCTGACCAATATAGATTATTGGCTACCCAGTCGACGGCCAATCCATTTGTCGTTTTTAGGCCAGTTGTTATGATATCTTTGGTGCTTTTCATATCGTTCAAGTCAACGGATTTAATGATATCTGTGTTGACATCAGCATAATATATTTTTGATTGGTTATAATGATAATCGACCACAACGGCTCCATGAACATTTTCGATTGGTAGCACAACATCGAACATATCTTTGGTGTCCAATGAAATTCGTCCGATCCCAGAACGCATTGCAAATATTAGGAAATTCTGCAACAAAAATAAAAATCATAAGAATTAACGATTGATTTACTTACGAAAGAAGTTATTTGAAATCGTTTACCTCTGGCATTGTGCTGCATTCGGTTTGTGATTTCAATTTTGTTCCCGTCGGACACTGACACGAGAAACCCTTTGGATTTCTCAGACATAAATGTGAACAATTTCCATTATTGTGGCCACACACATTTTCCATGCGCTTTTCCTCCTTTTTAATCACCTTGACATCCATCAATCCTTCCAAATTATTACGAACAATTTGTGGTCCAGTGGTATTACGTCTGTCAAGCATATGTAATGCGTTCGTTTTCCAATCGGACCAATAAATATGTTGTTCGGTGAGTGCCAATCCATATGGATGCTCTAAATCTTTGATATCAATGCGACGCTCAAGCCCATCATAATTACACGATTCGATGCGTTTTAATTTCGCATCGGTCCAATATAATCGGTCGCCAAAGATTGCAAGACTATTCGGCCAACCAAGATCATTATCAACAATTTTCCTTCGTTTATCACCATCCATTTGGGCTCTTTCAATCTTTGATTTCATCCAGTCCGTCCAGAAAAGTAAACCTTCCCTATAATCAATAGCAATTCCACGCGGAGCTTCTAAATCTGCCCAAACAAGGGCAGCACGATTTGATCCATTCAGTTCACATACATCTATCGAAAGGCGTGTACTGTCGGTGAAATAAATTTTTCGTCCAATTGAATCAACAACCAATGTATCTACACTTCCAATACTATCACCAATTACTCTGCTGAAATATATTCCATCTGAGGTAGATTTCATGATTGAATCGTCAGCAGTATCAGACCAATATATATCTCCCGTAACCACATCAACGTCAACGGTCATTGCTGAGGTCATTGGTGGTAGCGGTAACACAGCATCCACAAAATAATCAATATCCAATGAAATTTGTCGAATATCTGTGCGTCGAGCGAATATAATGAAATCGGTTGGTCCATCTTTGCATTTTTTGCCATCTTGTGAAAGTTTTACACCGATCGGACATGCACATTTATAACCAGATTGCGGACTCAATAAACACATGTGCGAACAATCACCATTCGAAATACTGCAAAAATTTGAAACAGTTTTTCGATCACGATGAAAAACACGTACATCCATTAAGTCAGTCAAATTCGAAATGAGCACCTGTCGATTACGACCGGTTGATTTGTCGGCCGATTCAACATTCAATGTTTTAAAATCGGTCCAAAAAACCTTTTGATCATAAACATCGATGCCGAATGGATGCTCTAAACCTTCATCGAGAATAATTTTCCGTCCGGATCCATCAAAATTGACAGTTTCCATGGTCTTTGTTCCGCTATCAACGAAATACAAACGATTCCCCGTATAATCTACTGCAAGGCCATTGGGCCATTGGAGATGTTCTGATACTAAAATTTTTCGATTCGATCCATCCATCCAAGCTGTTTCGATTTGTGGATTCTTTCCCCAATCACACCTGGGAAATGGAAAAAATTATATGCAATGTACCATTTATGTATTTGAATGTGTAATATTAATAATCAACATACCAAAACATCAAACTTTCAATTGGATTAACGACAATATCTCGCGGTTTATCTAGGCCTTGCCAAATGAGCATAGTTCGCAGTCGACCATCTGTTGTTGCTACCTCGATTCTATTCGTTCCCATGTCTGTCCAATATATTTTCTTTGTTACCCAATCGAATGCTAATCCAGCCGGTGAAATGAGATTTGAACGGATAATTTGTTTTTGATTTTCGCCATTTAATTGTGCACGACTGATTGAACTTCGGCCAACGTCCGTATAAAAAATTGAATCCGTTTCATGGCACCAATCAATAGCAATGATTGATTTTAATCTATCGATCGGCATAACCATATCGTATTCATTTAAATTGTTTTTCGATAAAAGTTGACGGATACGAATGTCTTTCTTCCGTGAAATAATCAATAGTTTATCGGGAACATCAGTACAGGTTTTTCTGCGAAAAACAAAATTCAAAATGATGAAAAATTAAAAAAAAAAAAATCATCTTGAACCAAAAACACTTACTGATCATCTTTTAATCTTAATCCAATGGGACAACCACATCGGCGACTATTTTTATTTGGTAAACACAAATGTGAGCATCCGCCTCGTTGACCACGTCGATCAACAATACATCGATTCAGGAAATTCGGTTGTCGTGATGAATGATAAGCATGAATATCCATCGGAAAGTGAAGATCTCCGTGCACAGTCCTGAATCCTCGCCCAGTTATTTTATTCACTGTTGAAATACTTTTTGTATTCCAGTCGGTCCAGTACAAATAATCCTCGAAAAGCGTTAAAGCAAATGGATGTGGCAAATGATTACTCAAAATCTGAAATCAAAGCTCAACAGTCAACAAACAGAAGCCAAATTCAAACAGTTACAAAACAAAATTATGTTATAAATTTACCTTTTTGCGATCGGACCCATCCAAATGTGAGCTCTCGATAACATGATGCTTTGCATCAGCCCAATAAATTCGCCCACCTGAATAATCAATTGTCAAACCATTTGGCCAGAAAATTCCATCCGATATGATTATTCGCCGATCGGAACCATCCATGTATGCGCGTTCGATCCGTGGTTTGGGTCCTGTAGATGTATTAATGCCATTTCCTGATTTTCTTTGAATGATTAAATTTTGTATGCAAAATTTTCAATGAATAATATACTAACCCCAATCGCTCCAAAATACCGAAGCTTCGCCCGGATGCACCACAATGGCACGAGGTTTTGCTAGATCATTAGCAATTACAACTGCTCTTAAGGTGCCATCGAATGTAGTAACCTCGATACGTCTGGTGCCAGAGTCTGTCCAGAAAACTAAATCATGTATCCAATCGACAGCAATGCCGCCGGGCGATTCAAGTCCCCATCTTATAATATTTTTTACGCCAGTTCCATTTAAAAATGACATTTTGATCACATCCGTGGACACGTCCGACCAAAAAAGAAGTTTTTTTTTGTAATGAAAATCTAAAGCGATAGCATTATGCAATCCTTTCACAATCGACGTATAACGATTGTTGCTCAATGAAACTTGTCTAATGTCAACGCGATTGGCCATTATCAATTTAACAGCACCACCTAAGGCCTTACAAGTTCGTAGATCTGGTCTCAAAATATAGCCATTTGTGCAACCACATTGAAAACTGAAAAAGGAATTTTGAAATAAGAGTTGACGAAAAAAAAACGACAAAAAAGAAGCGAAAATTATAATAAAAAATTGATCATTACCTGCCGATTGTGTTATGGCATTTTTGTGAGCAAACTGGATCGACGGTGTATTGGCATTCATCGATATCAGTGCAACTACACACAATATTTATTTGCGATTAGGTATATTTTTGGTCACATTGTATGAGATATGATGATTATTATACTCACTTGTGTTTATTTTCATGTAAAGTAAAACCAACACGACATGCGCATTCCTCTTGACCGACACTTGTCACAATGCATGTTTGTTCGCATTTTGAATTTGGATCGCATTTCTTTTCCTTTGGACAATTTTTCTCATCCTCACCTGGAAAATGTTCGAAACGTACATAGAAATTAAGCGGAAACTCATGAAAATAAAATCATTTCGTCTTCACCTTTCAGGCAATCGTTTTGACCATCGCAAACATGTTTTTGATTAACACAAATTCGTGCATTTGTCATATTTTTATACACTGGACAAGCGAATTGACCAATATCACATTGAACTGGGCAGTTGAATTCATCATCATTTCGTTTGCAGTCCATTATTCCGTCACAAAGCCAAGTTCGCTATAAATTTCGAAAATAAATGACATTGAACGACTTTTGACATTTAACATTTGACATTTTCTGAATAAAATTCCATACCAAAATGCAACGTCCATCTTTGCATTTGTATTCATCATCTGCACATGTTCGTTTTGTTGATTTTTCAATATCGGCCGGTGAACATTTCTCGTCTTCGCCCCCATCACAATCTGTTAGCATTGTTTATATAAAATACTTTGCATTTATTTTGAAGTAACGTAAAATTGATTCTTGCATTCTTACCCTGTTCCATATCGCATTTCCATTCAATGGGTATACAAGTAGTTCCATCACCACATTTAAATTCATTGCTAGAGCAGATTGCCGATTTCACATTTTGACAGTCTTTTATCATAAATTCAGAAAGTTAGAAAACGGAAAATCAATTTTATAAGGAAAATTTTACCTTCTTCGTCGCTCCAGTCTCCACAGTCGTTCTCATGATCACATCTGAATTTATTTAGAATGCAACGCGTTCCTGGCGATGAGCTTGTACTAACTGTACCTCGGCACCTAAATTCACCTTCTGGACAAATCAATTCATCTTCTGGACAGTCTTGTTCATCACTCGCATCACCTAAATTCATTGACAAAATTTTGAATTTTGAGTTTTGATTTTTGCATCCGAAAGCGCATAAAATTACCACAATCCGGTTGACCATCACACAGAAATGTCCGAGAAATGCAGGTTTTATCTGTCACACACTGATATTCATCTGTGTTGCATCTGCAAATATCACCAAAAAAAAAAATCAATACACATACTGAGCGCCCAAATCGAATTTTATTCGCGGAAATGAAAAATAAACGGAAAAAATATTCTCATTCTGTCTGAAATGAAAATAAATCCTAATCAAATCAATAAGCTGATGAGTGATGAGCGAGCTATTGTTCAGCGCCCAATTCTATTATGAATAATAAATAATTTATGAATACCAGAAACGATTCCTAAGAGAATTCACTGCGAATAAAATATTTCCGTTCGATATGAATTCCGTACGAAAATAAATGGAATTATTCTATGTATCGTTTTATTGTGGTATAAAACCAAGAAATTATCTATGCTTTCACAGTAGCACAATGTGCTTTTACCTTTTCAAAATTTTTTTGAATTGTTTATTCCATTTCGAAATACAATCAAGGATGGGGCCCAAACAGCCAAAAAGCACCTCGAACCACATACAGAATATTCGTTTTTCGATCAAAAAAGAAAAGTGACATCAGTCATCAGTGAAAATGATTCAGCGTCGTTCGCCCACACAATCATTTTTTGCAGATGATTGAACATTAGGGTATCCACGAAATTCTGAATTAACAAGCAACACTCAAACAATCTTCATAGCGCGACAAGAGAGTCGCACAAATCACAAAGATTATAGAACAATGTGCTGTTTGTTGATTCAGAATTTTGTGGCCACCCTGTCAAACATTGACCATGCCTTTAAATTTGCAGTTCTCTCTAAAAATAGCAACCGAATTGAGCATTGAACATTGAAATGAAGTTTATTACGCCCTCGCATATACATCGGTATATAACACAAGTACGCGTTGAAGATAACAATGGCGGCTTTGTTTCCATTCTTGAATCTTAAAACAAATGTTCAATTTTATCATTTCTATTGAAAACTGTTGTTCATGGCTCCAAATTACACGTTCAATTAACTTGATGCCATAACTTAGTCATTCTGAATTTCATTTCAAAAATCTATATCATACACGTGTACCACCAGTGTAGCAGTGTAGCGCACTTGAGACATAAACAACCAACGCTCACCACACTCACCAATTGAATATTTCAATTAAAAATTCATGAATAGAATATTTTTTTCCGTACTACTTAATACTGATTTTTTGTCATTATTATTATAATGTTCCGGGTTTAATACATACGTGAGATTGCAATTTAGTTCATCCGAAAAATCAACACAATCGTTGTCTCCATCGCAAACCTGCGAGAAAAAAAAATTCATCACCGAAAATGAAATGCATATTACAAATTCCACCGAATGAAATTTAAATGAGAAGAGAAAAAAATTAGTGTCAAACATACCCATTGTTGTTGAATGCAAAGACCATTTTCACATTGAAATTGATCTGCGGTACAATTTAGTCGAGCCCCACCGCAAAGAGCTTCATCAGACATGTCAAGGCAATCATTATCTCCGTCGCACAGAAATTTCTTCGAAATGCAAACAAATGTTTTCGGACAAAGCACATGTTGATTGGACGCTTCACATTCTTGTTTGATATTTCGTATAATTTCAACATTAGAAATATCACAATTTAATTCATCTTCTCCAAATGATTCGCAATTGATTTCCTTATCGCATCGTTGATGTTTTGGGATGCACATGCAACTTTGTGCGCATAAAAATTCTGAATTTAAGCATCCAAGTGTACACGGTTGTTCGGCTTGATGATCATCATCATTGCCATCGCCATCATCGGCCATATGTCCTCCTCTATTTGGCATATGCATCAATTCACTTTCCGGACTGATAAAAGGTGGCTGATTCGGTCGAATGCCATGCTGATGTTTTATATCACTTTGGGTATCAAAACGATCCCAAGGTTTCCATTCATCATCAAAATCACCTTGACGTTCACCATGTTTTCTAACACCATAAATATCCTCAATGCCTGACGATCGTCCACCACCAATATTTCGAAACGATGGATCAAATGGCACGGGCCCATGTGGCCCAGTTATTAACACACCATGTTGATAGTGATCATCGTAATCATAATATTCATTGTCAATAGTTGGTTTACGGGTTGTTGATCGTCGATGATTTCGACGTATTTGCTTGTTATTCACACTTGTCCGTAATGAACTAGATCCGAATACTTGACCGGCTGCACCCGAAGTAACTGGGAATTTGTCTGCAGAATAGTCAATACTTTGATCCGTTGTGTCACCATGTGTTGAAACTTTTGGAGGAAAAATTCATTCAAAAACATTTTACAATATTTTCCAGAATAGCAGCTACAATTTAATTTCATTATGTTGTTCCATTGTTCATTGAGAAAATTGGCTTAAGAACAGTAATGAGACCGCAGTACACGCGTAATTTCATTCCTTGCGAAAAATATTTTATATTGAACACACATAGTACATATAGTATAAATATTTAATTATTCAATCATAATGTCAATGATATTTGCTAATCGACCATTTCTTAGAACCTCATGCGTCTCATCAAAAAAAAATATTTGTTTCATCGTCTACGAAATGTTCATCAAATAAGCTGTAGTCAGAGCTTCAATGGAAATAAATTCCAAATGAAACATAAAAAAACTTGAAATGGAATTGTTTGAATGAGGCCGGCCATTAGAGACTGGGAATGAAAGAAGAAGAAATCACCAAAAATTACAAAATTCCAAAGTTGTGATCTTTTTCCTAATCTTCGAATGGTTTCGCCATCAATTCAAAGAGGATACCATAAAAAGAGGCTCAGAGAGAACAGGGGAAAAACCCGTGGGATGTTATTTTATTGATTTTCGTGTATAACTTGCTCTTTACATGACCGCACAACGCTTGGATAGCGAACCAATTCGAAAGCGAAGCAAAAACAACAGAACATCGAAGGCAATACATACAAACGCAAACTCGGAAAAACTTGGAAGAAAGTTTTCGCATTTCGTATACATAGCCCAATGTTTTCACAAATGTTTGTGACTCGACTCATTTTGTCAGCTTCCATATCTGTGTAATTTTCCCGAATGCTCCATTCATTGAGAGGAAAGAATTGAATATTTAACATATTTTGATCAAATGAGCGTGTGCTCAACAAAATAATTATTCCATTCAACGAAAAAATGGGGCCGATTGTAATTTTGATAGCGCGTCACCGCTAAACATTGAATGATTCAACTGTTTCAATGCTGTTTGCAAAATGTTTGGTATTTTTTCTTGGAAAAAAGCTCAATACCGTATCCGAGTGCCAATTCATGTGACTTTTTTCCATGAATGAACATTTTTTTTAATATCTACGAATTTAAATTTTCTTAATTATGAAAATTCTAAGAATTCTAAGGCAAACAGCTACTTCGATTTACTTACCGAACAATCCATAGAAAAACAGCAGCAAAAAAATCACAAAATAATTCATGATTTTCAATTGCAGTTTTTCAGATATGTTAAGAATAAATGACTCTCAATTCATTTTCGTAAATTTCAATGGTTTTTTTTTAAATATTGATTTCGTCGATTTTTTTATTATTATTATTATTAATATTTTCCCACGTTCCGAATATGATGAATTCAATGTTCATTCACTTATGATATTTATTTAATCGTCGAAGAAAATGTCCAGTGTTTCGGCAATATGGGGCAGGATCCCTAAACATTTCCCATTTGTCACTTGATGAGATTGTGGCTTTTGACGATTGTATACAATTTCGGAAAGTAATCGAACTATTTTCGAATGAGATGAGTCGAATTTCAATGTCGGCGACATTGTCGATTTTCTATTATAGCAACCTTTCATTGTGAACCATTTTCGTACATTTTTTTCCACTTGAATTTCAATAATCTAGTCTAATCTGTTGCTGCTCAAATGATTACTATTAGCACGGAACGAAAAATTAAAAATAAAATACTGAAACCGTTCGAAATTTTAAAATGTTCGTTTCAAAGAAATTGATCAAAAAAGTATGAAATGTTCTTCAGCCGCATGAAATTCGTACATAAATTGGTTGTAGAATTTCTGAGAAATAGAGAGAGAGAGAGAGAGCGTTCGGATGCTGTGGCCAAAGAGAATGGAACCGAAAAACACACACAAAATCTACCTGAAAATACACTCACAAACGTTTTCAACACAGTTCACATTTTAGCCTTATTCGCTTTTGTGTATGCGACAGACAATTGAATGCTGATTGCTGAGACTTTGTGGACGTATTGCTTTTGGGTGTGTTTTCAATTCTTGAAGCTACGACGTTCGGTTTTTCTCGTCTGTGTTTTTTTTTCTTTCAACTTTTACCAAACATATTTTCGATTTATTCAATTTGTTACATCACAACCGATATATATATATATTCAAGGACCTCTTATTCATTCTCAACTCAATTACTTTTATCTTTTGCGATGTATTAGTATCGCATCGAATAACAATTAATTTCGTGGAAATTTTCAATAACTAGACCGACATGCTTCACTTAACTTCTCCACTCTTAAAACTTATTTTATTTTAATTTTTTGACTGAGCTTTGTTTCACAATTTCACGAAACTTTCTATACTTTCCTTCGAAAGTATCTTAATAATTTGTATAAGATATAATATTTTTTTTTCATACATAACTAGAATGCCATCCTACGAGTAAATGATCCAAATTAAGTTTATAAATTTCACTTAAACCAAAAGAAAATATTTTCTCTTCTCTTTAGACACAAAAGCGAACGCGAACAATAATTTTTCTGCATGAATATTCTCAGCGTACGTTTTTCATAACACTGAAAATATCATCCTAAAAATCGCAGCTGGTAAGATAAAGATGGAGATGAAGATTGTTGTACCGACAACATTTTCCATTAGCATCCCATTTGTGTTGCAATTGTTTTTTGTGAGTAATGTGAGTGAGAGTGACGCATGCGTTTATCCTCGGGGCGATTTGACGGGAAAATATTCCTTCAGCTGAAACTCTCTTTGATTTGATTATATTATTATTATCATTATTATTATTATTATTATGAACCATACACACTTATCGCACACACTGGGCACACATCCATTGATGTGGGTTGCTAACTGAGACTGACTATGGACATTGGATGCTATAGATCGAACAATGAATCAAAATCGTCCTTTTTTTTATGAATCAATGAATGAGCCTCGAATTGGTGCCATTGTGTACTGCTTATGTGTTTACTATTCATTAATGAAAATCATTTTTCCGAGAATTGAGAGCTTCGTTTTTCGTGCCATGTAGTTCAATGGGTTTATTTTGTATACATGTATATTTTATTCAATGGCCATGACATGATGAGTAATGTGATCGTGTACCGCTTTGGAATTTATGCGATAAATACATTTGATTCGAGAAAAAAGTGAAATTTTAAGTTGACTGGGTTGTTAATGGAAAGATTGATAAATAATAATTATTATTTTTTGAAAGCATCGACTAGTTGAGTTAAGATTAGATGAGCGAATGTCCAATTTGGAAAAAAAAAACAGATGAAAGAACATAGCATAAAGCAGAAAGCAAACTTTCATTCATCTTTTGATTCGACCATACCGTTCATGGGCACATACCGATAAAAAAACATTGGGTGTAAGCAACGAATGGATATAAGCTATTTTAAGAATGAACATTGAACGTAGGACTGGATAATAGCATTCAAATTGCACCATTATCCATGAGACATGACCTACGAACGATGGGCGATGTGCGATGACTGAAAAGTGGTTAACATGCTGTGTTCACCAGTTCCTGTCAAATTAAACAGCATCTTTGGTAGGAGAACATCACAACTATCTGACTCTTTCTACTCTCTGCAGCAAAAACGACAATACCGTTTCGAAAACATTTTCATAACATTTTCGAAATTCGAACATGAGTTCCGAGCGGTTACACTTAATGTACTGAAAACTATAAATTCTTCAACGATTCAAATTTTTCAACGTTTTTTTTTATTTAATTCATTATTTAATGCTAGAAGAAGAATAATAAATAATCTGTTATCGGAACATTTGCCCATTTGAAAAGGATTAAATTTAAACTATGAAATTCATCATAAAATTTCTCTTTGAATTCTTTGTTATTGTTTATTTTAGTTTATTATACAGTTCGGGTGTGTGTGTGTGTGTGTATGTGTGAATCTTTTTTTGCTGCCAACAGAGACGAGTTTTTCGAATTTTGATTTAACACTTTTAATTGAATGGTTCCACAAATTTTCGACATCAACAACATTGAGGTATTATTCATTGTTCACTCTAAAGCATAGAAAATCCAATATCCAGCATTAAATGCCAAAAAACTGATTGGAAAAATCATTCGTGAATATTTATCGATGATATTCACATCTTTAATTGTTGGCAGCGTTTTCCTTAAAACTTTTGCGCCACGACGTATTGCATGGAACATTTTCGGTCGTTGATGAACGTTTGGATTTTTGGACGATGTTATGTTCGATAAATTTTGATTTCGATATCTTAAACCATATGATGGTTGATTATTTCGACTTAAATTGCCTCCAGGATAGTTGCGTGCGATACGAAAGCTTGGTGGAAATTGTTGAGCGAACGTTGATTGATCCAAATTGGCTGCATTCGTTGAACTAATGGTGCATGTATATTGATGTTGACGCAATGATGCGATTGGACTCATGCGAACATCTTGTAATTCGATTATATCCTCGGACGATGAACAACAACCGTCATTTCTACTTGGAGTAACTTTACCTGAGTGACGAGAGGCGAAGAATGGAAAAATTATTATCAATAAAATTGACAAATTTTTACTATATCGACCAAATAACCTGTGACTCTTTGATCAGATTTAACTTTTTTTGGTTTTTTCTTGGCTCTGGCGCCCCAATACGTATAATTTACTGCTGCATATTCTAATAATGCAGCAAAAACGAACACAAAACACATCACCAAATAGATATCGATTGCTTTTACGTACGATATTCGTGGTAATGAGCTTCGAACACCTGTGCTTATAGTTGTCATTGTGAGAACCGTAGTAATTCCTGATGCAAACAAAAATATCAATAAATCTGTTTGATAGTTGATGAGTAAGCGAATAGAATTTATTTACCTAATGCAACACGAGCGCTAGTCGCTTCATGATTTATCCAAAACGATACCCACGACAGCATAACAATGAGAATGCTTGGCAAATATGTTTGGAATACAAAATATCCGATATTTCGTCGCAGCTTGAATGATAATGATAATCGTTGATAGACTCCAGTCGCTAGTTTTTCCTTCAAATCAAATGGATTTTGAATAATTTATTATTAATGAATAAAAAAACCAAATTGAAGTAAATTTGATGAGATAATTACTTTTCTATCATTCGTTTCATATGCTAGAATTGTGAATTGCGGTAGTTCACTGTCAAAGACGCCCAGCACTGGTGTTGGTTTCCAATACATGAGAACATCCGAAACTGTGTAACCGTCTGAGATACGAAAAAAAAAGGAAAATACAATTGATTTGGCGAAGGGCGCAATCAATGAATCAGTCTAAAGGCGCGTGCAACTCACAGCTTTCAATTTCAACCGTACAATTTTGAGAGTCCAACGGATAATAATGCAAATCCATCATACATGCGAGTGTTGTGGTGAATCTCATTCCGTATGTGACTGTGCCGTCACCAGCCAAACGTACCAATTTATTGCGTTCGGTGACATCATGTAAAAAGCTATCAACACCAAACAAAATGAACATTGAATGTCACACAAAAAACTCTCAATCACCAATGCTTAAATTACAGCGCCAAAAATATACCTATTTTTATCATTAGCAAAGAATGTGTCCGGTACCCAGATTTTTTCAGCAAAATCACCAGACAATGTCAACAAGTCGTTGAAATCCGTTTGTAAATCTTCAAATAGATTGTATGCTAAACGCTCGTCTCGCCAGTATTGATTCAAATAAATGGTTATCGTATAATCCTGTCGCCGCCCATTGTGGATTGAATACCAATTTAGTTTTTGAGTTAAAAGCATCACCAATCACCATACGTTATGATAGCATTTAAATGATAAAATTATTATTATTATTGTTATTGTTATTGTTACTGTGACTGGGATGAAAAATAAATTTGAAATCATCATCGTTATTGCTCACCATGTTCACCTCTGATATAGCATCAAAGCTGGCTATTGTCAAGTCCATGCCAACGGGTAAAGGTTCTCCTAATTAAAATATGAAAATGAGACGAATGAAAAATACTTCATCATGAAAGTCGATTAAAAATCGGCTGCACATTTCCAGTTTCTCGTCTCCGGTCTAAATGAATCGAAAGCATGAAGATTTGAGAGATTTATTTATCTCTTTCAACTTCAATTCCGAGAGCGAAATGAAACATATTTGGATCGTTTCACGACAAATGTCTAACATTAAACAATTAATCGAAATCATGTTCCTCAATTTCAAATTCAATAAATTTCTGGGGAATTTACCTCCGAAATTTGGCCGTAAGCGTATATCATATCCTTCAATCATTCGTGACAAAGTTTTTGTGATATTTTCCAATTGTGCAGCTGCCAGAGCCTTGTGATCGCATCTAGTTACAATGTTCACGTAATATGAGAATGAAGAATAGAATTTGTCGTGTTTATTGGGTAAACAAAAAGAGCATACCTGACCAAGGCGACCATTCCAAGCAATAAAATTAGGTAGAATATTACGTAATTATCCATTTTTGCTGCTGGAAGCTTGTTATTTCTTGTTCTTCTTCTTCTTTGAATTATTCAATTCATTCAGTTGACCTCGAAATTTTATAATTTTCGATTGTCAGCGACATTTTGCTTTTTATTCACCATCACCATTGACATTCACCGAATGTCTTTTCCATCGAAAACGAAAGACTTTCGGAAACAGAGCAATGCACAATATTTAAATCCGCCCTTGTGAACATGAACACTTTTTTTTGTTTATTATACAAACTTCATAATATAATTTCCTTGGTGCATCATTATTATCATTGATTTCGGAAATTTCATTGAATTCAAACAAAATGTGATCTTCAACGACCAAACCTGATAATGAGATAATATCCTTCAAATTTTTTCCTTTGACTTTTTTCATGGAACACACACATATTCACATGAATTCACATTCAGCTCAATGATTTCCATAACAAAGACTTAACCATTACTTAATCGATTTTATCATTGTATTCAATTTGCTTGCCATCGAGTTTTTTTTATTTTATTTTTTTTTTTGTGCAAATGGGTCAATGAGTCTTATTTTCCGCAATTCATTTCCGCAATTCATTTCCGCAATTCATTTCCGCAATTCATTTCCGCAATTCATTTACGCATTAACATTCCATTTCTCATATTTGCCTTTTGAATTTTGTGAAATATGTAATCCATACTCCTAACATTGATCAATAAGCTTTTGATTAAATTTTAAGGTCTTTTTTCGCACTTTCCCAATAGAATTATTTTTTTCTTTAATTATCTGAACCTCCCACTCATTTCACAATTACCCGTTATCCATTACTATTATTCAACGCCGAACTGGCTAAAACGATAAAGAAAAATTAATTTGGAAATTTCTCTTGAATGGAATGCCATACGAAGAACGAGGACAAGTGAAATTCGATGCTCGTTTGTTCCATTGCAAAACACAATACGATGTTTCATCGTTGAACGTAAGCACCCTTCTTATCCGTATATTATTACATTTGGCGTAAGTTTCATCAACGAATGAGTACTTGTTCTATGCGATAGCAACCGAATGTGTCATCACTCTTTTTTATTTACTTCTGAATGATTTTTTTTTTCATGTTTTTCCTTGTTTGTCGTTCACTGTATCCGGTTGAATAGCTTCGGTACATTCGTCAATATCTTTTTCATGGTTATCGCAATATTCGATAATTTTTTTCAATGGTTGTGATTTTTAGAGCACTTTTGATCATCGAAATTATTCGAAATTCATTTAAAAAAAAAAAAAAATGCTGAAATACTGAATGAATGTAAACTAGATTTTTCGACAGAGTTGTTTTGAAAATTGTACTCAACAAAAGAACTGCATTTTTATTTTTGAAGGAAATCTTTGAAATTAAAGCTGTCAAATAGCAAATTTCGATATTATGAATAATGAGTTATTGTGCCACGACAAATGAACATAAATTATTTTTTAATCTGAGCAATGTGGCTGCCATACATAAATAATACAATATGTGAAAAGACTACATAATGACGACGAAACTTTTTAGATCGGGGAAAAAAAATAAATGGCCATTTCCTTTTTCAACCAGGAAAAACACGAATAAATAAAATCAACAGCAAAATGTTATTAAAAACAGAAACGGAAAGCACTTTGATTCAATTCCACAAGCTCGAAAAAACTTGAAAACTTAACCGTCATTCGGCACTCGACAGTCGATTGAAAACGGTTCGTGATAAGAACGCATTCAAATCGTACACAATATTGTCAAGCTGACGACAAAATAGCAACTAACTGTATGAGCATTTTTTTGTTTTTTGCGTTCGGTTATATCAAGTGGACGCGCAAATTCACATCCTTTATCCATGTGATCGGTGCCGTCAACAGCTAAATAATTCCAATCGTAAATTCTTCAAATTATTGCACTGCCTCTTTGCATTTGGATTTTGTTTTGTATTTGAGTGAGTCGTGTATTTCTTGATTTCTACACATACATTCAAACTCACATCTTAGCAATTTGATGCTATATGTCTCACACTTGCTGAATATGTCGAATGTCGAACAAAGATGGAAAACTCAACCAAAATATCAATCGTCGTTCGGTTGATGGCTAACGGAACACAAAAGAGGAAAATCGTCTATGAACAGTCAAAAGTGTCATAAATGGCATGCGCATCATGTACGATGTACATGTTATCCCTTTTATAACAACAATAATAATGATAAATGATAATAATGATGAAATAAAATACACATTACATATGTTGGATGTTTCTAGTTTTACTGGTGATGTTGTAAATGAACGAAAGTCCTAATTTAGGTATCAATCGTTATTCGTAATCTCTATTGTGCTTGTCATTCACTCATTCATTCACAATCAATTGATCGATGGAAAATCACATTTTGACTTCATGGCCAACAGACAATTACACTAATAACATTCGATTCCGCACTATTCAGGATTAACAGAAGCTATCAGCATTCAGTAAATTGCCTTAATCATGGTCGAACTGTTTGGATGCCAAAGATTTGAGCTCCAATGAATATCCAAATAAACATTAAACACTAAACACTCACATGAGATTTAATGACTTGACATGTTGCAGAATTTCTTTATCTAAATTGAACTACAATAAATCATGCATCATCCATGCATCACTAATTTGAAGTGCTGACGTTGAATTATGAACTGTTGGCTGTTGTTTTTTGTAACACTAATTGATCCTATGATTCAAAATTTTTCCTGAATTTAATGGAAAATTCGATCTCAAAACTGACACATCGTTAGGGAAAAGTGGTTGATCTCATTTCGACATAAAATTGAAATCAAATAAACGATGAAATCGATATATGTATCTGAGATTCCTTGAATGCTGCACCTGAATTTCATTCAATGTAGAATTTATCTCGTTTTGTTAAAATGATGAATTGTTTCCCGTTTGAAAACGAAAATTTCCCACTTTTTCGGGCTTTAATTTTACAAAATATCATGCTATGCATGCGTTAGGGGTTGTTTTCACTTTTGTTTTTACTTGCAAACATTACTGAAGGGCGCTCCAAATGAAATCTAATGCTTTCATTGGTGATTTATTTGTTTGAATTTGAAAAATGAAAACGAAATTTCATGAACTTATGCGAAGTTCAGCCATCAAAGTCACCATTAAATATATTTGACAAATTATATTTGTCGCTGCTCGATTTATTGTTTACACAAAATCAACGAACTGGAACGCACACATTGGATTATTTATCATGACATACATGGGTGTCGAGTTTTTTATTCCTAACGTTTTATCAAAAACATTACACTGCATGACTCGCAGTGTGAACGATACACAAACGCAATTTTCTTTTGAAACAAATACAAATCAGCGCACGCAAACAAACAAATGCCTTCGCTACAAATCAAATTTTTGTGCCTCGCAAAACAAAAATGAAATTAAATGAAAACAAAAACGGGTTACAAAATGAACTGAAGTTGAATTCTTATTCACGCCATCAAATTAGAGCATTCATTCAACTATATTTTGCCTGATGTAATTATAATGTGCCGAGTGCTGAGCCCGAATGTCAACTGATTTTTTTTCCTCTTTCGAGTTTATCTTTTGTGTTTTGCATGAAGTGAGAAATTAGCAACAAACAAACGCATTACGCATTTTCATGATAAAATAAGCAAACAGCAAATAGGATTCAATTGTGTTGACTGGATCAAATGAATGCATCATTCGAAATGGGGGAAAAAAGAGAAACAGTGTGCAAAACGAAGGAAGTAGCTTGGACATATTTGAATTCAGCCATACGGATCAAAAGGCTGAAGTTTGCAGCAGCTGATATTTTTATATTTAGTCTGTCAATTTTTTTGCTCCTCATGATGCGTTTCTTAGTTTTCATCGTTTGAAACAAAGTTATTGCACTCGATTTTTACCATCGTGGATAAAATATAATAGCGACAAACAAAGAGCTTTTGTGCACAAAATACCGTATAATTGTCTTTTAGAAATTGCTATTTTCGCCCGCGATTTTTTTTTCTTCATTATTTTTTTTTTTTTTGTTGTTGCCGCAACCTTTTATCATCGTGTTCTTTTCCTCGAGCCCTTTATTCCTTCATCTACTATGTCTGTGTTCGCAATCTATTTAACATATCAAGTTAAATGGTGATATTAAACACGTTTCATAACGATGGTTTTTAATATGTCCCCCCCCCCCCCTCATTCAGCTCAGCTCAGCTCAGCCCTTGAGTTGAATAAATACCGACCGTGGAAAGACTTCTCAATGCATCATAAAATAAATTGAAAGAAAAAGTCTGCCATAAAAATGATGAAAATCCGGAAACTGTCCATTACATTCAAGACAATCGTTTTCAAAATTAAATCTTCATTTTCCGTCACCGGACACAATTAAAATGCATTCAAGCGATTGAACTATTTTCATTTTCTGTCCTCATAAATATGCAAAATATCAGGCATTGTTTGCTTTTGTGTTGGCTGATAGCTAAGCCCATCTCACTTCTCGTTAATAATAATAATATGATAATAATAATTGCTACGTTTGATGCGCTTAATTCATCGGGAAACAAAAACATTTTGATTTGCCGGTTCCAATTTAATGAAAATATTAAAAATTATTTATGCACAAAAAGCAGAACAAATGAATACAAATGGTAAACCATAACAAGATGTCGATTCGAAAAGAAATCCTATATTACGCCCGTTGTCCGTCTATCATTCATTTAGAACATGACTTATGCAGAATGATACTTCAAAAATACAGTTTTTTCTTTCATTGAATAAAATTTCTTTTGTCGTCAATTTTGTGTTTGTCGCGTTTCGCATTCTTCATGAACAGCACATTCACTCCATTCATTTGTAACTTTGGTTCCGTTCAATTCGTGATTTTTTTCCAAATTGAAATCGAATTTCGCATACAGACTTCCTTAACTGACATCACTGTCATTGTGGCTTGACAAGTGAAGATGAAATCAAAGGGGCAAAAAAATTCAATTTTTAATTTTTTTCCATTCATTTAAATAGCTCTGCACTATATGCACTGATGCATTGTACAACTGTGAGAAATTTAATAGGAAAACGTAAATTTTTTCCTCTTCCATTTCCATTTACATGTTGTTCTTTTTTTCTTCTTCAGAGATTCGACAGTTTTATTGGCACATATTGTAGAAACAACAAGCAGAATTCGATAATCTAGAATCAAAAAAATATGCACCACCGATCGTATCAAACTCGAAGTGCTATCAAACACTTTTTGCTGTCCACTCGATCCGAACGGAAATACAAAAATCGAAATAAAAAAATCGGCTAAGAATTTCATTAAAAAAAAAAACCAAATGTAGTAATGCAACCTGTGGTGCATAAAAATTAAAATTCGGATATCTAACAAGATTCGAAATGAGAGAGCTTGGAACGAAAGAGGTACAAATTATAAATGCTGAAATGAAAAATGAAGATTAATTTACATTTTCAATGGTTCTTGGTTATCTGGACATGATATGGAATAATGATTATTATGTGATTCGAGAGAAATAAAAAATGAGAATTTCAACAGTAGAAAAATTTATAAATGGATTTAAAGATAGCATGGTTGAAATTTGATCCAAATTACTCCATTATCAAGCCGTTAGCAATTAATTTTCATCGCATCTGTCCGCGCCATTATTATTATTATTATTATTGTAAATTCTTCCACGCAAAAAATTGTTTCGCCATTTAATAAAAGGGATAGGAAAATGATATCAGAATTTTAGTGGAAAGATGACAGGCAAGCAAAGTAATAATGGTACCGATTATGTAAGTGATATCGCGGTACATTTTCTTCTTTCCTAAAATGGGGAAAATAGACAAAATCAAATCCAGTGAGGAAAAAAGCGGTCGACAGTTTTGTTGCGGTTGAGAAAAATTAGTTTTTATTTTTTGTCACTTTTTTCTTGTCAATTTGATTTATTAAGTTTCATGGCTATACAGTGAAGTTTCTATACTCGGACCGCTCTGTAATCGGGAACTCTCCCATAATCGAATCGGTCCAAATCAGAAAAAGTGGTTTCAAAAGAATTTCTGTTTTGGGGCTTTAGCTCAAAAAAGATGGTGATTCTGTTTTCTTGTGGATTCAAATTGGCTTAGTAAATAATTGAGAGAATTAAAATGAACTTTTTCAAGTTTTGGATTGTCCCGTGTCCAACAAACCCAGCACAATTTTTAGTTATCATTATCATACAAAAAATATAAACGATTCGCTGGTGTGGATGTGACAACATACAAACAAATAGAGCTCGAGGATTCAGTAGCTGGTGGCTGTGACGAATATCAAAATTTTGCAACATCAATTTAACTTAAACGCGCATGTCTTTCGGCTGTGGCGAACGAAAAAAATATGATTGTAAGGCAACGGTAATTTCTATTTGAATTCTGAACAGTTCAGTTGGTGTTGTGTGAATGACGACGATACAAATGGGAAAATATGAGGCTGATGAAAATCTGTGTTTGATTTGAAAATAAATGTGTGTGAATCCGTTGCTGCATCGCCAATCAGTTAAAGCTTGCTATCATCATAACTCGAGAAGCAAGCATCGCTATTGACGATGTGTACTTAGACCGTTTACAAGGCTGATTCCTGTTTGTAGCGTGTATTTTTGTATAGTTTTTTATACATTCGTTTTTTGTTCTCATATTTATCATTTCATTTCAGATTTGCCACAGAGTGGAGAAACAAAGATTTTAGTCATTTATCGACCGAATCGCTAATTGCACCGCCACCGCAACCACCAAAGTTATACATCGGTAATGTTTAAATAATTATTGGTGTTAATAAGCATATCGTTAAATTGAGAAAAATATGATTTAATTTCAGTTTCGGGATCAAGAACATTGGCCATTTATTCGACAAAATGGCCGAAAGGAAACAGAAGTTGCGAATGTGAGTAGCATAATATGTGGTTTTAAGTCAATTGAAATTGTGTCAAACAGAAAATTTATCGAATATTTGAGGTTTGAAATATTATTGCCGTTAAAACTTTAAACAATTTGAAAGAATTCAATTTTGATAAATTATTATCGAATGATTGATTAAGATGAATTTTCGAAGCTGAGACTAGAATAATTAAGCATTTTCATCAATTATTGCATACCGGGCATATACGATTGGCGCTCGTTGAAAGGAAATGAATGTGTTTCCGAATGCAGTAAACATGAAAATAGACACATCTGAACTAAAAAAATTGCGAGCTTGGAATTTATGTTTTGAAATGTACATAAATACAGATGCTTATTTCTCAAGCAAAAGAGTTCAGCATTCAAAGATTTAATATTTTCAAATTTCAAATCGTTCTGATGATTTGCCTGGAATGCAATAAAATGGGAAATTCGAATTAAGTGTAGACAGAAACGATCGTCCTGATAATGTGTTCGGTGTTCGTATGTCGAACAAATTACGCATACTTGAGCATCAACGCTTAACACATTGGAACTAAAAGCAAATATGTATATTATATTTGCAAACGATTCCTTTTCAAATCTTGTTTCCCAATATGTTGAATGTTAAATTTGTTCTGTGTAATTCGGATTCAACGTCGGTGAATTTTGGTGATTCTAAAAGCGGGCGAAAAAAAAATTAATAGAAAAATTAAAGCTTCAATCGGATATGGAATAAGTAACAAAAATATAAGATGCTTAGTGCTTTCTGCTTACGATTTTGCATTTAACAGTCTATCCTCATGGAGTGGAATTACAAATTCATAGTTTTCCACCACTTTCGCCATTCTTGGTTCGACTTTTGTATCACAATTTTACATTTTCATCTGGATTTCCATACTATACACAAACTGTGGCTACATTTTTGCATTATGTTCTGAATCTCCGGCAGATACAACATGTTTCACTCAAAACTTAACAAGATTGAAAAGTACAAGGCGAACGAGAAAACAAACAACTAGAGAAGTAGAAAAAAAAGTCTCAAATTTCCGTGAACAACAAATGCATATGTTCAGCAGAATGCAAAATCGGTAGCACTGTTTAACTACCCGATGAACCACCCGATGATGATTCAGTTTATTGTGTCAATTGACAATTTGTTTGAAGAAGTGCTCATTTATGTTTCATTCTTATTTGATATGTGACCAATTCAACTGAATTAACATATAAAATTCATATGGATGATGATGGTAACTAGCTTTAAATTATACTTGAACTGAACGCTGACAATCCATTCTGTCATGCTGTCCATATTATGGAATAAACCAAGTGAATGAAGAAAATTGATGATTGATACATTTATAAATTCGTTCTTTTAATACACTTGGTTTGCTTTTTCCGGTTTTTGGCCATGCTTTTTGGGGTTTGCCATCCATCGGCTTGAGAGAGAAATGGCCATTGATCTATAAAATATTATACTTTGTCAATTGGATAGCCAAAAAATATTTCGAACTTTGTGGAAAAATATTTTGAATTTCCTCAACTTGTCGGCTGAAAAAATTTTCTCTCTCCTCCCTTCCTCCTCGAATATCTTACATATCCATTGCAGGCATTCTAGACCATTATTCGGTACTGAAGTGCAATTTAAATTCGGATTATTAATTTTAAATCTGTTTTCTTTTTATAACAAAAGAGGATGAAACGAGATATTCGTTTGCAATCAGGATCGCTGACAAAATTCTAGTGCCACCCTGGGTAGTGATTCTTCGCTACGCGCCTGGAATGAGTTATATATTGTACAGTTCTTTTTCACAAACAGACACCTTTTGTGGCATTAAACTTCAAAAACCCAATCCAAAAGTTTAGTTTTTTTACTCGAAAGTTATTTATTTGAATCCTGAATATGGAATATATGCTGACGATGACTGATTTTTTCTTTTACATACTACATACGTAGATTGTAGTAAAATAAAATTCTGATAAAGTTTTTGCGGATTTATCTTTGAAACCACGAAACATGTGTGAATATCACATGTCAACACAATTTTTAATCTGTTTTGAAATGTTGTTGTTTCACTTTCAATTTTGATATGAAATAAATTTGAATATTTTAAAAAAGGGTCGATTCGTTTAATAAATTTCGTGACCAAACCACAAATGCATATGGAAAAATATTCAAATGAACACCAAAATCCATATAATGCCATCCGTCACCACGAACATCATCTTTTATTTTTGGTCCTCGGTCCATTCATCTTATAAAATGAATGTATACAAAATTATTTTGATTTGAAATGTTTACAAAATAACAAAGCTATAAAAAAGAAAAACATTTTGACGTTTTTGTTAGTGACATTCCATATTCATTGAGCTCAAGTTCCTTGCACCACTCAGCATTCAGCCCTTGCACCTTAAAGCTTAAACTCGAATCTCAAAAGAATGAGGTTTTGTCACGTCCATCGCCAGAATAATAATAGAAATAAATATTGAGAAAATATTTGAATGCGTATAGAAATGTTCCGGTGCCGTGCACCAACCATTCGATTAAAATGTAAATTAAAAGCTGATCTTCTGTTTGTTTGCTCAGCATTTGATGAATATGATCGGAATTGAAGTTTCAGCCTGTGCGTTTCTTGGACCAGAAAATATGCGAAGCGAAAAGCGATTTCAACTTTGTCATTCGTGTTTGGAATGGTATGCTTAAACAGTTGCTCAAACAATTTGTTGTTTGGATATTCAATTTGGATAAATTATAACCTTTATGTTGATTCATGCCGAATTCATTTCAACGGTAAACACTGAAAAAAAAAGAAATAAGAATGCCGAATCGGGTTAAAAGTTCTACTTTCACTTTCCAACTATCTATACCTATAAATACACTATAAAGGAATTGAATTTAATCTGTCAGCAAACTTTGCTCATCTTATACCTCCACGGAAAGAATGAAAACTAGTAGAATCAATTTGGGTGGCAGGCAACGCATAGACGTTATGATTTTATTTGCAGATGCAAATTGACAAACACTTAATATTTATGTATTTGTCAAAAGTCAAAAGGGCACGTTCAACTTTCAATGAAAATCCCTGTGTACCGCTGGCAGGAAACATTGTTCTATTTCTTAAGACTTTTATTAAAATTCCTCATTTCCTGTTTGAAAAAAGTGCCTATCACTCCGACCACCACAATTTTCAAAAGAACACTGTAGCCAAAAAGGTAAAGAGAAAAAAATTGAAAAGAAAATTGGAGCTATTGCAAGGTCGACACGTTCATCTGCTCACCAAAAGAAAACGTTTTGTTACCAATGGCTAATTAATTGAGCACACCAAATGTGATGAAAAAGAAGTGAAATCGAACGAAAATCTAAATTTTCGATTATTTATTCAGCATTGGCGGCACTCATCACAACAGTAAACGATGTTAAAAGAGGCAATCAACGATTGCCATCCAACAACAACGGCAATAACGACAACGACTGAAAATCACTTGATATCTCGATTCCAAAAAAAGGAAATAAAAAAATAATGGCTGATTGAGAGCGCCTCCGGAGTTCGATTCGTTCGATATGAAACACAAAACTACAATTTACCAAACATGTTTTCGAATCGAACTTGAAAGAGCGCCCAAAAGGAGTTCGCCACGCAGAGAAATATACACAAACCAATATTAAGCAGGTGCCCTGAATTCAACAATTCATTCAACGCTTTGAGCACAAAGCAAAATAAATAAAAATATATTACTATAAATAAAATCTGTTTTTATCGTGAAATGTAAAATTCATGAATATAGATCCTGGCTTTGTTAAAGGTTTTGGACCAAATGAAACCACAATGAGAATCGTTTTCGAATGATTTTCATTAAATCGATAGTTTTTTCTTCAACACCTTCAGCATATGCATTTGTGTTTTAAATCCTTGCGGGAGTCGAAAGTTGTGTAGCCATTTGTAGACGGATCGAGGCACGTTTGAGGCATTGCGATATAAATCTAAAGATCTAAAACAAAAACTAGAGGCAGCACAACTGAAATAGAAGCATGGATACCAAAAACAAAAAAAATGTTGTTAGCTCTGTACTGATGTTTGCAGTGTATTAGACTGCCTGTGGCATTTTCCTATTCTCCATCAAGAACATGCATTGCGAGTAGTAAACATATGTTTTTCACTGATTATGTCGCAAGCAAACACACATAAAAAGAATCATATAAATTTTATTTCTTTATGCAAATCACCTCTAATTGAATGAATTACATATTATCAAGCCAAACATTTTACAATGGATTACTCAACCAACGTCTGTATCACATACGCATTGTGTGGCAACAACAAAGACAAAAAAACAATTGTATTTTTCCGCCTTCGTGGACTTTTTATTTTCTCTTATTATTTTCATAGCTCCGTAAATGTTATTTGCGCTTTGATATTTGATGTGTTGAATTAGATTCAATTGACGATGATGATGTTTAACGTCATTCATTTATCCATTTAAACTGTACCTGGCCACATATTTATGAGGAAAAAAAAGAGCGCCAATTGTTCGTTTTAGTGCTCGTCGTTTTCGCATTCAATTCGAATACAAACCGTTTTTACTACGAAAAGCGGAACATGCCGAATGCTGAAGTATCTTTATTTGCGTGCATTTTTAGAGCCGCCACATACTCATTACGGCAAACTCAGACTTTACAACAAGCTACGAATGATTTGCTGGTTACGTTTTCAAAACGATAAATGCTATCGTCACACATGATATGGCGGCGGCAACATGTATTCAGTTATTATTGCATGAGCTACTGCATAAAAAAATATTTTATATTCGAATCGTAGGCAACCAACCAACTTTGAGTTTCTATCGTTTCATTCTTTCGAGTGGTTGAGTTCCAAACTGATTGGGGAAGATTAGGAATATTTTCTCATTTCGTTTTTTTTATGTTTAAATGATGCGAAAACTGTGATGGAATTCAGAAAATTGCTTTTGCTACTCGGTTGGTTTATGAGTAGACGGTGGATGGGTTGCTCGATGGCTTTCATCACATTTAAGAAAGCGAAGGGGAAAAAGCGGAAGCAGGAATATCAAAAATCATCATGTGCGTACACAACATATTTGCAGCTTCAATTTTCGTACATCATATTGAACAATATATTCTCTGGGATTCAAGACTAAAGATTGAAGATTAAATGCTCAATGCACAATGTACAAAGAAAAATGTACATTGCAGCTGTTGGCTTTTGGCACCTCGTTTATTATATAAATGATTAACTACGTTCAATCTCATATTCTCAACACTCTACAATTTTTCTTAGAACAAAGCACTTTCTAATCGTTCGATACGTAAGCTTTAGCAAACTTTTGGCTCTTGTTCGAGCCAAACAGTGAATGGTAGGTTCCGAGCTTCATAAATTCGCGAACGATATCATCATCATTGTCAAATTAAATGAATATACGACCAATGACCAAATGGACAAAAGTATTCAATGCGAAATGCGTTCATAATATCAAATTACTTCTGACAGGAAATATCATGTCATTGTATTCAGAGTATTCATTTACCCTTAGCGTGCAGTTGAGGCTTCTCTTTCTCTCGAATCAATTTTGTTTTTGTTTTTGGCTTTTGTATTTCATCCATCTGGAAGTCTTGAAGTATGGAAACGTGATGGTGAACTTTATTTCAAAATCCTTTTAAGCCAAAACTTATGGTTTGTTTTTCTGTGTCATACATTGTCAAGAAAAACGAACTTGTACGTATTTGTTGGTAATCATTTAATCATTCGTATGTTAAGCCAGACAATCGAGAACAATTGATTTCAGCTTTCTCACATACTTAGTTACAATGAAGTTCTTGCTGTCATTTTTTACTTTTTTCTTAAGATTCTTTTTCCAACGTAAGTCGCAAGACCGTCCGACCAACCGAATGGCATGATTTTTCTTCAAGTATTCTGCCACAATTATTTCGAAGATGAAGGTGTTTTTGATGTATTTATGTGCAGCCCTGAATAGATGAAGAACACAAAAAAAAACCAAATGGAACGGAAAAATTATCAAAAAAAAAAAGGAAATATTCGAATGAAAATGGCCGCATTGCACTTCTAATATTAACGCTATGTATTATGATGATGAGAGCACTTCAATTCTCAGTCGGTTTTTGTTGTTATTCATCGTTTGTTTGTATTTTATTGACGCCATTTATATTCATTTCATTTTGAGAACACATTCATGAACGAAAAACTATTGACACATACAAATCAAAACTGAATTAGTAGATCAATCCATATGATGGATTTTCGTCTGTCTGCAACAAAACGGGGCAAACATATACTTAGTACTTATTACTTATGACTTGAAAGTACTAGTTTCAACATGATATACGGAAGTGATGAATCAAGTTCGGAAACATGTGAATTGCAGGAGGACAATGAAAGCTATTTTATACATTCAAACAAAAAGGGATCTAATGGAGAAAAGATCAACACAAATCCTAAAGATAAAACCAAACGACCGAAATGTTATTTATTCAGAAAAATCGAATTCATATCTTTACTAAACCACAACTTTCATACATTCATTGAACTACTGAATAATGAATACTGAATACTGAATACGAAAAACGATTAAAACATTTCATGAAAATCGAATTTGAAACAAAAGCGGACGAAAACACAAAACATGTATGTTTTGAATGCATCGAGACATGAGGGCGTACGGGCACCAATATGAATTAAAATATATAGTCACTTTAGTTTCGGATGTCAGCAATTTTCGGTTGTGTTTCTGTTCGGAAACGATAAGATGACAGCCGAATTCCAGATTTTATTATTGGTAGTGATTCGAACATTTCCGAAAACTAATCGGAAATCGATGGTCTTTTTTCTTAATTTGAAATCCATTAATTGTATTGCCACCTCCAATTGCAATACGAACAATTTATTGGTAAACTCCTTTTTGCTCAATATTCCAAATAACATTGAACATTTAAGATTTAGAACAAAGGAACGATAGCGAAATGCCAAGTAAATGTGGAAACGAGTTCTCATCATCTCATCTTCTTGTAATTCTGAATAATCAACATGAAACATCTTTTTCTTTTACAATAATAATAATGTGCTCTACACATGTTAAATGTAAAATTGTGGGTGCTGAATGCTGAATGCCGAATTCCAAATATTTTTTTCTTTTAAATACAATGGCAAAATATGACAGATGTCTTTCGCCCGTATATTTATATATTCATATCGCTACATGGCATACATTCGACATTCGTCCATTTTGATGTTGTATGCATATTGAATATCTTTGTTTGTCTCGTTTTTCATTCCGATTTTTGGAAAAAAGAAAACAACAAACAAATTTCCACTTTATTATATTAACAATTAAACTACGTGAGTGTCTCAATCAATTAATATTAATATGAGTCGTTATCAACTTATTGACCTCACAACAATTGGTTTTAAATTTTGAAAACTTTTAATTTAAAAAAGGCAAAACCACAGACCTGAATGCATTTCGAACCGTCTTTCTTCTATATAAATATAAACATTTGCCGTCGGTGTTTGTTGTCGTTTCTTATCTGATGTCCTCACTTGTGTATTAATCACATTTTCGGTTGCTGCATTCTTCAAGCGGTGACTAATATTTAGTCGTGATTGCTGATGATGAACTGAAAGACGGTTCGAAATGCATTCAGGTCTGTGGTTTTGCCTTTTTTAAATTAAAAGTTTTCAAAATTTAAAACCAATTGTTGTGAGGTCAATAAGTTGATAACGACTCATATTAATATTAATTCCACTTTATGTTGTGTCAGTTTTGTGAAGCTGAACGAATGTTGATCTTTAGCAGTTGCAAATTTGGTTCTCAACATTACGGAATTCCTGCCATATTTCATATATCTTTGTGCTCGGAATGTGTGCCGCGACCCTCGTCTCTCCACTAACAATGATAATGCTTCACTGAATCTCTCATATTTGACGAGATATGAACTTGGGTATGAATTCGTGTGATTCTTCAAATTCGTAAGAATTCAAGCGTATGAAAAGAGTTGATCGAACGTGATTTTGATTTATTACTAAAAATGCTCGATTTTTTGTCGAATTTCGAAATGATGAAATAATTTCCTTATCAGTAACTTCTGTCTACTGCCTAAAAAATGCATCGAATTTTTTTTTTCTACGTGAAAAATAGAACGTGTTTCAATAGGGTGTAGCAAAATAAAGAAATTTTGGAAAATTTGGAATTCCTAGAGTCTATGATCACCCCGAATATCTCAGAGCCTAAGATCACTAGTTTAAGGCGATTTTTTCTTGTTGAACCTCATTCAGAGGACCAAGACGCATAACTTACGTGACTCCAGGAAATTAATTTTTTGAAAAATCGGCTACACCTTAGTGTTTATTGAAAATTTGTTCTAGTGATCGGCAATCATGACGTTGAAACAAAAATCAATTTGAATGGTCCCTTCAAATATCATACGATCCTTTCAAGTGAAAAGCAATAGCGACAAAAGTGGTATCGTTGTAACGCTTTAACCCAATTAGAGCTCGTTATTTCTTGTACATAAAAGAGAAGAATTTTACTTTTCGATAAACAAATGCTTATATGTGCTGGCAGGGAATCGTATACGATTATGTATATTGATTCAAATTTCGATAGTTCATAAGCGAAGATACAAAGAAGAAGGAAGGAATATCAAGGTTAAGCATTGCTGTTTGCTATTCCTTTTATCACTTTCAGATAGAACAAAAAAAAACATTTCAAAGTCAAATGAGACTCTTTCTTTATTACATTGCGCATAATTATGTTTATCACATTCATCCTTCCTTTTCGTTTTTTTTTGCTTCTTCTTTGAAATATCGAACAGCATGAGTGCAGCATTGTGGTTCGTTGTATGTACAATTGCACTTGTATCAGCAAATAATTTTCGCAAGCAAAAAATTACATCAACTTTAACATTGAGTTTAATGAAAAATTCAACGCTACCCAAACAGCACGCTGTACATGGCACAAGGTAATACCCTTCTACATTCTAAATATTCCAAAAAAAAAAATGTTAAGGAATTGTCATCAATTGTAAAATATTCATTCCCTTTGAAATCGAATTTTACGAATCAGTTTTTCCTTTGAAAATCTTCACTTCTTTTTTTGCCTGAATAACTAGACACCACAATGTTATTGTGAACAAAACAAAATCGATAAAACACAACGGTCAATTGGAAAAAATGCCATCACATTATATGGAAAGCAATCAACAAAATGCTGCAGCTGCATCATTGATTAAACATTATCCATTGAATAGTGTTCCATTGTATCATGCTTATTATCATCAGCACATGCACAACGATTCATCTTTTGATTCGATTCGCATGCGATCTACTATACAAAAACGTGCACAAAATGATGAAAAACAAATCTCAACTAATATTACAATGGTCCTGGAGGATTTACTCAAGTGAGTTCATTTTTTTGAATTTGAAATGTGTGAATATTTTTGGTGTTTGAATATTAACGTTTTCTGTTTGATTTTGTAATAGATCTTACAACAACAACTATTTACCAACGCATGGCAAAGGTTCATTTTTGATACATAACATTATTGGCAACTGGCATACGACCTACATTTAGCGTCGAGCTTATGAATTCATTTTCAATTTTTCAGATGTTCCAACCGTTGTGAAGACTAATATTTTGATACGCAGTATGGGCCCTGTTTCTGAACTTGATATGGTAAATTATTTGAGCCACTTGAGAAATCAAACTAAAGTTTTCTCCTAATTGCGTCTAATTTTTCGTCCGCAAGGATTATTCCATGGATTGCTATTTCCGTCAATATTGGAGGGACAGTCGTCTCAAGTTCCAAGGTCCAATGAAAACACTTTCTCTCAGTATCAAAGTACATACAATCATTAAATGTAATAAAGTGCCTAAAACTGCAGGCAGATTTCATCTCTTAATGTTTAATTTGTAGATGCTTGAAAGGATTTGGCGGCCAGACACATATTTTTACAATGGCAAACATTCGCATGTGCATACCATTACCGTGCCAAATAAGCTGTTGAGATTGACGCAGGAAGGTGATATTCTATATTCAATGAGGTAAGTAAAATTGATGCTTAAATATTTGATCAGTGGAACCAAAAAAAAAGAAAATTTTAAAACATTTTTCTAGGCTTACAATCAAGGCATCGTGTCCCATGCATTTGAGAAACTTTCCGATGGATCGGCAGGTACGTATTGGAGCATATTTTCGTAATAATAAATGATAATAATTGTCATCCTTTCAGTCGTGTCCACTGATTTTGGGGAGTTGTAAGTATTTAATCGGAATTTAAACGCATTCGATCGCATTCATTTGAAAATGTTATAATAATTTAAATTTATCTTTAGATACATACACGAAGCAATCTTTAGTATATGAATGGCAAAGTGATGTTGCAGTGAGTTTTGTGCCAGGCATGACATTGAGTCAATTCGATTTGATAAGCATGCCACAGCAAAATTATACGTTTAAACGCCGAGAAGGTGATAATGCAATGCAAAAGATCATTAATATGACATTTTTTTTAGCATTACAATATGACTTGGCTTAATTTATTTCGTTAAACAGGCGAATTTTCTGTCGTTCGGGTGAATTTTAACCTCCAGCGACACACTGGCTACTTTTTAATTCAAGTATGAACATTTTTCGAACGAAAATAATTCAAAATTGATTAACAGAAATGCTTGAACCGTTAGGTATATGTCCCTTGCATTCTAATTGTTGTATTGTCCTGGGTTTCATTTTGGATTCATCGTGAGGCTACAAGCGATCGAGTCGGCTTAGGAATCACAACAGTTTTAACATTATCAACGATTAGGTAAATGGGTTTCTTCGATGGAAAAGTTTTTATTGATTGAAACAATTAAATAATTTATTTCAGTTTGGATTCGCGAACCGATTTACCTAAAGTGCGATATGCAACGGCGTTAGACTGGTTTCTGTTGATGAGTTTTTTCTATTGCATCGCAACATTATTGGAATTTGCCGGTGTTCACTATTTTACTAAAGTTGGGAGTGGTGAAATACATGCATCAGCCGATGATGAATGGGAAGACATTGGTGAAACAACTGTTGAGCATGCTGGAACGTTGCATACTACTTGCGATTCATCACCCAGTCAAAATCAATTGCTGGCTACTTCTAACTCTCAATCGTCAACATCGCGAAAACGAAATTCAATGATTTGCCCAATTTATAATGTAAAAAATGCATCAATTAACAAATATTTCGATTGATTCAATAGATTTTTATTTGTTTTTGTTGCAGGATCCATCGGTCATGTTTGCTTCAACATCATTGCATTCTACAATGGAACGTACTACACAAACCGAACCACCAAAAACGAAAAAATGGAAACAAGTTTGGCTTTGCTTTTTGGGAGACGATAAATTTCGGCGACAAAGACAACGCGAAGCTACGGAAAAAAGTCTTTATCAATGCATTATCATATTTCAATTGAATTTCTTGTTTAAATTATTTAATTTTTATTATCATTGCATTTCAGATGGCAGCAATAAACGATATATAAATAGCGTGTCTTTGATTGATCGAAGTGCTCGCATTGGATTCCCGCTTTCATTTGGAATATTAATTTTATTGTATTGGCTTATCTATGTCACTTATCAGGATGATTTTCCTTGGTTCAAGGAACAACGAGAACGTCATATGTAAAACTATGACAATTTGGAATGGATTATTTATTCTGGAACGAGAATGATAAGCTATTTTTTTATTTTCACTGAAATTTGAGTCCTTTGGGTTTTATGTTGAAATAAAAATAAAAAAATATTGAATTTAATGGACTATATTTTCATTAATGCGTGAAGAATTGAAAGCAAACAATTATCGGTCCATCATGGCATAAGGCCGGAAGGGTATCAAAGAGCAAGTCATACATGACATTTCCTTCTGCCAGAGCTATTCTTTCAATGCACTGTCTGTATCGACCCAATAAACACAATCGATTACCCTGAAACCAAGTTTTTCAAAAACAGCCTTTGAAGCAGCGTTGGACGGCTTTACACAGGCTGTTACACCATAACCAACATTTCCAATATCTTTACAAATGCTTGCAATTGCCGCTTTTGCGAGACCCTGTCCCCTGTATTCGGATTTAGTGTGCAACATGCCAATTGGTCCCGTATAATTTCTAAAGATAACAATTTTAATTTCATTTAATATGATTCTGTCAACTAAAGTAACTCATGAATCGTTGGTCAACCACTCACTGAAAAACGAATGAAACCAATTCGTCGCTGGATTTCGTAAAAACTCCGCAGCTCGGATTGAGTTTCACTAACGACAGTAAAAAGGCATCCGAACCGACGTATTTATATTCCCACAGGTTGTTTGCCTCTATTACATCATCCGCAATGAGTGAGCGCATATAAAAATCATCTGAAAGTCTGATAAAAGTTGTATCAGTTCTATCTGAATCAAACGCAACAAAATTACGAACTCACTGGACATTCAGATTCATTGCTATCTCCTTTGGGATATGATACAAAATATTTGAATGATCAACTTTTCGTTTCATTTGCCTGTCATTTATTAAATTGACTATGATGGGATATTGTTTCGAACGAATATGCATAAATCGAACACCATTAGAATAATCGAGAAGATTCAAAAGCCGTGCTAGTTTTCCATTGGATTCACATAAACTGTAACCATAAACTTGAAACTGTTCCTATTTGCGAGTCAATTTATTACATATGCCAAGTTATCGATGGGTTCAACTTACTTTAAAAACGAACGTTCCATCAGTTAAATCGCCATTTAATGAATAAAATGTTACATCTGCCAAGTCTGACCTGTTTTCAGTCCAACGAATATAATTAGCGATAGTACTTAGGCCAAGAATGTTATTCGGTGACTCGGGCGAATATAAATTCATTAATTTGATCAAATCATCGCGATTAATTTTAACTAAACGATCTGCTTTTGGTTGATTTTGATCCATGTTTCCCATCGATGTTCAGTTTCAACGCTGTAATAAAAAAAAATAATCAATTGTGACGGCTGAAAGTGCATGAGTGCAATGGCTTCTGATAAGTATTCAATAATTAACTTTCGATACTAACTCTTATCTTACTAACAATAACTGATATGGCTTCGATAAGAAAAAAAAATTGAAATGTAAAGGTATCGTGATTGAAGTTCGGATTTAAAATTCCTAGCCCCAAAATCATTGGAAATCATTGCAGCAACAACATCAAGTGTATAATCATTGATTATTAATCGGGTGACAATAGTTAAATCAGTTAGTAAAATATCATGATGATTTTAGTATTTCTTTAGTTTATTATTATAATCAAAAGCCATCCAACCGGGCAGCCATGGAGCTCTCTATTAGTTTTCGGCAAATTTTTTTGAAATTATTTCATTTGATAGCGTTAATTCAGTTCGCATATGGGATTCATTTTGATGTTAGGGCAAATGCCGATCGTCGAATTGAACAAATTGAACTCTTTAAGCCAAAATTCGGTGGAAACACGCGATTCCTCACATATTGGGGACTGGTAAGGGAAAATGATTGGAAAAAAAAATGTCATTAAATCTGTGTTCGCTTATATTAAAAATCTAATAAAAAACTATCCATATCACAGTCAATAACATGCATATCGACATCAAATATGTGTATAAAAACCGTCTGAAATTCAGAGTATTGAAATTCATCATATAATCAGAATATGGAAAAATAAACGAGATTATTTGAATATATTATTTTGAATAATCATTGTTTTGACTTGATAGCAGAAAGTAAAAAACATGTGTAAGACGTTTTTGGACTTTGAACATAGCACATACACGATATACACACATTCACAATACAAACTACACATATATGTATACCGTATAGCGCTGTGTCAAACATTTTGGCTGTCATTCGTGACTGTCAAGTTATCGAGTAAGAGCTTAAATCAATACGATTTTGCTTTTTGCAATCAAAATCAGTATAACATTCCAAAAGTAAAAGTCGCAAATTTGTTCAATTTTTTCGCCTAATCTTCGATTCTCTTATCTTTCGTCCAACCAATTTCAGTCTGTGACTTGAAAAGTACGGTATCATTCGATTGATTATTAATTTTCATTCAAAAGAGATCGCATAATTAGACGAATTAATATATAGTGATTCGCTGAGTTTACATAAATTAAATTAAGCAAAAAAAAAAAAAAAATTCAGAACCCAAATATTCAATACGCATAAAACGAAAAATGTCGACCGGAACGGCTGATAAATGGAACCCAAACACTTATTCTGTATTGAGAAAATTAATTTATTTGATTGCTGCTGCTCAATTTTGGTATGGAATTTATTTCGATTTTGCATACGTTTATCCACCAAAAAATCATGTTGCCTATAATGCGGTAACAGGTTTCGGTGGTAAACTACGTTATTTGACTGTAATTGGAGCGGTAAATATATTCATTCTACGTTATATGTTTAAAAATATGATTGAAAAAAATGGAATATTCCTTTTCAGATTTGTCAGGCAACGTACTATACATTGAGTTTGATAAATGATTTCTTCGGTTCGACTGAAAATCACCCGAAAAACCCATCAATTCTTCGTAAAATGAAAGATTTCTTTTTTGCAACGTTTGCATTCCCATTGGCCTTAAATGTGTGCATTTCATTTTGGGCAATCTATGCCATTGATCGGGAGCTCATTTTACCAAAATCATTCGATGATTACTTTCCAAAGTAAGTTCACTGAATTTCTGATATCAATGACAATTTATGAAAAAACAAATTAAAACTATTTTCCATCGTGTACAGTTGGTTGAATCATGTGATGCACACAAATGTTTTGGTTTTCATAATCTTGGAAATGTTCACTTCGTATCGTAAATATCCAGATCGTAAACAGGCTGTGACCACACTCTTTGTTTTCAACATTGCCTATATTGTTTGGGTGCATATAATCAAATACATGTCCGGCAGATGGGTGTATCCAGTACTTGATGTCTTAAATTTACCTCAACGAATCGGATTTTTAGCATTCATGTGCATCTTTGGTATGAGTTTCTATTTCATTGGGGAATTATTGAACAACAATATTTGGGCTAGCGAGCTCAAGCATAGCAAATCTGGTGCTAAAAAACATAAATAAATTGAGTAATACCATAATAATAATGATAATTTTTGTTTCACGCAAATGGTCACAAATAACAATTATAAGATGCAATACTCGGCCAATAAGAAACAAAAATTATGAAGAACATTGCCAATTGTTGATATTTGATTAATATTTCAGATTACAGTTACCATTTCAGTTTTAAATTTGAGGGTAAAGTCGGTGTTAGTGCGATTCTAAGTAAAAATAAATTTGTATAAAATGCTTTCTCACTTGAGATTGCGTTTAGCAGTGATTGTGTTTTTGAACAAATGTTTGACTTAATTAATCGTAAAATTTTAAACTACTTATTTCATTTTCCAAGTAATTTTAACTTGCAACTGTTTTATTTGAATAAATAATGTTTGAACTTTTATGTAGCAAAATTCAAATCTTAAGTAATAAATTTACCATGAACTTAAAGATTTCGTAGGACCATAAATAAATATGGATTATGTTATTTCCTGAAAGGAGGTAATACTGCCATTTGAAATTAATTCCATTCTTTTGTAATATTGTCATTTGAAATAAGGATATTTCAGATAATTCTTAAATAATATCGAATTTCAAAATGTACCGATTGTAATTTTCAATCAGCAATTTCGACGGCGCTAAGCTAGAAATTTTATCTTCAATACCTGTCGTGACCACAGTAAATTTATTATCTATTTTCAAATGGAATACTCGATCTATATTTGAATGTGCAATCGTCGCAGTTATTCTCTGACAAAAAGTGATCACACACAACGTATCTGATATATTCAGCGATTGAAAAAAAAAAAAATGGAACGTGATTTAGTTGAAAAATTGAAAATTTATAAATGGCGAAAAATGCGTTATTTGGTAACGGCCTTCCACTTTTGGTTTGCATTTTATTTTGCATCTGTATACGCGATTCCCGGAAAAGATAATCCAGCCCATATTCAAGACAATAGTTTTGGTGGAAAATCTCGCTTTTATACGTCTTTTTGTTTGGTAAATATTTTATTTCAAATCATAATTGAATCATTGAAGATAAATTTTTTTTTTTTTACAGATTTGTCAGACATTATATTATACGCTGTGTTTCCTGCAAGAACTGTTTGAAACGGCTGAAATCCAATCAAAAAACGTATCAGTTCTTCGCCGAATAAGGGACTTTATCTTTGCAACATTTGCATTCCCAATGGCCATGAGCACCGGCATCATATTCTGGACAATATATGCTTGGGACCGCAACTTAATCTTTCCAGTCACAAATGATGAGTTTATCCCATGGTATTGTTTGATCCTCTATGAATACTGATCTTCAAATTTTTAAATTTAATTTATTTTTGTGCAGTTGGTTGAACCACGCTTGTCATACAAACATCATGATTTTTATTGTTTTGGAAATGTTCTTAACATTTCACGCATATCCAGCCCGTAGGGCGGGTGTAACAAGCTTCAGCATAGTAAATATCGCATATATTGCTTGGCTATATATTATCAAATACGTGACCGGCTATTGGGCATATCCACTTTTCGATGTTCTCAATTTACCTCTACAAATAGGATTTATAATTTGTGCAACTATCTTAATGACGAGTTCCTACTTCGTAGGCGAATTGTGCAATAATTTCATTTGGGCTTACAAATTTAAAACCGCAAAATCTGCATACAAGGGCAACTGAAATTGTTTTCTTATTTAAATTTAAAAGAGAATATAATGTTCTCAATAATTATGGTGTTTTTGTAAAATTTTAATTTATTTATTTATTTTGGTGAATTGTTTGAATAAAATGAAGACTTTTAAGAGTTTAATGATTTATTGTTATTAATATGATCGATGATCGAATGGCTGACTTATTCCTCGAATGTTTCAATTCAACAAAATCACTAATTCATTCCCATTTTAAAACTGTTTTGCACTAAATCTCTAATTCGAACAAGGCTTTTTTTATTCTACGGTTTCATTTTCCGAAACGTTCCAATACAAGACGACCACAGCGCATCAATTGAAAGCGGTATATGGTAGAACTCATTATTTTTTTTAGACATTAGAATATTCGTTTCGAATAAGAGTGCATCAATCAGCAGTTTATTTGCATTCGGTTTTTCGTCTTATTTACATTGATCACAACGTAATTACCATTGCCGGACGAAATTGCAATCACCAAGCGACCGATAATATTTGTTTGACATTTTCTGAATTTGTTCAATATTTTTGTCAAAGGTAAGAAATGTTTTTGTTATTCAATTTATATTCGGCATCAGTTTCAGGTGCGAGTGAAAACATTTTTCGATAATTTTCCAGAACCAGCAAACACCAAACCAAAATGAATAATTGTGAAGATGATGCCGTCATTTGTCCGTACGATCCACAACATGTTGTGCCATACGCTCGTATGCCATATCATTTGCTCAAATGTAAAAAAAATTATCGTGGCCCAGAATTGGACACTTGTCCATTTAATGCCACTCATTTGGTGAAAAAAGGCACACTGGATGAACATTACAAGACTTGCATCGCCTATTTTCATGCTTCCCGTCCATACAACGAGAAGAAATTAAACTATTAAATGCAAAAACAACAACAACAACAACAAAATATTGCACAACTTGTGGACTATTTGCAAACGAGCCGCCGATGAAGCAAAAAAAAAAATATAAATTTGTATGAATCTAATGTTAATGTTGGATGTTAGATTTAATGAAAATGAAAAATTCCAATTGTACTCAAATCGAATTTGGTGAACAGAACAGAGAACCTTTTTTAAGGTTTCAAATAAACACATGCATATGAAATTGTAAATTGCTGGCCTTTTAATTCCTTTACATCCAATTAAAATAATATTTCTTCGCTGCTCCGATTCGCCATTGATAAGCTTAACATTCGCAGAAAACAAAATAATTTTTATAAACATTATCGAAATTCTTTGGTAATCTTTTCAATTGTCTCATTTCTCCCGCTCAGTAATTTCACTGTATAACAGTTTTTCAGTGTTTCGACGAGCAAAAAAAAAAACAATGAGGTTATGTGCCATATGCTCCAAGTCAATGTCATGTTCCATGGTTATTTTCTCCATTCATTTGACATTTACTCATGAAGAGAAGTTCCTGTAACGAAATGCGGAATGCTCATTTCATGTCAGTGATTCGTTCGAGTTAGTTGTCCTGTATCCGTCTGCTGTATCATTGTTGTTGTGCATGTTTTTAGCAAACAAAAAAAATAGAAAGCCAAAAAAAAGAAAAACTCTATTGAGCCAGTGAAAAAAGTAAAATTCTTTCAAATAAATTTTGTGTTTAATTCGAAGCAGTGTTCTCGTTTCGTAAATTCTTTTTTTTATGGATTATAAAATGGACGATTTAGGTGTGTAACATTTACATTCATATCTTTATCATCATCCTTTCCATTTTGTTGGCATAGAAATATTATTTCATTTAATTTTATTTTATTTCTCATACGCACTTTTAAATTAACATCTTTATCTATTTTGCTCTATGTTTATTCTTCATTATTCCATTATTTATATTAACTTTCATCAAAAAAAAAAAGACGTAAAATATTCGTTAAAAGATCCTTTGTTTGAATTAAATTCATAATTTGTTTGCTTGCTAAAAATTCACCTTTAATCCAATGGGTTTCATGGGTTTATGATATGAGAAATGAGAATGATTTAATTATAGTTTCTTCCATTTAAAATATTTTATTACTCATAAATCGAAGATTTTTGCTCTACATCGTTCTTTAAATTCCATTTGCTGTAAGGCTCTGTGTGAATGAAAGAGAAAAAATATTGCCGCTTTACAAACATGATGTGAAAGAAATTGTACATGCTTCGTGCATACGCACTTGAAGAATACAAGCAATGAATACATAGAAAGAAAAAAAGAACTAAAAAGAATAGAAAATGAAGAAGAGGAACAGGTAGCTGTATCTTTTCGTTTGCCAATGAATTTAATGCGTTTTCATGATTTTTCTTTCTTTTGTGCAAACAAAAAAAAACACACACTATACATTACACATACAAATCAACAACAAAAGCGATAATATATCGGCTGACATTATTACATTATTTTTACGTTCCTATTCGTCTCTCTCTTATATGCGTTTTGTTATGCATAAATGAGTTGTACAGATTTTTTCTTTTTCTGAACAAACACAAAAACCATCCTCATTCAAATTTGATCGTCTCTACCTGCTCACAGCTCTGCCATACATAAACCGGTCATAAATTATCAATTTTATTCTATCGATTACTCATTTGCCGCGATATTTTGATTCTGTGTTTTAATTATTTTTCTATCGTTGTCCCTTTTCAACACACGCACAACGTAAGACATCAAAAGATAGTGTCTTATTGTTCGATATATGAACCGTGTACATAAGTGGGAATTCTTGCCATGCATGCAGAAACATGAATTTCACCACATTCGAACATGTTGCCGGATTCGATACGAAAAAAATGAAGCGCAAAAAATTGCATGCAACATATAATTTTTTTTTGTTTTTCTCTCAGCCGGTTTCTTTGTCTGTGCGTCTTATTTATCTTCTGTTCCTTTTGATTTGTTTATGTTATTTTAATGTCTATTTTCGGAATTGTTCAGTTTTACGTTTTGTTGTCATATTCGTTTTGTAACATTTTCATATTTATTCTCCTTTATATTTTCGTTTATCAATGCCAAACAATTAGTTTTTATTTTTCATTTTGTTAACATCCACTCCATTCGCGCATTTTCCAAACATAACCATATGAGCCATTTTTTGTGTGGACCGAAACCGAAAAGCTCGGCACACGTGTTACTTAGCGAAAAATTGGTTTTTTCTCTCTTTTCATTGAGCTGATTTCGAAAGAGAAAAAAATTCATGCTGACTGTAACTGATTTTGAGTTCCTTTTCTTCATTCCGAAATTTCATTTCTTATTGCCTCTGCTTTTACTTCGATTTTCTCTCATTCGAATTTAAAATATGAACTTGTTTTGAAAATGTTTTTTTTTTCTCTGTTTCTTTCTTTTGTGTTGACGTTCTTGTATAATATTCGCACCGGCTGCAAAAACAATGCACTGAAATGGAAAAGATTGGAATAATGCATTGTAAATTCATTTGTTCTCATATTCGTTGCTTGAAAGATTTGAAAATCATTGTGAAATAGTACACAAAGAACATATGGTTCGAATTTCATTGGCCATTCCAGCGCAACATGAGATTTTCTTTAAGTTCTTTCGCTTCCTCTTCTCTTTCTTTCTTTTGTTCGTTGTAGTAGTTGGCATTGAAAGTTCTCATGTATTATATACGAAATTATACATAATACATAGCAACAAACAGACAGCGAAAAAAAAATTTCAGATTTCGGTTGAGTTTCTTTATATGCTTTGTGTGATTTTTATGTTTGAAATTTACATTTTAAACCAACATAAAAGCCCTATGATTCGTATTTATGGTTGTTTTTTTCTCCACATGGCGTGGGCCGCTTGTTCTACATTTATTAATTTTTATCACAATGTTGCTGAGTCTTTATGAACAATTAAGCAATAATCGTGGTTTTTTCTTTTGAATTTTACACGTATTTTTAACTCTGAACCCCTTTTTTCTCTTTCGATCGCGTCCGAATCCAAAATCAACATTCTATCATATCAAATGATGGTTCTTCTTTTTATGGTATGATTTGCGGTTGACTGCATAATTTTTGGTTTTTGAGTTATCTTTGTAATCTAATTGGTAGATTTAGAAATCTGGTCACTCATTATTATTGAAAACTATCGATTAATCTAAATCAAGAAAAAGGCCCACACGGTAAATTTTAAATATTCTCGTTCACCTTTCATGAGATCCGCTTTGAATTTGAATTGAGATTTCGTTCGATTGACCCTTTTATTCCATTGGATAATAATGATGTCATCGAATCGTTGGTTTCCATTAAGATTGGGCCCAAATTAAATCAATAAAAAGTGTAATTTATCCATCATTCTTTTGTTGGTTAACGGCAGAAAGCGCACACCAACTATCATCATTATAAATTGAGTGAAAAAAGGATGTAACCGAATTTTCATTTGCACGTCACTCATTGCGTCGCCAAATTACGAAACGTAAGTCTACAGATTCTATATTTAGAGAGCCGACAGATTCGTCATACATGTCTACAAAGAAAAAAAAACAAAAAAAAATGGCCATAAAACTGAAACGAAACCCGAACATTTCAAATGTTTTTCACTTCTCTTGAATGCTGACTGCTGGTAAATGTTAAATGTGATGTGTCCCATTTTACTTTGAAAAATGATTAAAAGTGTCCGCACTTTGCCCATAGTCCATACATTATATACTAAACTACAAAAACATTTTGTCGCCGTTGCAAAATGCTCTTAAATCAATTTATCATTTTTAATTAAACTTGAATTGTAAAAATAGAGTTTTGTTTTCAATTCGTGTGGCCATTGGTTGGGCGCAGTTTTGATATTTTGTAATGTATCCGTCCAGTGCTTGACGAAATGAAACTGTTTTTAATTAGTAACTTCTTTCAATTTAGAATTTCATTTATTTCCTTAATTCGAGTAAGTAACGATTAAGTTGGAGAATCTCAATTTTAATGATGTTTTTCAAATTGCATCGATTCAAACCGTACATTTACAAAATGCATCCTGAAATCCCTAAATTGCACATGATTAAACCGTTTCGCAAAATTTATTACAACGTTTTCAATTTTAATATGACCATTTCGAACTTAACCATAACAAACCATGCTTTAGCCATGCCTTACCCATGCCGCATACGATTCGCCATTTCACTTAAATCGACAAACAAATTGTCATTTCCTTTTTGCGAATCATTACACTCAGCAACATTTTATTCGATTTGATTTGTGCGATTAGGACAGTGACGTTCCCGACAATTTGTGCATTTTAATCGTGTTGCTCCATTAAAGATTTCAATTCGCCCTTTTTTTTACTTTCCTCAATTAATTTTGCCATGCACTGCCCTGCAACCCAATCGTGTGCACAATTTCTGTAATTTTCAACGGAACGAATGTAATTAAATAGAACTGCATCGCCGATCGCATAGCATCGCCCTATCGAGCACACACAAAACGTTCACAATGCACAATGCATACGCTATTTCAACATGGATGAAGATAATATAACAATAGTATGTGAGGTAGTTTTAGGTTCAATGGTCATGTGGCGCTCAAAACTATGAACATTATTTATTATTATTATTATAAGATAAAACGAAGCACAGATGAACTAATCGAATGGTGCACGAATATCTCAACCAATCAAATCGCATTTATTCATCACTTATTAAATTGTCGGTCTTCCACACACATTCATTTTAGATTCATTCGACTGCACCAAAAGTCGTGCTCTTCATTGATGCATATTATGAGAAATGTTTTGTTGTTAGTCAAGCAGCTGACTTCATTTGCTGACTATATTATCGCATCAGACTAAACACTAATTGAGTATAACTAAAAAAATAAAAAGTCATAGCAATAATAATCATCAAATGGATTTAAGCGAATAATTTTTGCCCCACAGCAATATTACAGAATTATGTTGAGAATTAGCAATGAAAAGGGCCTATTCAATGTAATACGTTGTGGTTTGTGTTATGTGGATATTTACTTTGTGTTGTTTGTCTTTTTATTTCAAATATTTCATCGCATTCTCGCACTAACAAAACAGATAGCCATTGATTTACTGTTCATTCGGTTGAAGAGACTCAAAACATTCAATTTTGTCTATAAAAAAAAACGCTAAAGAATACAAAATATTCGTATTCGTTCATTGTATGTTTTGGTATTTGTATTGTCGCTTGCGCTATAGTCGTAAGTCACAAAACGCTATAGATTCACGTTCAGAATTGTGGTTTTCGTCATCTGTTTTTCAGTCGGTATCAAACTTTGAAAACGTTTGCATTGTCGGTGCTGTTTGTGCGGTGAGTTTTCCCTCGAAAATTTTCTTCAGATAATTTCGAACGTTTCGGTTGACGAGAAAAAAATTCGTTGATAATCTGAAGCAAGCAAAATTTCTTTGAAGAAAGTGTTGCAATCATTGGAATGATCTAATTCCGTTCGTTTCGAGTTTTGAGAATCATTGAAGTGTTAATCAAACGACATGATAATTGTGATTTATTGTTATAAACTGAACAATTATTATTAAATTCACGATAAGATAATTGAAAGAAAACTGAAAAACTTGTGATCAAATGCGAAAATTATTCAATGTGTTCATTCGTGTTTTGTGAACTGTGTAATTTGAATTTGGAACTTTTATTTGGCCGAATCGAACAATTGGAAACTTTTCCGTTTTAGAACTTTCCGTTTTAGAACTTTGCCATTTTAGAATGCATATGATTCTTTAAATGAATTTTATTTGCAATTAAAACAAATGTGTACACATGAGTTGTGTAAAATTTACAATGTAAATAAAATAATTTGACAGTCAAAGTGGCAATTATTTCAAAATGTCTTCCTATTTGGTGCCTTGAATCTTATAAAAGTTTTTTTCTGCTGATCATAAAATAAAAAACCTATGATGATTTTGTGATGAGAATATTGTTGTTTTTTTTTTTGGTTCTTATTATAAAAATAAACACATAACATTGCGACAACGACTATTTTGTGAGAGTTTGTGCGTCCGCGTTTCATAATTTGAGATATATTTTTTTTTTGAGTCTTTGCTCAAAAAAGAAAGAAAAAAAAAACGATTTAATTCGACCGATTATATCAAACCGTGTGTAGGTTATTATTATGAATCGTATTGTCGACATCGACAAATTGTATTGCTTTTTTTGATGCCTTTTATCGTTTTATACAAAAAAAAACGACGCAAAAATGAAAAAAATTATGAATTAGTGGACCTTTGATCTATTTTAATAATAATTAATAATAATTATAATTTATGATGGGGCTCTTCCATCTTCAGACTTTACACACAAACTTTTAGTTGATTGGTGATGGCATGTGCACACTCCTTCTTTACGGAGATTCACCAAATTCAAAAAGGTGATGATCAAAATTCTCTAAAGTGATTGTTTGGTTTCGAAAATAGAATTGATTGAAATATTTCCGTGGAATGTAATGTTTTTATCGCGTGCATTAAGTGCATTTCGATCGGCAAATTGTTTGAAATATCACACATAATCCCATACCACATTCCACATACCATATATTAGATATTACATATTGTAATGCACTTAATACCGTTGCCCACATTGAATTATAAACAATATACAGTCGTTCCATCCCCACAATTAGCATATGGTTTGTTGTTCGTTCGTTAAATGAATGTATTAACGATTTCCAGGCATACAGGTTCGACTCGTTTTGCTGGTTCGCCAACGAAAAATCTTTTCATTGGTGGTATAGACATAGATTTGCACCACATGTCAGAAAATGGCATCATTTTTTCCGTTTTTTCGGTATCTAAAGTCCTAAAATTCGACATGAAGTGCATCGTACACACAGAAATCCGCAAAAGCGTAACTGTCTTCATTATATCGATGACTATCACAAAAAAAGAGAACTTTTGCAGATCCCTGTATGTAATTAGTCTTTTAGTTTTGGTATTCCCATTTCAATCGAATACAAAATCGAATTGTCGAATCGAAGAGAAAACAAAACCGATGGATCGTGATTTTCGAATAAATAAACGGAATCGGAGAAGTATAGATGGATGATGCTAATGGATTACATTTTACATTGTAGTGTGCAATGGATTTGTCGGAATTAAATACTCTGAGAAAAAGTGCAACGAAGTGAAACTAATGACAATAATAATAATAGATGAGCGACGGATGATCGGACAGATTGGATGTGATTATTATTGTCGATTGTCGGTAAACTTAAATACATAATATGTCAACGGCAAAATGCAATCCAGTACTTTATTTGTATGAAATGATCACTTTGTCTCTGATCCCATCAATTCCTTTTTAATGCAGCAAGTGCCAATACAAAAAGCTAAAAATAGCAAATTGCTTTGTTGGTTTTGATTTATTATTTTTCACGATGCGATAAGTGTAGTAAATGAGTCACCACAAAGTCTGACTTGTGACACACTCAAATGTCACTCAAAAATGTTTACATCGAGAGAGACGGAGTTAATAAACAAAGGAGAAGAAAAAAAACACAGAGTTTGAATCAACTTGTGTTTTGGTTTTGTAAGCAGCGGTTCAATTGACGAAAATAGCAGATGTATGAAAACGTGCCATGCCTTGATATGCAATTGAAATGTGAGACATTTGAATTTTGTTTAAAATCGAACTTAGCAATGAATTCGACAAAGAAATCCGCCGAACATAATGTTCACAATGGATGATCAATGTGAAACAAAAGGTGAGCCTTGGACGAAATAATTGAATTATTTATGGATGATGCCTATTGAGTCGTTGCTCTTAATATGAAAAGAGCAATGAATCATTGAAAGTGATTTTGAGCTAGTAGTAAGCAGTTGACAAAGTTGAAAACGTCGATTGATTTATTTATGATAATAAATAAATTATCGAATACAAATCGGCATTGACATTTAATTGAAAACATTGGATCTGAATAATAACGAGAACTAAATATTTACTTTCTTCTAACTGTTTGCTATGTAGTGTTGAAACATTATTAACATCCATAATCAAAATAAAATCGAAAACTATTTAATAAAAGGAAATTCATTGCATCCATGATAATTGCAGAAACCGGTCCAGACTCAAAGCTATTCAAAACTTTGCTTCAAGCAAATAGTCAAGATTTGGTGGAATTTATCGCCCAAGGATTGGCTGAAGACGAAAAAGAAAATTTGGATTCGAGTTCTGGCATGGATTTGAGTCCTGGCATGGAAGGAATAGTCATGGACTATGGGCAACATCAGAACGATGTCATGAATCATGCTTTTGTCCAACAACATGGATCAAACCAATTGTATTTTGAACAAAATCAACAACAACAATATCAACAACAACATCATCATCAACAACAACATCAACAACAACAGCAGCAAATTGAAGATTTGGTTTACATTGAGCCACCACATTGGAAGACAGTTCCTGACTTGCTGACAATTCCGGACAATCCGTACGATTTTCAGGTGGAGATGCCACCAGAGAATCCGAGTTTGAGATTTGTCAATCAAAAACTGTTCATAAAAATAAGCTCGACCGTTGCGTTTAACGCATCATATATACCAAATGAACGCAACGATCAAATGTATTTGCGTGCTATGATTTTATTTTCCGATAGAAAAGATATGCATTTGCCAGTCAGCCGTTGCGCCCATCATCGTAAAGGCGATGGAGACACCTACAATATCTTAAAGTCCGTTAATCCGAAAGCAAGCTATTTTGGAAATGAGAACGGACAATTTTTCAAAGATCGCCTTTCAATTCTTATACCGATTGAAAATTCACGACGTGACGAAAGTGGAAGAGCTTTCGAGAATATCGGCTATACATTTGAATGTTCAAGCAGCTGTTCGTCTGGCATAAATCGCAGAATGACTGCCATTGTGTTTACTTTGGAGACACAAAATTCATTTGAAATATTGGGAAAGAAGGTCATCAAATTCAAAGTATGTTCCTGTCCCAAACGAGATGCTGGTAGGTTCTATAAAAAAAAACTATGTCTTTGATAAACAATTGTGTAAAATATTTGCCGAATTCTTAATTTTAATATTTCTTTTAATATTCATAGACGCCGAAAAGCACGCAAAGCAAAAAAATGTTATGAAACGCAAAAACGGATCAAACAGCGAATTCCCACGCGGAAAAATTCCAAAACAAACAAATTCATCGGCAATGAAAATCAAAACAGAGCCAGAAGACCCAGAATCTCCTGATGAAATCAGTCAAGGCCGTCAAGGCAATATTGGTTCAGTGGCGACAACCATATTACCGCTCACAATTCCAACTGCGTTGGTTCCAGATGCGCTGGAACGCATTCGAGATTTAATTGCGGGTAAAATGAGCGATGACGAAAGCGTGACAGAACCATACATTGCAATATTGAGAACTTATCGAAATTTGCGTAAACAATTCCAGCGCCCAAAGAATGAGGAATAAATCGTTAACATTTTTATGTCGTCTAAACGATCAATACAAATTTGTTTAGTTTTTTAAGAATTTATATCGTCAACGTTAAAAGGAAAAAAAGAAGAGAAAAATGAAAAAAAAATTGAAATGTAAGGATTCATCCCTGCGAATGGAAAGGGAACCTTGATCGACAAAATTATCCGCATTTATACAATTATGATCCAAGTTGGATCGATCTTCGAGTTTTGTGTTCGTCCCCATTTTAAAGTTCAAACAATTTCGTTTCATTACAAGTACGACACAAACAAAACAAAAATTTGCAATTATATTTTTTTTTTAATTTTTTCTCAAATTATTTTTCATTATTTTCTCAAATTATTTTTAATATTAAGTTTATTTTATCCATATTTTGATATTCTTAATAAAAAATGTGAAAAAAGTCCACAAAAAATCATCAACTATTTTCACTTCAACCCCATTCGAATATTATTTTCAAATTATGAAACGCACTCGTACTTACTCTCTCTCTCTCGTTCGCATCTAATCATAGTTACCGATCCGAAGAAAGTGAAACATAAATTTGTGAAGAAAAAAACTCTAAAAGACTCATTATATTATTATTATGGATCGTACAATGTATGGAAAAATTGATCCTGGTGCGCGGAATCCGTATTGGTGTGCACGTGTAAAGGGGACTTCACCTGGCTGTAAGTTTTCATTTTCTCAAATTTTCTGACTCCATCACTAAAATTAATTGCTAAACAATGAACAACAAATGATTAACAAGAATTAACAACCACTTGTTTTGCATTGCATTCTATTCCTACCCAAATGAAAAATTCGCCTATGGCAACAGCTTAGAAATCAATTTGAATGAAGAGAAGAAAAAACACAAACTTCGTAATTAGAATTAAGGGAAAAATATCAACAACAGCAACGCCAATCAATACAAAAATATGTCATTTATGGAACCAATGAAGATTTAAACGTATGCGCCAAATTATCCCACGGTTCCACACATGCGTTCCGTGAACGTGTTTGAATTTTGAAATATTTTCAACGAATATGCCATTTGAGAGTACGGAGTCCGGAGTCCGGAGAATGTAGGCTCAGTGTTCAATGCATCCACACAAACGATCGCTCACATTTTTTAATTCACAGTATTCGGTATTTTGTATTCATTTAATGCATAGCAATATCGCGTCATCGATAGATATATTGTGTCGCTCACAAACACATTTAAACATTTAACATTGGCTGGCTACGGCCATATAAATTGACATCGTATATACAGTATACACGAAAGAAAAAGAAAAAACCAAAATCATATCCACAAACACATGTGTGTCACTATTGGAGTGCTATTGAAGATTGAAGTTGCTCGCATTGATATGCGTTCACACACATTCAGTCAGTCAGTTCCTCCATTCCAGTTTTTGACTCTTGATCAAAAATGAAGTCACAGAATATGTATTTTTTTTTCTTTTAAAACGACAATCAGTCATTTCCTTTGGTAGCATCAAATCAGTAAGAAAAGAAAAAGCCATCGTCAATAACGATTTTAAAATTTCAATTTTTCAAGTGGTTCACATTCCTTTAGGCTTTAGCCTTGTGCCGTTTATTATATTTTCTCAGGAAAAACGATAAATATTTCAGTGTACAGTGTTTAATGTGTTTTCCACCATTTAATATATCGAATGTGCCACGAAACTATAAATTTTGATGTGATTGAATAGAATCAAAAGGCGATTGAAAGCAAGAAAAAAAAACAACAAAAAAAAATAATCGAATTGTGAATTCCATTAAATTTCCGATTTTCGATTATCGATTTCTGTGGATTATTAGTAGTGTCTGTTGCTGAATATATGTTTTTCTATTGAAATATAAAACCAATTCAAGTTCAAACAAATTATATTAAATGAAAACCAATTGAAAGAAAATAACTGCTATTTTGGCTGTTTCTCCATTTAGTTCATTCATTTTTGAAATTGTAACATTGTTTTTGCGCTGAAATCGATTGAAATTCCATTCGTTTGTGTTTGATTTTTTTTGGACGATTTCGGGATCAGTACAATGTCAGGTAATTAATAAACAGATGTCATTCTAATGTTTTGCACATTTATTAACAATGAAATTTCAAACATTTCACATTGTATTTGCCATAAAATTGAAATTATTGAAACATCTGGCCGTTTATCTCATTCATAGCAAACTAGCCAATTCACACAGGCTGCCTTTGAAATTGCCATGAGTGTAAATATAAATTCCATGTCGTGAAAATTGTTGTGCATCATGAAATAAGTGGAATAATTTGTGTGGTCCGAATGCGAAAAATAGTTTAATAAAAACTTATCGCTTTTTGCATTTGTTCCGAGCTTCGAATGGAATGCGTTCATCGTTCATGTAATAAACATGATCTTGAATTACTTGCACACATTGACGCATTCATCACACACAATACATATATTGTAATATTAGTCATTTTGTATCTTTGTTTTTGCTTTTTGCGGATTCGTTTCACACTTTTCGCTTATGGAATGACATTTTAACCCAATAAATGTTGAACACACACAAGTGTATCAGTTCACATTTACAAACAAAGAGATCAAACATTTGTGATTGTCGTTCAGATTCTTCTTCTTTCTGAATTCTCTTTTTCCGTTGCTGATTTTGGTCAAGTTTTTTTTTTTTGAAGCAAAATCCAAAAGTCCAACACGATATATTGAATACAACGCCTGTTTCACTTTTTTTCTTCATTCGAAATTGGTTAAAATGGTATTTTGATTCAAATTAATGATCTTACCACGCAAATTAAGCTACCACATTCTTTTGTTTGCTTTAAATGGAATCGAAATGAATAACTTAAATCAAATCATCGCCGATTCATTGAATGAACGGCAACAATCAATCGTAGTTCAGCTATAGAACAATACATTGAGTTGGTAGTGTTATGGGCGCCAAACAAGCCCATGGTTATAATTGTTTCCGTGTTTGTAATTCATCACTTTAATTTTCCATATTCCATCAATTATATCAATTTAATCGCGTTTCACATTAATTGCGGTTGATGATATTTCCCTTCGTAAAACGACAAGATGCAAATTCTTATTGATGATGTCATTTCCAATTCGATCATTCATTGCAGAGAAATGATTAATTGTCAACTTTCAATGGTTATACGGCTACTCACATAAATCATTCATTTCAGCTTTGTTAGTTTAGGTGAAAAAAAGAAACCTGTATCAAATCACCTTTTCCGTATGAATAGATGTTTAAACGAATGAGTGGGATGCTGGCTTCATTATTATGAAGCACGTGAATTAAATATGCTAAACGCTAAGCCAAAGCTTGTAAAATACAAAAACTGAAGAAATCAAAATGATCTCAATTGAGATTTAGTACTTGGCATTTGCGTAATTATTGTATAATTTTTACTATTTGAGTTTTTATCAAATCTCAATCTTGGAACGGGCTTTTGGAGGAATTTGATTTTCATGTTCAATACCAAATCGAAATTGATTTATTATAACAGTTTGCTTCTCGAAAAAAAACGCCTGAATTTATGCTGACAAGCAGAATATTCAGTATTTAAAATTATAACGGTATCCCGACTGAAGCATTCCTTTTTTCCATTACATCATTTGCGAACAGCTTTATAGATATATTGTAGAATCTGTCAAAATGTTAATGAATGATCATTTATTAAATGTGGAATGTCGAAACTGTAACTCCAGCAATTTCTTACGGTTAATGATCTGAACGGAAAAAAAAATTCTGGTTTTAAACTGATTCAAATGAATACATGAAAGTGATTTCTACCACATTCATTTTAAGAATTTTGAAATTTTTCAAACACGGAAATGAAATGTTCGAAAAACATTCCTTTTGGCGACACAGCAACGAATAGAATTCAATGTTTTTTTCTATTGCAATGAATTAACCTTTGAAATGTGACAACTAAAATATTTCATTATCGACAAGCCAATCGTTAAATGCGTCAATGAGTGATATGTAAATGTGTGATGTGTGATGTGCGGTGCGATTTGTTCATTGTTGTGCATTAAGTGCACTTTTGATTTCGTTTGATGTTATCGTATACGATCACGTCTAATTGATGTCGTCTCTCATTTCGCATATCATGCGTCACAATCGATTACTTTATTCGCTGCGAATTTTGATTTAAGTCGATGAAATTATAGTCGGCGAAATGCAAATGAGACGAAAATAAATGAGACGAAGCTTCGTCTCGTTACATAAATTGTTGTTGATTGTTGATTGTTAAATCATCGTGAATCGCAAAAGACCACACCGGAAATTGAGCATCGGGTAAACCTATAACCAACTATCAATAGAGAATCTGGCTATGTGAAGCCAAATGCACACATTAACGGCAACAATTTTGATTGACAATGATGAAAAACATCGATCAAAAGAAACGCAAAGACATTTTAATAGGTCTTTTCACATTTTAACAGTTAACGATAATGTTTGATGTAGTGCATGATACACGCACCGTTTTATGTACGCCGAACACTATCATTTAATAATACGATGTGATGTTATGTGGTAGTTATTTGGTGTTTGTTCTTATTTTATGATTATTTGCTTTGCCGTTTTTTTTTTTTTTATTTATTAAGCACCTCTTTACTGAATTTTCCTTCATAATAATTTGTTGCTTGTCGACTGTTGATATTGGCACACATGATATATAGGTACATCGTTATTTTTGTATTCTTTTCATTTGCGCTCTGATGATGAAAATTTTCGTTTCATGTGATCATGTTTGATCTACTTTCGTCTACTGAATCCATTTACTACAGCGTCAGTTTTTTTTCGGTTCTGTACCGCAACACAACGTTCTCTCTTTTCATCTGCTTTATTTATTCTGTTTTTATTTTGCGCTTTGCTTTTTTTGCCCAAACTTTCAACGAAATCATTCACAATTTCAATTTTTGTGTGTGTGTGTGTGTGTTAAGAGACATTTTATAAAGACAGTTTGAAGGCTACACGGCGTGGCGATTGAAAGAGCTGGAATATGTATCATCAGTTCAATCTGTTATTATTAATAATTAAAATCACTCAATGCTGGATTGCATGACGAAGAAAAAAAAATATCAAACAAGTTGTTTTTTATTCGAGGCATTTCAACAAGTCGTGTCATTTTCGGATATTCAGCCAGACACAGTTCCAATATTTTGATTCGAATTTTCCGTTTTCGTTTATTTCACACGAACGAATCCGCTTTGAATGTTAATTTTTTTTTTTGTTTGTGTGTGAATGTGTGAAATCAGAATGGGGAATGTGAATCGAACAGCGAAATTCGATTATCATTTCCATTTAAACAAAACGAATTTTCTACAACGAATGCTTTCATTACAGTTTGATTCATATTTTCGAATGTCTTTAATCTATTTTTAAATTCAGAATCATCGATTATGTCAGTGTGTTTTTTTTCCTTCGTATTTTTTCTTGTGTTTTTGTGTATAAATGTGTGAGATCGCGTTGCTTTCAAAATTCTTTTCGCTTTTCAACAATTTTTCAAATGATTTTTTGCGTTTTTTTCTTCTTCTCGACGTTGCTTCTGTTTGTTGACGACGAAATAGATTTCTTTTTGTTGTAAACACTAAACACTTTGTAAACATCGATTGCAACAACTATGTATACGAAAAAAAAAAACAAAATGAATTCGAATGATAAATAAAAGGATTAGAGAATTGTGTTATCGAATGAACCTTGTATGATATCTCTAATTCGATGTTTAGTAGATAAAGACCCGTTCATTGCAAAGTTGTTTGTGAGAGCCTTTTGCGTGAGAATTTCGAGTTGATGAGTGCGTGAATATATTAGTGCGACCTCAGAGCAGATACTGAATGAACGGAAGATTGAATTTTTATTATTGTCAATTTGCCTTTTTTTTCTTTGCTCTGACAAAGTTAGAAATATTGTCTACCACACAACCTGATAATAAGTATATTAAGAAAGATCGAGCATTTGAAAATGAAAATGAGCGAATAGCGTGTATCCTTTTCATTTTCAGAAAGCAAATTAGCCAAAAATAAAATTTCGACAAAATAAATTACAAGCAAAAAAAAGAGAGATAATTCATTCCTGAAGTAAATTTAAATCATGAGCAAGTCTCTTGACGCCAACTACTCGGGACCGTTTAAAGTGGGAGATTATGAAAACTATTTGAGTAAGTTGAGATGGTGTGTGTGTGTATGATGCCATTGACAATTCTTAGTGACCGCAACAAGACTAGAAAGAGAAAATAGTTTTTTTTTTTTTTAA
>GL501451.1:127752-175350 GCA_000149185.1 Mayetiola destructor
AAAAAAAACAAAAAAAGACAAAAACAAAAAAAAAACAAACAAAAATCGAAACTGAGCTCAAATGGACACACATCCATTTAGCACTACTCAAACGCTCATGTTGATGAGTAGTTGCTAAGGAGATGTCGTCCGTTACTCGCTTATCTGCTACTGATTGCGTAGGCGTGGATTTTCAAGTTCACGTATGCGACAACGTTGGCATATGGTTCGATTCGATTTCGGATGTTTGGAAATCATTCGAAACGTTATGCCAATGACGTCGATGTGGAAAATCTTACGTATTACGTCTCGAATTATAGGCCTATCTCCAATTGTCTATCGCTTATCAAGCGAATTTCGATCAAATTACTGGTGGTCGAAAGCGTAAGCATAAAGCAAAAAAATATAAATCAATGGAAATAAAATAAGCGGAAATCAACGGAAAACCTGTTGAGCTCTGTGCAAAAAAATTTCGCTTCAAGTCCCAATCATCATCGACGAAGTAATCGTAATCGATGTTGAAATATGCCTGAACGGCGTTCGAACATTTGTTGGGTAAATATTGATTTGCTTCGGTTGTGTACACTGTAAACTGTATACAAATGGTGATTTGTAAACATACTTTTACATTCCATTCGTAGATCGAAGTTGTTCGATTTGTTTGTGTTTTGACATTGTAGCAATAACAACAAGCCAAAGACTCTTATTACTAAGAATAACAAGGAATGAATGGCTGGGAAACATGACAACCGTCACTGTAAAATAATATTTTGAATGCAATTTAATTTTACGTCAAACATCGGTTGTTTTGTGTTTTTCTTTTTTCGATAAAAACTTGAACAACAGCAAGAGCTTATTATTGGTGTATTCGGCATCAAAGACTTAATTTGAAAATTGTAAAGTTTTTATTGGTCAACAAATATGAGTGACAAATTCATTTTCCATTGCAGCCACACTAATAGCCCATCACCACCAATTTTCAACTCAATCATTCTAATATTGAATATTTATTTTGGCAGTTTTTCATAAATTGCCAGTCTCGGTGGTTGTTATTTTTCTTAACATTTTGATAAATTGAATATTTATTCGAAAATGTATGTCAGGCAAATGGCAATTTTAATCTCTTTTGAAAGCAAACCAAAACATCTGAAACGAAGTAAAAATAGACGATGCCATTTCTTTTTGTTTCGTTCCACTTGCTTTTTCTTTGTAATATATAAAAATTTTGGTTCCGCAAACCTTCTACACACTTCGACTCTGACGTCGAAAATGAAAAAAAATTTCTTATTGACACTGAATTTTCAAGACTTAAGACATATTTCAAACATCGTTAAATTAATGACTAATTTGTTTTATTGCTATTTACAGGATTGTCGTATGCCCTTCCAAAATGGATCGTTCTTTGGTACATATCAAAAACAATTCTTATTTTATTTGTCGCTGTTTCATTTATTCAAAACTATTTTTTCGAAAAAAAAAAAAAAAATTTAGATCACGAAGGAATGCCTTATTGCGAGACCCATTATCATGCTAAACGAGGTTCATTATGTGCCGGATGCTCAAAACCAATTACAGGACGATGCATAACTGCAATGTTCCGAAAGTTCCATCCATCATGTTTTGTATGCGCCTTTTGTTTAAAACAATTGAATAAGGGAACATTTAAAGAACAAAACGATAAACCATATTGTCATCCTTGTTTCGATAAATTGTTTGGTTAAAAACAAATTTCCAGCGCGCCGTACTTGCCCATATGACGATTTGGGAATAACAGAGCCTCATGCGTTGACGAATTGTGAATGAAACAATTGTTGACGAACACAATAAATAGTCAATTAACGGGAAATTTATATTATTATCAAATATTTTCAATAATAAATAAATACATAATTCGCGATTCGCACAAAGAACTCGATATTCTTTGGAATGGAAGAGGATGAGTCCAGGAGTCCAGATTGCGAATATAATGCAAGCAACTTGTACTAAATGAAAATTAATAATAAATATTAACAACCTAATGTAAATTTTGAAACTGTAACCCACGAAATTTTTCTGTTTCCGCTTCTGTTTTATTTTTTTTTGGTGACGAATTTGCAAATCTAATTTGCAATTTTCACACTCTAGAATCTTTTACTTAAAAATATGAATGGACTTTCACTTAGGAGTGTTTTTCCTTCAATAAAATTTTTCAATAATTTTGTAAATAAAAATTGATCCAAATCCAAATTTGGAATCGAAATCACGAGAAACAAAAACAAAATGATTGAATAATTTTCTATTTTTAGAGTTTTAAGTGAATCAATCGTTCGAATATTAAGAATATATGAATGGATTTGATTTCATGCTTTCAAGATAATAATTGCTATCTTTTGTTTGTTTCAGAATCTTTAAAATTGTGCCAATAATAATAAATAATTTTTCTGTTTTTCTGAGCGCGAAAAAATAAACGTGGAGCTATCGAAATGAGAGATACCGTTTCCTATTTTTAAAATCTTTTATATGAGAAAAGAGAGAAAGTGAATTTCGATCGTCGAGACTATTACGCAGGATGTAAACAATCGAAAATGAATCAAAAGTAAAGCGATCGACTGAAATTGTGCGAACATTTTTTTTTTGTAATATTTTTAAAAATCAGTTCGCGGGAACGAAAGCGATCCCATAATAATATACATTATATATACTTATATGTTTGAGTTGATAAAATAACAAAAAAAAAAAAAAACAGGAATATATCATCGAATGCATTGAATTAAAATGGAAATTTTAACCAGAAAATATTTCCACTTGTTTTCATTGAATATTATTTTATATCAGACTTTAAACGAATAGTTTTCGGATTTTAGTTTTCATTTCTTATAATCGGCAGTCGGCAGTCGGCAGTCGGCAGAATGTTTCGATTTGAATGTGATGGGACATTAGATCCCACTGACTACGAGAATATCACAAGGACACTTCATGATGGACTAAAAAACCAGAATAGAAACGAAACCACGCAATAAAGGCAGCCGTACAATACACACACTGACACAGAATGGGATCAAATATTCAAAAATAGAGATTTCAACCATGTCCAAAAATAGATTCCATAGAATAAATCAAACGATTGTTGAAACCAGTGCTATCATCGAACCATTCACAATAGCACAACAATAACAATTATAATCACAATACTGAAGTTCAAATATTTAATGCCATTTTAGATGTAGCGCGTATGAAGTATGAGATGTCACAGCAATTTAATTGAGATATTTTTTTTTGTTGACAATACACCGGAATAACCTGATTACTGTAAACTGTATATGTCAAACAGGTACTACCAAATGTGATGGAAATGTGTCATACGGAACACAGCAACTGTAAATGATGAATGATGAATATAAACTCATGAACGAATCGATTGATAATGATACAATTTTTTTATTTTCTTTATTTGTCATGCATTTCTCTTCTGCGCTCATATGATTTTCTAGCCCAACCATTGTTGACATTCTCGGTAGTTGCATTACTCATACTTTATAGCTCATAACCAATCGATACATTCATTCTTTGTTTAGATTGTTTCGTGATTTTCAGTAAATTTTCAGTTGATCGACTCGTATTCGAAACATTGCTTTGGAAATCGTGATTGATATTTGTGAACAAAAACCGCGATATTTTCCATTCGGACGAAAAAGATTCGCATACCTGAAATCTCATTCTGTGTACTATAAGGTATAAACTTTTTTCCATTTATTCAGTGCAATTTATAGTTTAATTTGCGTCCGTGGTGAAATATTTCCTTTTGAACGACACCAGCAAAAATCTATTTGAACCAAAATTTTTAATTCATCAGAAACACCTTACTTCTGTTTCGAACAACCATCGACCGTTCAATTTACATATTCATTAGCATCAACGGTAGTGGCACGTACCAGTGCCAAGTTTTGGAAATATATTCGACATTCGACTGACTGAAGTCATACGAATGATTGGAGAATAGTGTAAATAAGAAATGGTCGACAATGGAATATGGTTATAAAAAGATAAAAGCAAAAAATCCGAAATGTTGTGGAAACATTTCACCCTAAGTGCTATGCAACTTGAACGACTTTGAATTATTGATAAAGGAACGCACTCCAAAAAAAAAAAAAAAGTTATATAAATTGTTGAAGAGGGCGCTGAGGCTTTTAAATGTTAGTCATTGGAATGAAAGAAAAGTTAATTTGTGTCTGTGCAAACTGAATTTGAAAGCCATTTCAACATACGATCGGTTTCAAAAATCTGTTTATCAAAATATACTTTTATTTATGGTGTCAAAGATTATTGTCTCAAGGCAAAGAGTGAAAACTTCGATATGGTTCTCATAGATAAAAACCATTAACTCAAATGGCTATTAAATTTTACGATATTTTTATTCATTTTTCGGAACCTATTGTAGATTGAAATAGTGTGGTCGTTATCATTAGCACAGAAATGGCCTTTGTTTGAATTTTATTATACGAAATACATGTAGTAGCTTGTTGCGAGTTAATGTTTTGGTTTTATTGCTATTCCTATCAGATCTCGTTTGTCATACACAAAGAATATTCTGATAATTGGACAAATGAATGGCACGTGGTCAAAAAGAATCGATTGTGTTTTGGTGTATTCGTAAGCGCGATATAACAAAATATATCGTCGTTGTATTAGCGAGATAGAGAGACAGAAAGAGCACTGTGCGACGATGTGTGAACCGGCATTTGACATGTATGTTTTGGCTCCGACTGTGGTAGAATGTGAACAATGGAAAATTTAACTGAAGCAGTCACACCGCAAAACAATACAATTAGGAGAGGATATTCGAATACACTAGAATTGAGAAAATGAGAGAGGCAAGAGCGTTTGTGCTGTTCATTGTTCACATATATCTAAAATATTACACAATATTATTTTGTTCTCATTTGCGCACCAATGTCACGGAGACTCTGTTCTCGTACCGTTCTTTTCTTTTTTTTTGGTTTTTGACTTTTTGCTTATGTATTCGAGCATAAACATATATGCTATGAACGATGTGCGATTGTATACCCAATATCATTTCGGGCTCGCAAAAAGCCTAACAAGAAATTTCTTACAGTGATTTTTTAGGTTATGGGTGTGTGTTTGCAAATAAATTCTTGGTAAGGAAGAAAAAAATGAATTAAAACCCCGGTGGATTTATATTTTTAATGGATAAATTTCATTGCAGTATCGATTTTTTTTCCATGAAAAATGAATTGAATGATGACTGTTATTGTTGATGTTGTGAGACGGTTGTTGCTATGTGAATCTAATTAATCAAAGTGAATTGTTCATGAATTAGTCAAATGACTGAAGCAAATAAATTCTTGAATGTGATTTTCATTAATAAAAATTATTCTGTTCAACATCCTCAAATTCTAAAGATTGTTTTTTTTTTTTGCTTTGTTCCGTTAATTTTTCTCCAGAGTTTTGTGAAAAAATGGCGGGACTTAAGGATATGAGTTTTATACCAGATATGCCAACAGGTCCGCTTGATGAATATCGTAAACGAGCAAAATTCAATTGGAAAGCATTGCGTTTAATATTCGAAGAGGAAAGTTTACTTCGTTTGAAGTATCAAACATGGGATAAAATTGAAGCTGATCCATTGTTTGCTAAACCAAGGCATACACTATCGGCTGATGAGCAAAAACGTCAAGCGGCTCTGCAGATGAATGCAACAGCTCATCTAAAAATGACAGCACCAGATGTTGAAAATATGACACATCGACAGAAAGTATGTTTTTTTGTTATTCGAATATTCCGTTTTAGTCGAGAAAATTAATCATAAATTAAATTCTTTTCCAGACCAGATATTTAATGGCTATTAATGAGGCTATTCGATCGGTGTGTCCCAGTCTTTCGGTAAAAATAGCGCTTGGCATTGGTTTATTCAACAATGCATTACTTGCAATGGGCACAGAACGCCATGAAAAGTATTATGAAGCAGCTTGGAAAGGAGAAGTGAGTGTTTATTGTTTATTGTTCATTGGTGTTGCTTGCCACATGAAAAACAATCACTCATGATTGCATGCATTGTAAATTTCACCCAGATAATTACCTGTTTGGCAATCACAGAAGTCTCACATGGTAGTAACACTAAAAGGATTCGGACTACAGCTCGTTATGATCCAGCAACCAAAGAGTTTGTGATTCACACACCTGATTTTGAGGCCGCTAAATGTTGGGTCGGAAATTTAGGTAAATCATTATACTGGTATTAAGCGCCTACTAAACACCGAGTACAATATAAATTGACAAGATTTTCGTTGCAGGTAAAACGGCCACAATCGCTTTGACATTTGCCATCTTATATACAGCGGATGGGAAAAATCATGGTTTACATGGATTTCTAATTCCAATTCGTGATCCAAATACGCTCATGCCATATCCAGGTGTTTTGGTAGGAGATATTGGAGAAAAAATTGGACTGAATGGCATTGACAACGGGTAAGGGGGGAAAATTGTGAATGTAATTTGTCACTTTATATGTTTTAATTGTGGTTTTAACATTGAACATTGTGTACATCTAGATTTGTAATGTTTACAAATTATCGCATTCCACGTGAGAACTTGTTGAATAAGACGGGCGATGTGACACCAGACGGCCAATATGAAAGTGTATTCAGTGAACCAACAAAAATCTTAATTAGTGCACTCGAGTCTTTTTCGGCAGGCAGGGTTGGGATCATGCAAGAATCATCAAATACATTGGCCGATGCAATTGTTATTGCTATTCGGTATGCTGCAGTGAGAAAACAGTTTGGTACTGATATTAATGGGCCAGAAACGCCCATTATTGAATATCAATTGCATGTAAGTTAATATAGAAATTTAATTCACTTTTTCTTTTTCTGAATTTAAAACAATAATTTCAATTTTTGTCTATATTTTTCAGCAATGGCGCCTATTTCCCTACCTTGCAGCCGCATGTGTTCTCAAAGTATCCGTAAGAGCATTGACTGATGTATATTTGTCGATACTGGAAAAATCAAGAGCAAATAGCAATGGATTCGAGGAATTGACCAAAGAAGTGTCCGAAATCCATGCACTTATATCTAGTTCGAAAGCTTTATTAACATGGACGGCCCGAGATGCTATCCAAGAAGCCCGTGAAGCCTGTGGTGGTCATGTAAGCTATTCACACATATTTTTTCCACGCATTTCAAGCCGATGCCGTAACCCATAGCTTTCCAAATTCACTAGGGATATCACAAAGCATCGAATTTGGGTGAACTTCGAAATAATCATGATGCATGTTGCACATACGAGGGTGATAATAATGTATTAGGGCAACAAGCATCCAATTGGCTACTTCGTCAATGGGAAAATGACGTTGAGAATCCATTAGGATCGGCTGAATTCATAAACAGACGAGACACTATCTTGAAATCCACATTCGAAACTGTCCAATCGCTTTCTCCATCTTCTAGTATTGAATGTGAGTTAAAAAATTGCGTTCAAATCTAGTTACATCACCGTTTATCTTTTACGCTTTTTCATAATTTTTTTGTTTCAGTTTTCATTAATTGTTACGAATGGCTTATGTGTTATTTAATCGACTCAACCATCAAACAAATGCAATTGTGTACAATGAATGGCATGAGTCGATTTGAGGCGCGTAACAATGCGCAAGTCTATCGAGCACGTGATTTAACACGGGCCTATTCCGAATATTATGCATTGAAAAGTTTCCGACAGCGCCTGAAAATGCCGGATGTTACGGATAGTCTTCGGCCAATATTAACACTGGCTTATCGTATTTATGGATTTTGGTGTTTGGAACGACATTTATCCACATTCTATCTGGGTGGATTCACGATGCCTGGCACACGGGAAAATTCATTTGGTGAAATCGTTCGATTTGAGCTACTAAAATTATGTGGCGAAATGAAAGACAGTGCGGTGGCTGTTGTTGATGCACTTGCACCACCAGATTTTGCATTGAATTCCATTATTGGGAAATCAGATGGATTGGTAAGCAAAATGAATAGAATTGAAAAATATGCTCATTTCAAATCTAACGTGGCTTTTTATTTTCAGCTGTACGAAAATCTACAGAATGAATTTATGACCAATCCAGGATCCATGGAACGAGCATCATGGTGGAAAGATGTTCGACTACCAATCGCCAAATCAAAATTATAAATCCAAATTTGACTTAAAAACTATAATATTTTCAAACAAATTTTATTTTTGAAATTTCTCGGTTTATAATTCACTTATTCTTAAGACAACAACAACCGCAACCAACTGTTAATTGTGAAACTGAAATATTTTATCTGTAGACGAAATGTTATTTTTATGGCAATTTTATTCAATGCAAGCAAGTCACCGTTTCATGAGGACAAGAAAAAAAGAAATGATTTCAAAAAACGAAGACAACTAGATCAAATATATTTATTGGACCACACCTGTATACCATTTTTATATTTAGAACAAAAAAGAAAAATACAAAAACAAACACATAAAATGTCCCCATTTTTATTGATGTGCCTGATTTTTCATATAAATTATAATCAAAACGATACCGAACAGAAAACAGCACACACAGGCATCTGCAGTAGTGTTTTTGACAGACTTCGATATAGTGAATCTTCCGATATCATGAAACTCCCCTGTTTGTTGAGCAAGTAGTTTTTTTGACGCAAATAAGGCAAATTTGCCTAAAATCGTCATCAGTATATCGATGACTGTAAAAAACACTATTGAGGGTCTCTTTTTGTATCATTGGATTTGAATAAGATTATCGTCAGTTTCATGATCAGCATTCAGAATTTAAAACTTAATGCGGATATAATGAGCTTGCGTCTTAAACTGATCATGACGAAGTATTCACGCTCCACGTCCAATTTCAATCAAAACAAATCGTTTATTATTCGTATGCAATACACATATAATTCTTAATTTAAATTCGTACAAACATTGAGAGCAGTTCGCAGAAAACACTCATTGTCAGTGAGAGCAGTTCGCAGAAAACAAATTTATTCGCGTCATTTGAATCTTCATTAAAAAAAAAACAAAAGAACCTTGGGATAAATTTCAATTTTAAATTTTAATTGAACATTGAGCGACGAATGACAAATGAAAAACGACGAACAATTATAACATATATTTTGACCCATTTAATATCGTTAAAATGGGACGTCAAAAGACAAATAATCATTTTAAAACCGATAAATAATGCCATTATCAATTTGTGGCAAAGCAAATCAATGACATTTTATGTTTCCTTTTTTATCGGTTGAATAGTAGCTTACTGGAGCCGAATATTTTCGATGAATATTTCAATTTCTTCAATGTCTTATCATTTAATTGACATTTCAAGTCAAAGAATCATATTCGTCAATACGTCTTATTATTTGAAGGTCAAAATAGAGATCATTTGGTTGATTTGTTTGGCTGTTACGCATGAAATCATTTTTACTGGTTAGCGCTTAACGAATACCTCAAATTACAATAATGCCAAATCGTAATAACCAAAATATTGGGAATTTGAAAAATCAACAATGGATCGATGAAATTGACCGAAGCAAATATTAAGAAATCAATCAGAAATTGTGTTGCAACATTTTCCGAACAAAAGTTCAGAACTGTTTATAGCTAATTCCTATGCTCATCTATTTTTTGCGATTCGGTATTTCCAAAGTTTCTATTGTGTTTTGGCAAACATGAGCTCATTCGTTTCAAAGTTAGGAGTCATGATCATCGAACGGAATACTTTGTTTTGAACCATCGATTATTATTATTATGATTATTATACCGACGAATGAGAGAATGAGTAAGCAACAACAAAAGATATTAACGCCGTATTCAGTATACATCATCGTATGCCCATAATAGTGTAAAAAAATGGCTTGTTTGTATGAGTTAGCATTACTGGATACCAGAGCTGTCGATATTTTCTCATGGTGTGCTAAATACTAAATACATTCGATTGAAGCACCATCGCAAACAGCACCAACAAAAATAACACACAACAAGTGTCGTATCATAATTCGAGGTAAAATTCGATTTAAGAACCTTTGTTCTTTGAGAAAAATCATCACTTGTGGTTCGTAATTCGATTGTGATTGAACGATTATTTTAATAAAAAAAAAAAAAATCAAAAAACCAATTGCCGGTGTATTTTAATTGTACGCAAACGAAGCTTAAATTTTGGATTAGTGAAGAAATTGTGAGTGAAAACCAAAAATTTAACGAAAAAAAAAAATCCTGAGCACAAATTTGATAAAGTATTGGTGAATGACCCGTATGAATTGTGGATTGACATTGGTTTTTTTCTGCTGCTGTAATTAACAGTTATTCTTTCGCATAGAAAATTTTTCAAGAAATCGTTGAATAAAATTTGGCTCACGCTTCCATTTTGAAACCTGTTTTTTGCAATAGTTAAAACAAATACGAAATTGGAAAAGACTTAAATGATGATGATGAATATTTGCACAGCTAGACAATTTAATAGTATTTAACATCACACAAAATTCACAAATCAAATATCAGGTTTCGTTTTTGTTGTTTTTTTGCCAAATTTTTTTTTGATAAAAGATTTGTCATCAATTTTTCAAAGATTGAATATTAAACGAGCACAAACAGACAATAGAATCTATAAAAAGAGTAGAAAGCCAATCAATATTTAGCTTTGTGTCTATTTATTCGTCTTTCGTATTCGTCAATATATGGAGCGAAATACAACAGACGTTCCAATAAATATATTCTTTTCATGCATGTCAAATTGTCGCCTGTGCACAGTTGTTTTAATGCCAGATTACATATTTGCCTTTTTTTTATTTCATGATCTAAAATTATCGCTATCAGTCAATAACCTATAAAGTTATGAAAGTTTTGATTTTTTAATTTATGAATTTGTTTCTTTCCGGACAAAAACCAACGATTTTGAAATGCGAAGCTTGTTGTTAGCTCCTATCTGAAATATTTGTCGTTTGAAAATTCCGAAAAAGCGTTGACTTTCTTTTCTCGAACGGCAAACAGTTAATTGTTCGAGAGATTCCTTTTCGAATGTGGACAAACAATCTTTTCACAATTAGTGTAAATAGAGTTGAAAATTTTTTGCTTGAAAATAATAGAAATAAAGAGTCGGAACAGAATCGCAATGCAACCTATTGAGGCCGGTGCCCTGTATTTGAATAGCAAAAAAATAACAAACAAAGAATAAGAAGGAAGATGGTAATGATTGGAACTTGTTTGCCTCACCATTCAACCTCATTAGACGTGTTTTGTTTGTGTTTTTTTTTGTTTTGTTTTTTCTACGACTTTGTTATAAATGCTTTGTTTGAATGAACTGCGCGTTATCCATAAAAACCGGTCATTCAGACTGGATCTATCCATAGCAATACGGTCATATCGTTTTTAATTACAACAAATTTATTGACTATTTAAAGAAGTGGAAATTGCATTCGCGAAAACCTAAATTCCGAATTTTGAAAAATTTATTCTTCTTTTCCTTAGAATTCCAGAAAGTCTAATAAAAATGGTGCCGTTTACAGTTTTCATAGCTTTTGCCGTCCTCCTGTCATTTGGCAGCGTTGATTGTGGTAAGTAATTAATAAAATTCAAATATCTATTTTAATAAGGATTTTAGTGGTGCTAAACATCCATTGAGTTGTTTCATAAAATTTCCATTGACTGCAAACTTAGAAGATCAAAGTCGCTTTTTTTTTTGGAATTGAAATCATTTTCAAGATGATTAAAAATACTTTCGAGCTATTAAATAATCGTTAATCTTGTAGACATCAAAATAACCATACGCTGGTTCTGTTATCGGTTTTTTTTTAAATTGAATGTAGTGATTGTTTGCGTAATTAAATAATGTTGCTGGACTACGTACCCAATACATGAAAGCATATTGAGATAACTTACCCAGAAACATCAACGCAATCATATTGGCTTTTTTGTGCCTTCTTAGTTCGGAATAAAATTTAACCTTGAACTCAAGTGTCTATTGTATGGAACAAAGATGAAATATTAGAATTTAATTTTTTTTGGAATTATACATCTGAATCTGATTCGATGTTTTGAATTTGAAACTGAAATAATTTCATTTATTTTCGGAAAAAAAAAACCAAAACTATAGGATATACATCATCGAGCACAGGTACACATAGTTCCAGTGATGGCACAGGTGGATCATTTTCGCAAACGAATAATAATGGACATGAAACTCATACCAGTACAAATCAACAGCCAGGAGGCGACTCTATAATTCAATCTCGTCTTGGAAATCCATATGTGCCAGGATACTATGGACCAGCCAATTTGAATCATAATTCATTTGGTGCCACATACAGTCCAAGCTATGGTTATGATAACTATAATCCATATTTTAATCCGAATCCAATCTTCAATCCGTTCCCGGCTCAACAATACAACGGATTTGGAACACCTTTTGTACCATTCGCGCCTGTTCTAAGCCCAATTGATTTCAACCAATATTTGAATTCTTTACAACAACAATATTACCAGTAAGTTTTATTTTGCCATCTCTTGGAGTCATTTTTGTTGTGATTTTCTAGGGAAGAGGGACTTTTTTTTCGATTTCATATGATTTTTTTTTTATCCAATGATACAAAACATTTTTAATGAAATAAAAATTGAAAACATGAATAGCGGTGGAACATTTGCCCAGACAACACCAGGAGCAACTGCGTCTGCAAATTCTTATCTTGGGCCAATTAAGTAATATACTATACATGAATTGAATTAATTCAGATTCATGAATGAATTGTTTTTCGAATTGTACTAACTTTCGTCACCGATTCGCACATTTTTATAAAATTCATTCGCACGCCACACAAAAATTGTTTTTAATTTTTTACCGTTCATTTGATAATGATAATAATGAAATTCTTTTCCGTTTTAAACACAAACACAAACATGAATCACAAATCACATCAGTCTAAAAGTTGATAATTTGAACGGAACGGAACGAACATAAAATTAACGAAAATAATCCAAAACCGAAAACTGATGATTATGATGATGATGATGAGTGATAAGCACATGGTTTTGGACACGTTTCAATATTAATCACATAAACATTTTTTTTTTAGTTCTTTTGCACGCAATTACATAGTCTAATCACTTTATTTGAAATTGAATTTTAAATTTTTAATTAATGTTTTCCATAATGCCATTTTTTTCAGATTCTACAAGCAACAACTTGACTATGCGAATGCAATTAAAAATACCCATGCTCAAGCAATCCCAATTCCGTCCTACGGCAGTGCATACAGTCCAAATTATGCATATGCAACGGGCGCTTATGGACCAGCTGGAATTCATCAAACTGCCGGTGTCTTTCCACACAACAAAGTAATTATTATACAATACAGAGTGATTCACAATGGATTCATGATTTATTTGTCATTTTTTTCTTTTTCATTGTCATTTGAAGTATAAGCCAAACATAGATGTGAACAATCGCTTCAATCCAGACGAAAATAATGTTGGCAGCCCTTCCGGACAATTTTTCGGTGTATCAACGTCTTCGTTCTCCAATTCAGCTGACGTTAATGGAATGAAAACGCATAAAGAAGGTGCCGTTACTACCGTCAATGACAATGGCAAAGTAACAACATACAAAGTAGACAATTAAGCATTTTGCTGCTGTGATGCTTGACATTTGATTGAAATGATTTAAATCGTAAAATCGACAAAAAATGTTTTCTTGCAAATTATTTTCTTTTTTCTTTTTGATTTTTTTTTTTATTTTGAATGACAATCAACTGTAATTGTATCAGTTGCTCAAGGAAATCAATTCAATGTAGAAAAATAATATTGTAGATCAACTCGTGACAAACTATTAATAAATGAAATTGACAAAATGATTTTTTTTGTGTTTTCATTTCTTTCCATATTTTTTCCTCCCTTGATATATTTTCAAAATGTGAATCAAAACGATTTAAATAGAATCAAAATCACAATAATTAAGCGATGACTATCTACAGCGTGTGAGCGTTGTTGTTATTAAACGTTATCATTGTTTTCCGAGAAAAGTCCGCTGTTTATTTTCCTCAGTTCAATGTAATGAAAACCGGAAAAAAAACAATCCGATCCGACGATACATATGTAATGGAATGAAGTTAATTAGGTGGCTTCGATTCATTGTCGATACAGATTATTATTATTATTATTAAATTGAAATACAAAAAAAATTCACATGGTTATGCCGATCGGAGATTGCTGAGGTTATCGGATTCGATTCAAATTCGTAGAAATCAAAGTCTTCGCATGTCATTTTTCCACATATTTGGCGTCGATGATTTTCGTTCATACGATTTCGTGATCATTTTTAATTTTGGAAATGAACCGATATGAGATTCTATGACGAAAATTTTCAGGAAAAATCAGATGATTCTTCCTTCAGAATCCATTTTGGCGTTGGCAGCTTTATGAATAGAGAACAAAACAACAGCGGAAAAGAGCCGGAAATTAAACAACGTAGGAACTATTATTGAAGATAATAACAACATCATCAGCTCAATGATTGATGACTTTATTTTTAACAAAATGTGTAAAATCCACGCGTATGAGATTGGCACAGGAGAAGGAAAAAAAAACTCAAATGAAAATGATAATTCGCGCATTCGATCATAACTATTCTATTGATAATAATTAGTGTGAATGTGTTAAGAGTTGAAAAATATCGTTAAAATTGAGAAAAATAAATCAAATTCGCTGTAATAAGCGATTTAATTCGTTTTTCTGTTGTTAATCAACGATGTCCATGTACCAATTTAGTGTGAGATAATCGGAAAGGTCAAAGAGTATTTCATTCACACGATGCCACATAATAATTCGTATTGTGTGTGTGTGTGTCTATGAAATTGAAACTGATACCGAGTACCGGCCAAACCGAATAAGAGGATATTTTTTCTATTTTTAATCAATTTCATTGGAAATGGAATAGAAGCTGTTTGGTGTGCGTTATCCGATATTCATATACATGGAACTCGGAACGAATAAGGATTTTGCGAAAATATTAAATTGAAAACCTTGCGAGACTTTTAGCTTAGTTAACGTTCAACATTTCGTGAGTACAGTTCGATTGTTTTATAATATAGAAAGTTAATTTTGGTGTGTCCCGTTCTCAAAATGAATTCGATTCTTTTGTTGGCGCTTTGCCTAACTGCAGTTTTAGCTGGTAAATGCGCTGATTCTATCATTTTTTTTTTTAAATGATTTGTCCAAATATATTTACCAAAGTTTATGTTTTTGTTTCTTTGCTTATATTTTGGCTTGTTTATCTACACAAAACAGCACCGCAGCTTCATGATCCGTAAGTTTCAAACTATCGAAAGTTTTCGATTTTTATTTTATTTTTTTTTGTTTTGCAAATTCACATTTTCAATTTTCGGTTGATTCAACACAGAAATCATTATGCCCAACATGCCCAATCGGTTCAACTTGCTCGCCAGGGACAATCGGCCAGATTAGAAAATTTAGGAGGCTCAAATACCCAACAGATTTCAAGTGATGATATTTGTGGATTATGTGAAAGGTAGGAAATCGAACCGGTCTTATTTAAAAGCGCTGTCGCGTCACTCTCTGATAAGTTGTGTTGCTTCGTTATGAAATTCGGAATATTATGCAAAAGTGATACGATTTCTTCGTATCATCTGTATTTTTTGTTTTTATTGTTGTTGTTGTTTTGAATGTGTAATAGTGATAATAATAATTCGATTTAATGAAGTAATGTGTGAGGTCAATGGAGATTAAAAGAACAAAAAAAAAAATTATCTCAAATTTTTAGTAGTCGCTCTGGTTCAGATCTGTCTCATGCAACATCAAGTGGTGTCGGTTTCGTTGTTCCAGTTGGTGGCAGTGAATCAAGCTCATCAACCTCGGAGTTTTCATCATCGGTTAGCTTTGCAATGATTTTTATTTTGATAATTTTCTTTTATTAGCATCGATTTTTTTTTTGTCATTCTCTCCAAAATCTTCAGTCAAACGATGCATCGGTTCCTGTTGTTATTCCAGTTTCTGGTTCAGATTCAAGCTCACAATTCCAATCATCATCCAGCCAAACCGAAAGCTTTGGTGCCAATCCAGTTGTTGTCCCAGTTTCAAGTGGATCAGAAAGTTACACTCATCAAAGTGAATCATCCAGTTCATCATCATCGTTGCCAGTTGTACAACCAGTAGTTTACTCACCAAGTGGTTCGGAAAGCTATAGCCAACACAGAGAACATTATTCAGAATCTTCATCACCAGTTGTACAACAAGTAGTTTACTCACCGAGTGGCTCTGAAAGCTATCACCATCTTTCACAATCAGAAAATGTTCGTAGATAGCAAAAAAATCCACAATTCAATTGGTTCTATGAAAATTATAGTTTCATTTATAGTTAACTTAATTGATTCACTTATTCCTGACTTATCAGGTCGTCCAATCAGCAGCCCCATCGGTTCAATCAGTTGTATACGCTCCATCATCGGGTAGCTCTGAAAGCTATCATCGCTCAGGAAGTGTGATTCAATCTGTGCCAACCCCAATCATTCCAATCTATTCTCCATCAAGCGGATCTGAGAGCTACAGCCATCATTCAGAAAAAGTTGTCCAACAATCTGCTCCAACTCCCATTGTTACAGCCTACTCACCATCAAGTGGTTCAGAAAGCTTCCGCCATCGCTCCGAAAAGGTAAATAAAGAGTTTGATATTTTTGGAAAAAGAAATCGCTGAGGATCGGACATCAAAATGTATTATAATTTTTTATATTTTTATTTTCATGACTCTATTTATCGTTTCGTAGGTCTTCCAATCAAATGCAGCCCCATATGTACCAATCTATGCACCATCTACAAGCGGTTCATCATTCTCAAAACATCAACGTAGCGAGCACGTACAACAACAATTACCAGTTGCCGTTCCAATTTTCCCCGTATCATCTGGTTTAAACACTCATTATTCACATTCAAATCATCTTTCAAAACAACAAGCTGCCCCAAGTGTTATCGTTCCAGTTTATGGTGGTGGTAGTGGTCACTCTGTTCACTCAGAATCACGTTTCGCAGAAATAAAATCCACACCAATTACTCCCGTCGTCTATCCAGTGTTGCCATCTGCAAGCTCACACTCACACTCATCCATGCGTGAATCTCATTCAAATCAAGCTACACCACAATTTGTTTACCATACAGCCCCATCGACCTCATCAAGCCAATACAGAAGCGAACATTCTTCATCGTCTGGAAATGTTGGAGGTAATGTTGGTCTTGTAAGCTATCCATCACTTGGTTCATCTTCATCCCAAATCCGCGAAGATAGTTCATCATCGTCCGGAAACTTTGGTTCAACCGTCGGTGTTCTTGGCTATCCATCAAGTGCACATCTTTCACAACGATTCAATTCCGATTTCGATTCATCATCCGGTGTTTCATCTAATTTGAATCAATATATGAGCGAATCGGAACGATTGGCTCGTTTGCAAGCACAAAACATTCAAAGCTCAAGCGGATACAAGGCCAGTTCAGTTGCTGATTATGGCAGTGCTCAAGCTATTCCAGTTTTAGCCGGTGGCAGTCGCACCAAAGCATGGGAAAAGAAGTCTAAATGGGCTTCACAATCAGAAGTAAGTGATTCAAGCATCTTGAAATTTTATTCATATTCGTCAACTAATTTTGCTTATTTCTCTGGCCTAGTTTGATCACACGGGTACAACTAAAACTAGTGGATTTTTATCCACCGCCGAAGGAGAAGACGAAACTGTTAATGGGCGAACAGCTGGATTCCGTGCTGCTACAACCACTGTTGAAAATGACGGAAAACGTAGCACATACAGCATCCACACCCCATAAACAACAAAACCATAAAATTATCAAATCAAATTTAACTTCCTGTTTGACAGAATAATTATGCTTAAAAAAAAAAATTAACAATTTTCGAATCAAAACAACGGAAAATTACATTTGTAAATAAATGTTTATGGACTCAAATACAAATAATGGTTCTTCCCTCGTTCAAAATTATATGTATAATATCCGCACAAAGTATGGAACAATCGAAGCGATTTTATTGTTGAACATTTGAAATTTAATGAATAAAATTTTTCTAAAAAAAGATAACAAAACAAAACAACAAAAGAAAAAAACAGAGAACATAATTTGATTTAATCAGTTTCAGAAAATGGATATTCCAATTTATCATCGCTTCGTTGGGGTCGATGTGTACTTGGACCGAACGATCGATGATTATTGTTGTTGTTACGCCAAAATGATTGATCCTCATTACATACACACGGCCGATAAGACTTTTGACCAATGCCATATGGCACAAATCCAGACGAAGGAAATCGACGATCTTAGAAAATGAAAATGAAAAAAAATAGAAAAATAACAACGAATGAAATTATTTATTTCTCTGATATGAGATTTCCACAATGGTTACATACTTTGTGGTTTAAAGCTCTCTGAATACCTTTCAGTTGTCCATCCGCCATTTGAAGATGGAAGAAATCGAATCCAAACACCTGCATCACCATATCTGGTCTCATCTCCATCATTTACACCATGAAAACCTGGTTGATTCATTTCATATTTATTTGGATCGTATCGATTACCTTCTGTATGCGTACCACGATAGACAGGAACCTCATCATCAGTTTCTTCAATTTCAGCATTCTTCCCATCTGTGGTTGGTTTTGAGCCATTTTTCTTGCCATCAATTTCGAATGTGATATCCGTATGGATGCCAACTGTTTGCTTTGTACCATCCATTGTTTGAATACGAATCGTATCAGGTTTTTCATCCATTCCTTCAGTTAAAAATTCGGAAATTAGGAATGTTACACCATTTTACTTAATATAATTTACGAAGCGATTTACCCTTCAAATTCTTTGTATCCACAATTACCCGAACACCATGAATTTTGGACGGCACTTGTTCACTCTTATTATCTTCGACAAAATCTAATTGAGGGCTCACACTCACTTGATGACCTGATTTCATAGGGAAAGAAAAGGGACAGAATTCAACATTAACTTGTCTTCACCCTTCAAACATTCGTATCGAAAATTGCCAAACAAACACTTTACTCAAATGAAATCCCAAACACAAGAAGAAAATCGACAGCAAAACGTTAATTGATGAACAAGACAACATTTTGGCAGGAATTTTTCTACGAAAATCAATCTAAGTTGGATTGAATTGAAATTTGAACTAAACGAATAGGCCGAATGCATCGAATCGTCTTACCTGAATTCAAAAATATGAAGAAAATTACAATCGCGTGGTGTTAATACATGAACAATGAACATGATTTATTACTTATATCAAGTATCTTATTGTTTTCTCAACTGATCAATTTTTTTTTCAAATGGGGGGTTTTTTCAGTCAGTTTGTCTTGTTTGTATTCATTTGGTCTTGGAATTGGTTGCCTCTTTTTACAAACACACATTGAATTGTCATTCAATTCGTTCACGGACGAATAATTATCGAATGAGAAAAAAGATTCATTCATTACATGTGTTAAGAGACCTAACCGTATAAGATCTGAATGACCCTCTTAATAGTAGTAAAACATCTCATGTGCCAGTTGGTAGCGTGATTCTAAGCTATCATAAATTACATTTCAGTTACTTTAATCGAACCTCAATTTCACTCGTCGGTCAAGTCAACGCTGATTTAATCTCCATACGAATGTTAAATCTTAAAATGTATGCATATGGAAAATTTAATATGGCAAACGGGAGACAACAAATCAAATAGAATTTGCTATTCGCATAAACAACGGAACAGAAATGATAAAAATCGGGTTCCAATCATTGCTTTTCCACACATTCATGTGCTTCCAATAACATTTGAATTGAAATTGCATTCAATGAGATGCATTTCTGCAGATAAATATTTCCGTTGCAAGCAAAACCTCAAACAAATTGCCGGTTGCCAATAGCAGCCATCTATGCTTTGAATTTTGAAATTTATTCACACGTGACGTTCCACATACAAATCTATTGATCAAACAAATGGCTCTGCATCGCCATATCCATCTAGACGATTTACAGCGACTATTCAAATATGGTTCGAGGTAAGTTTCAAAATATTTTTCTCTAAATTTTTTGATGATAAATTTCATTTGATTTGATCATCATACGACCAAAACCATCTCCTCTTTTAGTCACCGAAGAATTACTACGTAAACGTTCCGAACACAATGAACTGGTCATTGGAACACTTGAAGAGCTATCCCTGCATCAAGATGACATTGAAAAGATCGAAAACATACAAAATTGGTGTCGTGATTTGAAAATTCTCCTCATGCACAGCAATTTGATATCAAAAATTGAAAATTTACATAAACTCAAAAAATTGGAATATTTAAATTTGGGATTAAACAACATTGAAATAATTGAAAATTTGGAACAACTTGAGTCATTAACAAAACTGGATTTAACCTTGAATTTCATTGGCAATTTGCAAAGTGTTGAGAATTTGCGTGCCAACTACAATTTAAGAGAATTAATATTGACGGGAAATTACTGTACCAATTATGTTGGATACAGAAATTTTGTGATAGCAACATTGCCACAATTAAAATGGTTGGACGGTGTTGAAATAAAACATGGCGATCGAATAATAGCAAATCAGGAATATAAACAATGCCATCAGGAGATTATTCAGCAACAAATCGAACAACAAATAAAGCGTGACGAGCAAAAATGGCGCGTAATTCAAGCGCAAAAAGAAACGGCATTAAGCTATACTGGATTAAATGATGATGAAATCAATGAAAGGTTCTTGCTGAAAAACAAAACAAACATTTCTCGAAATTGCTGACTCATTCATAAGAATGAATCATTTTGCAGATTTTGGAAAGAACGTTGTGAACATTGTCCCGAAACACGAATCGAAATGGCAAAACAACAACGTAAGCGTGATCAAACCGGCCTTAATATTCAAAAGGCTGAAAAACCCAAACGTAAATTGTTTGCCGAATGTGGACGTCCATACAGTTGCAACGAACCAAAGCTGAAATTCGATTATCAAAATTTGGATTCGGAATATGTTGTGAATTTACATGTTTACAAGTGAATTTTTCTCTCTGAACTAAAATGAATATCCCATTAGATAGGGTAAATCATAAAATCATTTTTTTATGCGTATTTTTTTTTTGTATTTAAGATATTTAGATACGTCGTTAATTGATGTGGACGCTCAACCAAATTATGTGCGTGTTACCGTAAAAGGGAAAGTATTCCAATTGGCTTTAGATGATGAGATTCGAACGAGTGATGCAACAACACAACGTTCACTTATCACCGGCCATTTGCTAATTAAAATGCCTAAACTACAGTACAGCAATGATACTAAAAGCCATGACACAATCTATGTTAACGCTGAATCGGAACGGAAAAAAGGTAATTGCGACAATTATTATTTATTCGCTATTAAATTGTTTTTACACGTTTTTTTTATTATAACGATTGACAGTAATTATAGTAAAACAAAAAGAATTTGCATTTGTATATAATTCATTGTGATTTATCCATGCAATTCCAGTTAGAAACAAAGTGACAAATGATCCAAAAACCACAACTGTCGACTACAAGCATATTATTCATGGATCAAATGAATCAACGGAAACTAATGAATCGGAAATACCACCATTGTGCTGAGTCCTCAAGTCTGGTTGGATGAAAAAGGTTGTAAAACGTACCGGCACATCATTCGTGAATAGCATGAATTGACGAAAATCGGTGCGTCCATAAAACTAAAAATCCCATCCGATCCAATTATTTGCGCTACAAACTATAAATATAAATTGTAAATAAACGCTTGAAATGAAATCCATTAAATTTATCAATCAAATTTATTCATTTATTTCATTGTTTTTTTTTTTATTATCGAATACATTTCAATAATAAAAGTTCGAATTGTTTGCCTGTTAATTTATCTTTTTTTTTCTTTCACTTTAAACAGTAAGTTGACATAATATATTTAGTACATGCCATTTCGTTATTATCTGATCGAATATGAAATGCAAATAATATTCCGGACATGTTTCGTGCCTATGAATTAGTAGTTTTTACGTTTTTATGACTGAGTGCAGGGGAAAGGAAATGGCAAAAATGTGAACGAAAACAAAGGCAGAACTCATCATCAAGCGAGCAATAATGATTACAAAAAAAATAATTAATTATTATCGAAAAAATTGACGTCTGACATTGACGTGTCATATGAAAATATCTATTTTGCTTGCATTCATTAATAATTTTTTTTTTTTTAATTCGTTTTGTCACAATTGCTAGATTGATTTAATGGAATTCTTTAAACTCACATTAAATACGGTAAAGCTTTATCTTCGTAGTCACACTTGCAATGCAACCTTGATAATAATTGATTTATTTCTAATTTTGAAAATGACTTTGTCAACTTGATAATAATTGTATTTTCATCGAGTTTTATGACTTTCAATCGGAATCTACTTTCAGATACGTGATTGGGGGTCCTTTTGTTTCCGGAATGACTAATTTTAAATCAAATAAAACAATTTGAATGTTGAACAATGAAACCGAATTCCGTTATATTTTCTTTACATAATAATTGCTCCTATTTTTACAGAATATTTATAATAATTTTTTTTTTTTTAATCATTTAAACATATATAATAGTAATAATTTTAACTTTAAAAACAAAATCTATAATTATACAAATTCTAACGAATGTTTTATTCAATTTGGATTTAAGAGATTCTGAATGTCGATCCACAATCGATTCTGTGGTTCATAGCAAAAAAATTTGATTCGAAAATAGTTTTTCGCCCATAGTTAAGGAGAAAAACTGATTAAAATTTTCCTCTTTCGAACCAATAAAAACGAAATGTTCTTTCGGGTATAAGATATCTAAAAATTGCCAAGTTCCAGTTTCAACCAACAGTTAATCATTGTGTTTAAATTTGTTTTTTTCTTTTACATGATAATATCATTCGCTTCGGCTTTCGTTCTCATTTTCATCCAAAATTTTGGATGATAAATCTGTGTAGCGATTCTAAAGATTTCCTATGGAAATAATTTCCATAGGAAATATTTAGAATCACTACATCGGTTCGACAAAAAGTATAATAAAATTGTGAAAAAAGCACAAATATAATATCAGATTTCAAATTATCATAAAGATATAGAACAAGGCGTGCATAATTAAAACTAATTCATTCTAAGATGTGAATGAATGGACGATAAATGAAGAGAAAAAAAAAGGAAAATAATAGAATTGAGTTTTGTGTTGTGTTTTTTTTTTGCGGAACGATTTAACGTTTCCGATCAAATTAAAAATTCGAATATGTTTGCTTCTAATATCCAGCTACTACATACTATACCATTTAATTGCTAAATTTATTCTTTACTAAATGTTAAATCACATAACTGTTTATATTTCATTTGAAATTTATTTTGTTTTTATCTCTCATTATCTGTTATTTTATCCGGAGACTGTTTTTTTTAGTTTTCGCTTTGGCTTCACCATTCTTTCAAAACGAAATCAGTATTTTTATTCCAAATTGTTCGTATTGCGATAGAATATCAATTTTTTTCTGTTGTGTATTTAAGACAAGCAATTTTTCTTTTTTTTTTTTTGTAATTCTTTGGAATAAGTTGTCCAATGAATGAATCGCAAAAGACTTTTTGAGCCTGCACCGAATCTGAATGACACATAAATTAATGGATACAAAGAAGAACTAAATGACTTGATTAATTTCATTAATTAATTATTATAAATTATAATAACAAAGGCTACATCATGAAATTCTTTTCACTTTTCATGTGTTTATATTTTATATTTTGATTTTGTTGTTTCCATCAACGATCCAAATCCACCAAATTTTAAGAACAAAACCAAAATTATAAATGAACAAAATCAAATAACTATCCCTTTTCAACGAACGTTATTAATTCAAGTTATTTTCGCGCAATTTCTGTTTTGGATGCTATTCAACTGAATTCACAAACGACGATTTGTTTGAATGAGATGGAGCAAAAAAAAAAAAAACTAGAAAAAGAAACGATCACAAATGAGGCACACTTCATGTATGCATTTCATGAAAGCCAAGCGATAAAACGAATTCCGAATGTTTACGATATTTTTACAACGCTTTGCTTCGCGCTTTACAAATACGGATTTGTTTTCTATTTGCTTATTCGTTTTTGCAGTAATTCAAATTTTATTATGTAATTGCTATTGCATTTCGGTGTTATTTCAGTTCCAATTTCGTTGCTATTTTCTCTTGATTGTTATTTTTTTTTCTCGTTTTAAATCGATATTTCAGTTTCGATAAAAAAATTTAACGAATAATTTTTTTTTATTATTCTGTTTCAGACTTTTTATGTTTCATTTCGGCATTTAGAAAATGGTTTTTTTTTTTAAATTGTTTTTGTTGGTTGTTGTGGCATACAAAATGTAGTCGTGGATTTTAATGGGTTTTTCATCTAATCCATTTCTCTCATTTTCAACTATACAGAGATTCATTTTATGAATTCATCGATTCTATTTTGTGTTTGAATTATTCATTTATTTATTTGTTTATTTCGTCGACAAAGGAGACGTATCGCCTTTTGGATTATTATAATAATAATTCGTCGGATTTCTACTAATTATACCAAAAGAAACAAAAAATGTTTTCTTCTTGAAAAAAAAAAAAAACCTAAATTCACAAATAGTAAGAATTTTAAACAAGAGATTGGTTGTTGAGTGCATTTGTTATTGATTTGTTGACGTTTGTTCTTGTGTTAACTTTCACGGTTTGGGAATTTTGGTTGAAATCGTCGTGGCCACGATAATGGCCATTCAAATTCGTTTGGTACTTGACCGCGGATATTTTGTTCGAACCATCGCGAATAACTGAACCACCATTCTCGCGATAGGTAATTATTTGCTCCTGAGTGCTGGTTTTTTTTTAGAGAATGAAACAAATAAATGAAAAATTATTAATTTTTTTATCATTGAACGTGATTCTTACTTGAAGCCATTGCTATTTTCGGGTAAAATAACGTTTTGGCATACATCTGGCTTACCTTAATCAAAAATGAGTTGTTGGTCAACGTGTGATATGTCCAGAACAATCGCGTCGTTATGTAGTAAGCAATAATAACATCGATTGTATAGTGGCCATGTGCCAGCAATACCATAAAAACGCCCACAAAAGCAATTATCCATGATACCCAATGCAAGGCTGAAATGCGACGCGGTGAATCTGAAAATATAACAAAACAAATTTGTTCGATAAATATTAGTAGTATAATAATTCATTATCATTTGGGATTTGAAGAATAAACTTACATTCCGATATGACTAAATATCCCAAAACTAATATAACTGTGTGACCGCTGTAAATATAATCGCCACAATATGTATGTTTGCCATTTATTGATAAACCAAAACCGGACATTAATTGAAATGCATGTTTGGCGATGAGTGTTAACGATGTTGAATTCGATTTTGGGCTACAATAATATGTTGTACTTGATACTGGTAGCACAGTGACATACATTGTTATCGATCGCAAACAATATAAAATTGACATTATCAAAAATACTCGACGCATCACAATGAATCTAAAAATTAAATAAACACAAAAATCGCAATGATATGCATCAATTTTTTGAAGGCTGTACTGTGTACAGTGTACATTGTTCAGTCGAAACCTACCGATGTTTATGAAATAAAATAAGTGCAATGCATGAATTGACTTGGATCATAATTAGAATTTCGCTAACATTTAAGGCCCATTCTCGTGAATCTATCATATTCAGAAATACATCCGGAAGCGGCTTATATACATTACGATCGGGTAATTGTTCATGGACTAGAGATAAAGACACTGTGGCAAGGGTCATATTTGCAGCTAAAATTACAAATGCTGAAAATAGAAATAAAAATAGAATTAACAATAGAAAAAAAAGAAGAAAATTCAACAAAAATCCGTGTCATTATCATGAATATTGAATTCGAAAGTAAATTGTCTTGAAAATGAAACGTGCCCATTCATCCCCTTGAACCAAATACAGATAATTTACCGATAAATAAATTTTGTTTGCATGTTGAGAATAATTTCATTCGAAAACAAAACGAAAACTTCCGAAAAAACAAAAAAAAAACAAAATTAAACTCAGCAAAAATGGTATGCGGCGAAAACAACCGCTAAATCCAAATTATAGAATCGAGCGGCTGATGCCGGATGATTTAAACTTTGTAAATTGGTTGATGAAAAGACGCGTCCTTCTGTCGACTTTCATACCGCACCTCTTATCAATTCGCTACAAGTTATTCATTCATTTTATTTCGTAGGTCGTAGGTTTGTGTGCACTGTGTTTGCTCGCATTCATTTGAATTGACTGTTGAACGAAAATCGCTATTATCCATCATTATTATCCACCCAGTTCTAGATTGCATGTAATATTCATACATCATACATATGATATTGCGCTGCCGATAAATTATTTCTTATACACTCAATGTAGAACACAATGCGCTTATCGGTAAACCAAATGCCTCTCATCCATTTGCGTCATTGAATTATATTATTTTTCTTTATTTTCTTTCAATTTCCGTTCATTTGTAACTAAATTTATCGTTCATTAGATAATAATTGTTATTGGCACACCGTAAATAGTGCACAGTGCACATTTAACATCCGATCCCATTTTGAATTGATTTATTTTCGATTCACTTGAAAATATTAAAAATTCCAAAATATTTATCACGTACCAATAAATGTTTTCCATTTTTCCTTTGGAAAACTTGGTTCTTCTCTAGTGGTGGGCACATCCATTTTTATCATGACGGCATCACCGTTCGTTTCATTTTGGTTGTAAGGCAAATCGTAGTTTTCATCAGGTACTTCCTGCAAATGAAAAATGGAAAAAATACGTCAATTTTATTCAATTTAATGGAAAATTGATAAGGATACGATCTTATAGGGAAAGCACAACTTCAAAAAAAAAAACGCTAACGAATGCAATACTGTTGTTACAATCTTTTGGAAGAAAAAAAAACTGTAAAACGAATCGAACATTATATTTCCGTTGTGAACTTTGGAGTTTTCGTAATTTTCTGCTGCCGACTTTTATCGATATGAATTTTGCTTGGCACATCCGCATCAAAAGTAAATTTATTTTCATTTTAAATTATTTGTTACTTTTTCGGTGATATTTTACTTCTTTCAACATGTCAGTTCAAATGAGATGAATCTTGTCGTATATATTTCTTTCAACTGAGACGACATTGTATTGTTCATCACATTCATGCCTTATGCCGTCGATTGTGGCAAAATAATGGTAATTGAATGATAGCCGCCAATGTTTCCATGTATAGATAATATCTTTGTTGTCTCAATTGGGAGATGGAACCTCAAATGATGTGTGTGTGTTTGGTGCGCGCACGTAGCAATGCGAGCACATCAGAATGTATCAAAGCTAATCAACAACTTTCGGATATGATAAATAATAAATATTTTCGAATTATACTTGTAAATGAATCACATCACCGAAATCTCATAGGACACATGACTAACAATAATAATAATACAGCAAAAAGAACAACGATAAAGAAAAATACATTGCATTATATAACATCGCGTTGCTTGTGATCGCAATCGAGAACAATTGAAATGACACCATCGCATATGTCGTGATTATCAAAAGCCGAAGTGAATATTTTCAACGTTTGTTACATTGCTACAAGTTTCAATATGTCAACGAACATGTGAATAATGAATATTATACGATAGACACGATTCCTATATGATATAGTATTGTTGAGAAAACTATTTGAGTTGCCTGGAAATCGCGTATTCATTCGTGAACGATTTACTTGGTAATTCATCCCGATGGTTTTCGTCCCGAATTTTCGAGATCATATGTTTCAATAAAATAGTTCGAAATTAATCAATAAGTGTTAATTTTCAATTTTATGAAAACGACGGATTTTACTGAATAATAACATTTTTATCAAAAATTCTACTGAAAAGAATCGAACATCATCAATTTGTGATAACATAGGAAAAAAACCGCTGATCACAGCCATACATGCTAATTAATAATAAAACGCTACCAATTGCTAAAGTGTTTTGAATTGTGTCCCACTTCGATCACATCGAAGCATCGAAATATTGAAAAAAAAATTGAAATTGAATTGTGAGTTTGTTACTGTTTGACTTGTCAATTTATCAGAAAAATGCTTCGTGTTATTTTTGATTTTTGACAGGCAGCATAGCATTTAATCGAATTGATTATTATCTATTTGTTTATTCAGCGAGTGACAAGTTTTGTTTTGTTTTATTTAGTTAGTGAAGCCATTCAAATTGAATATCTTACGTATTATACTTTACGTACATATGCACCGGTGATTTTGCCTCAATAATATCAATTTCTATCTATTCTCTTTACATAAATGTATTTTATGGCACCAATCATGTTCAATATTCAATGTATGCGCATAAATAAAATAGATTGAAAAATAACAACAAATGCCATCGATATGAAACGGATATTTATGTCACAGACACACACACACATCGAAAAAGAGACCATTCCATTTAAATTGCATAAACAATAATTTTAGAATGAGTAAATGTCAGCAATAATTGCCTTCATCAACAATGGATTCGACGGTGGAAAATTTTCACCAATATTTTGCAGATTGTGAACGTGGAACGCGTGGCTATTAAATGCCATTTATTTTAAAAAAAATTCGATTGCTCCGGTTGTCTGGTAAACATATTCGAACAACTGAACAAAAATGAATAATAATAATTTTTCATGTAAATCAAATTGATAAGACGGAAAAAAACAACATGTGAATGATTCATCGATGGATTACGTATTTTCTCTCGCATTTAAAGAAAACAACTTATAACCCTTGAGCTATGATTGATGACATTCACTTCCGTAATACGGAATGTAAATCAAGCATACAGCATACATAATATAGTGTTTGATTTTTCTTCCTCAAATTACTCATTATTATTGAGTGTTTTTTTCCACATGGAATAATTAGCACAATAAAATGTTTTGTTGCTTCTCACTCTTCGCGTTTTCCATCAAATCCATCGATAAAGTCACACAATGACACACTTGTTCATTGAACAATGTGGTGCTTTTTTGCGCCGTTTAAACAGAAGCAACTATGGAAATAATAATGAAAATTTGCATTTTTCTTCATTTTCTGTTGTTTGGATGGTAAAAGTATCGCGGTTCGGCTACCTTGTACCAGCATATTGTCAGTTTTCATTGATAAAATAACTCTTTTGACATTCATTTCTTGTGACAATGGTGTACGATGTTTGGTTACCATTGACGTTCAATTTCAAAGGGTATTGTGAAAAGTGAGAGCCGAATATAGGGCAATGCAAGCTGTATGAAAACAAAAATTACATCGCATATTCTTATCAACTTTCAGCGAAATGCTTCGAATTCAGTGAATGTTCACAATATTATGGGAAAAGACGCTATAATGCTCAAGGTAAACAATGATGATTAGAACGCTAAAAATAAACCGAAATTCGCCAACACTCTGATGATATTCAAAATGATGAATAAAATATTTTCACTCAAATCATTCTTGATTATATGAGATATGAAATACGCTTTGAGCGTCATTGAATAAACCGCTCACTCTGTTGTGGTGGGGATTATTATTAAAGAAGAAAACAAAATTCTATTTTATCTTGATCTCTTTCAATTAGCGCATCTTGTGATGTTTATGAATTTGCCAAGACCTTGTTGCAAATGATTGGGCCGTCAAGAGATGGACCATTTCAAAAAGATCGGCAATCGGCAATCGGCAATTTCATTTTCTCAATTTTAATTTGCGAACACAAATTCATTTGCTGATGAAATTGGACGAAAAACATAAGCAAAATGTATGGCGATGTAGCGAAATCTCAATGTCAACATGAATCGGAGAGAAAAGAATTATTCTCAATTTATTCATACGCGTTCACATATTGGCGTGAGTGTGGTTGTACTTTTTGAAACTAGTTTTCATTCGGTTTATTCAAGAAAAGCCAGTATTAGCCGGCCTAGAACTATGCATATTACATATTATGCATTCAGCCACCATGTCACGCCAACGATGATTATCATTTATTTATTTATTTATTGCTGAAATATTCATTCATCTCATTGCAATGTTGGTGATGGCCAAATGTTGCGCTCATTTAAAATTTTTTTTTTTTTGACACATTCATGCTTATTTCGTATTTATATCTATCACGTAGTATCCGTAACACAGTGACTATTTATAAACCGGTTCTATCTTACATTCTGATTTCAATCGCAAGAGTTTGACTTCTTGTGAATGTTGTTGTTGTTGCTTGCCAAAATTAACAACGCAATACGCATCAAATTCACGAATAATCGATTTTGCGTGCCGAACAACACAAAAACAAGATTTAGCTGGCCCCTGATTTCATGAGTCAATCAACTGCCACACAAAAATCATTGAATGATAAACAAATCTCACGCATACCTTTTACATCAATACAAATGAATTCAAGCCGTTATGAAAATCACATCAACGAACACATCAGATTTGGTCACAAATTAAACAGAAAACAAAGCAATGCATTTCATTGTGGAACACAAACTCAAAGATTAAATGCAAACAGCCAATGGATATCGTCACAAGAATCACACGTATTCGAATTGAGCCAAGTCTGAATTGTTGACTTGTCTTGTCTTGTTTCATTCAAGACACAAGATAAATACATTTCAATTCGAAGGTAAAATAAATTTGCTTGCACACAAATCATCGTATACATTTTACACATTCAAACGCATCCAATAAGCGCACACATGTATGCCATACGTTCATCGCAATTCAATTGTCAATCAGCTCGGAAAAACAAATTGCTCAAAAGTATGAGAGAAAATCATTACAATCGACAATGGAATGTGGTTAGCACATAAATAAATAAATTGTTGAACGATTAATTCATATGGCTTTTTTTGCCTTCATTCGTTACAATCGAACCGATGATTGAAGTTGGATCTTTGGAATTGATGACTGCTAACGGCAAACAAAATCTAAACTAAAACTAAAAAGAAATTGCAAATAAAACTATGCAAACATACTTCATATTGATATCGTCGATACATTGAACACATTTTATTCCACTTTTTTGCTCTTCGATTGTTCACTTCGACTCTTTCACTTGCACAGCTTTCAACGTCTGTCGATCTCAATTTATGAACGATTATCTATTTATCGTTTCGAATTCTCAAACAACATGCGCTGTATTTTTTCGATGAATAAATGAAATTTGCTCGATTTTCGCAAATATTTTTCACTTAACAAAATCACCAGCGCCAATAATAATATACACACACATACCAAATACGATGTTCAAATAAAATTCCAAAGTTCTTTCATTATGCACGTCATTTTTGTTTTATTTCAAATCACAAGCAAAATCTAAAAATATTTTTTTTGTTGAGTCGATTCGATTGAATTGTTGTTTTTATTCAAATGACTTGATGTGTCTAATACCAGCTGAGTTTATTGAGTCTTAGTTTTTCTTTTTTGTGTGTTCAATTGGATTTCGGGCGAGAAAAGGAAACAAAAGAAAAACACAAATATTATTTTGAGTAATACGAAATACAAAGTCTTGATTTTTTTTTTTTTTGTTCCGCGTTATCCTATTGTTGTTCACTTTAAATTGGGGTTTGTATTTTTCTTAGGCGCTGATAAAGATGAGAATATTATAAATTCATTTATTGATGAATAATGAATAAAATAACAACATTGTACTAATGTACTATGTATATAAACAACGTTGAAAATGTCGAACATTTGAATTTATTTGCTTAAAAACGATTTTACATTTTCACATTCAAATTGAATTGTTCAAATTAAAAAAATTTTTTAAAAGAAAATGAAACCGATTTCGATTCGACTTGATCGAATACACAAAACAGTACTGATTCATAAATGAGGATCCGTCAGGCTTGAAAGCAATCACACACTATGAAAAAATTTGAATTTCATTTTGTTAGCTGCATGTCTCGTATTTCTTAAACAAAAACACATTCAAATACATAAATTCTTGGCACCGAAACCAATACATTCAACATTCAAATACACAGACTCAGACCGCCATAATGGCCAGATATATTCGAACATAATACACACTCATTCACAATTCACTACACAGCAAAAAAAAAAAAAATGTGCTTCTCCTGCCGCTTCTCGTTGCTTGGTCTTCTGTTTGTTTTTGCTATTTTTCTGTGTTTAATATTACGTTCCGCTTTGAATGTGGTGGTATCATTATTATTCGGTTTCATTTGGATTTTCTTTTGAATGTATGAGTCCCGTTGTCCCATGTTCACATCATGAACATTGAACACTGAACACTGAAATTATTTCGCATTAGTGTTGGTTCACACGTTTGCGAATAAATGCATAATTATCATATGGGTTTGGAACACGCTCTCGAAATTTATTCGTGCAAACTTTGTTGACTGTTTTCAAGTTTAAACGATTCTTCTCGATCAGTTGATCAACATGCGAAACGAGATTTTTTTTTTTCATCAATTCAAATAATTTTTTCTATCAGGATCAATTTCATCATCGATTTGGAACGAACACAAGCACAGAAGCTGCCATCGTTTGTTCGATATGATGTATGATACATGCGATATACCTATGAAATAGGGTCAAAAGCCAACTTCTTACCGCAATCGGTCGTTTCTTTGAAAATCGCAAATCGATTCATTCGTTCCCATTAACACTGGTCTTTTCGCAAACCGATAACCAACAACAGACAACAATGCCATTTTGTATTTGTTTGTTTTCGCTCTTTCTTTACGGTTCAGTATTCGGCTTCTTTTTTAATTCAACGCCCAAAAATCGCATAGATGACTGGCCGAACATCAAAACATTGTTTGAAAATGATTGTTATTTTTTCTTATTTATCAAATGGTTTGCAATTTGTTTGTGCACCGAAACCATTCCTCATGATTACATATTCGGTTGAATACTTGAAATTAATTATTTTTTTTTTGTTTGATTGCATTTTTGAAATGGGTTTTGTCGACCGTTCAAATGTTTATTACTTGTTATTATTCATCGATGTTTTGAACATTGAACATTGAATATTGTTTATATTGATTACTTCATTCATTGAACATTGAATAGTGTGGCTTTTGAAACAAACAAAAAAATCTTATTGCAAATCATATTGTACTATTACAGTGGCAATACGGTTCTGTACTTGATATTTTCACATTTTTAAAATGTTGGCAAAAACATTAAATGCGATGGTTTCTGTTTTTTTTTCAGAATGAATTCAAGAATTTGCCAACTCAATATAAAATTATAGAAATATTGATTTATTTTTCAATTTCATGATGACTCACAATATCCGTTTAATAATAAACAATTTAATCGAATGAATGGACAAAACTAGTATTATCGGCCTCTAAATTCGGTTACATCTAATTCGATCCAAGATCTTAACGTTTCTGAATTTGAATTCGGTCTTTTTTTTGTGCTTGATCTTAATTTTTCGTATGCCTTTTTTTTTTAAAAAAAAAGAAGAAAGAATTCAGAATGAAAGGGTATTATTTAGATTAGCTTAAAAATTGATTTATTCCTTGGAATTTGAAAAGTCGAACTAAGACTTGAGTCTATTCGTTGAGTAACTCCTACTCAAAACTCTATTCAAATTTGAAACAATATGAAAAGAAATTCGAGGAATTTGCATTTTATTTCTTCTTTCAAAATTCACAAAGGAATATTTGACGACTTTGACCAACAATTTCAAAAAAAACAAAAACGATAATTTGTATGCAAATTAAGAAGAACTGCGATGAGATTTGCTATGCATTGAAAATTCATAGTTGCTTATTTTTTGACATTCGTTCGATCCGACCATGATCATTTCAAATTTTCGCAAATTGTTTGAAGAAACTTTCAAACTGTAACTAATGTGATAGTTTGGCTTTGATCTTCGATATAAGCTGTTCAAATCTAAATCAAATTTGTACTCAATCTTTGTGTTGTGGTGTCGAGTGTCAAGCAATTCAAACAATGATAATAACTCAACCGATCCAATTTATACATTTCTGACATTTTTCGAAATGATGAGGGTACAAGGGCTTTTGAAGGAGATGAGAGATCGTTCTATCTAAAATCTGTAAATGGATCATCGATGAATTAAACCAAATTAAACGAGGTGATCAAGACCCGATGATCGCAAAGAAACATATGATTGCCAGTTATATGCCTAACGTTAAATTGAGACATTCATTTCAACATCCAATAAATATTATTATAAACAGATTAAAAAACCATTACTGTGTGTGATGTCTGATCTTGATTTATTTATGACTCTCTCTATTTACTCAAATGAAAGATAATTATTTATTGACAGTGTTAACTGTCGGTGCAATGCAAACAATACTTGATTGAATCATAATCGTTTATTTGAAATCGATTTTTTTTTTTATCAAAACATAAGGGGCCCATTGGAATCGGTGCAATATAGCTCTTGATTTGATTTCACCGAGACAAACGGTGGCGTTTATGGTTTCTCCATTGGGTGTATTTATTGTAAAATAAACATTAAGTTCGCATAGAAACGGTCGAAACGGATTCAATTCAACGTATTGAAATCATTTCATAGGGGAAAACTAAATTCCGAATTCAATTGAATTAAGAGCAGAATAAATGATGTTAGACAAATGTCCAATTAAAGTAACTAATTGAATTTTCATAGATTATTATAGACAAAGGGTCAGCCTTCCATTCACAACTATTCACTATTCAAACAACTATATATTTGATGATAGTAAAAAAATACACAGGCAACTGTTTCCGCACCCAATGCAATGGTCAATGATCGTTAAACCCACATCAGATCAAAATTTCATTCGATGCATCTCTTATTATTATTATTATTATTATTATTATTATTATTATTATTATTATTATTATTATTATTATTATTATTATTATCATTATTATTATTATTATTATCATTTATTTGAAGTATGATGTAAACTTATATAATTATAGCCTTTGCGCAGCATTATCGAGATTCACGAATCTCGACACAACAAAATGTCCACATTCCAATACCCAGTGTTTGATTCATATTCTGATTCATTGAAAATCTTTCTTATCGTTTTCCGGTCTCTGTGCTCACTAAATCTACAAGTGTTGAAAATTTGACAGGAAGAGAGAAAAAACCATTTCAAATGCATAATACGTTACTGTCGTTTTATGATTACGCAAACTGGCGATCGACCGACGCATGAACACATACAAATACTTTGAAACGAATATGGAATAATATTATTCTTTCCAATTCATTTGTTCAACGTTTCGATTCATTAATGAATTTCAAATTTTGTTATTGAGATTATTGTGCCATTGCTCTTTAGTGAATAGTGAACAGTGAACACCAAAAACGTTGTTCGTTATCGCATACAAAAAAACATGTTAACATAACTCAAACTTAACAAGATCGACAGAATTCGATGTTACTGAACTCAAATATTATGCACCACAAATCGTATCAAACATTTCGATGCAGATAAATATGTTAACCCAGTTGATTTAAATATTCTTTTTAATTAATTTTTATATTGTTGTAAAATTAGAATGGAATTGGTTGATTGGGCGATGAATCGATTTTTTGTTAACGATTTTCAATGCAATGTCGTTTTTCATGAACTTTCCATTGAGTCAAGTAAAATGAATTAATAAATTCTGAATATTTAAATATTTGATGCAAAAATTAAGTATTCATTTCGATATATGAATGTGTTAAATTATTAATGACGCTAAATGAAATGACCTCTTCAATTCAATGATGAATAAATACGATACCGCACGTGACATGATCACGATCGCAAACAGAAATTAATCGAAAAATTATTCATAATAGTCGATTCGAACGATGCTCTTTGAGCAACAACTACAACAACAACACAGGGTTAGAAAGACTAAATAGAGCCAATTCATGTACATTTGATGACAATTCCTCTTGAAATAAAAACAATTTTTACGATGCTCGACTTTTATTCACGAAATGAAATGTGAGACATGTCGATGAGCAATGACTATTAGATAAGTTCTACAGTGAATTTATTTGGAGGGAGGGGAAGTCAGCAAATAATATCCTAATAAAAATCTTTGATTAGCGAGTGCGGTTCACGCTAATCAAATGATTAAATATTCTCCCATAAATATTAATTCGTTTATTTGGCATGTAAAATTGTTGCACAGGCGGTAACCAAAATTTCTTATTTTCTCATGAATTTGGCATTGTAGTACCACAGTTGGGGTCTTTTTAGGATAAAAAATCGATAAATTTGTACACACATATCATACATTGTCCGCCAGCAGTCAGTTTTTTTTTTGTATTATTTAAGCTGTTGCGCAGAGTTAAATTTTTATTAGCCTGTGTTTGCCTTTCCAGTCCAATTATTATTATCTTTTGTCAGGCATTTGCCTGCCAAACGAAGTGGATTACATCAAAGCACAAAACTGCTTATATGTGGCTGAATAGCTGGCAACGCAACAGATTTGGAATGATCTGGATAGGTAGTGATTTGGCGAATTTCGCAACATTACTGTTCGGAGTATTGAGTATGAAAGCGAAAAAGCAATGCTCAATTTTATATCTACGCAAATAAAACCGGTGGCAATGAAAATAAACATGATTTTTTTTCCTTTCCTTTTTCTCCTTCTTCTTCTGTTCATTGTATGCAAAAAAAAATTATCCAATGCAATCAAGTCCATCCGATTAGGCACTTACAAGATGGAAAGGCAAATATAGCTACTTGACATTTGATGTTCCAAATTGATAATGTATAAAAAGCTTATTTATAAAAGGTAATTTATTCAATTTGTTTCAGATGTATCGAAATCGGATTAACCGTTAAAACATTCATATTGATCAGAGTCGATTTTCCAATAAAATCTGTCTTCGCCTGAACAATTGTCCGCCCAGTATCGTAAATACTGATAATAATAATTATAAAAATAATGATCCATTTATAGCGGATTGTTGTCGGCTAATGAATTCAAATCAAATTAAATGATTCAATGTTTAATTTCATCATTTGATGACTTAATGCTAGGCAATAAATTGTAGCTATTTAAATCATTCGTTCGTTTCTGTTCAATATCACATGTTCAATAAACTCAAACATGATATTGAAAATCAATTCAAATACAATAAATTCTAAACTTCAATTACTGATCGTAATCTAATTCGTACCGACGTAAATAGATCAATAAGACAAATGAATTAATACATTTAGAATGTACATTGTACAATGCACAGATGCTGTAGGTAGCAGTAGACGGTGATGATGATCTCATGCGAATGACGTATTCAATGTTCATGATGATTAATACAAACTGACTGAGCGGTTTGCCAATTTCAGTGACGACAAGACATAAAATTCTTGATTCATTACAGTTTAGTGGAATGTCTTTTGTGGGAGTGGGTAATGCGCATTATCGTCGAGCGCTATTAGTGGTCAATTATGATTTTGGATACTAATTTTCTATCAAAAAAGAAATTTCTTCTTTATCAGACCACTTGTTTAAGCTTTCAAAATGAACTATGACCTTGACAGATAACAATACAACGAACAAAGTTATGAGCCCGTTGAATTTAATCTAATCCGCAGACATGTCCATTTTGGACTTCGAATGATTTATTTGTTAATAACGTGACCAAATCATAATTTTATCAAATCCCCATATGAAAATCTGTCCAAATATTGATTGTTTCATTGTATGATCCCAATTAATTCTTATATAAAGTTTGCACGTGAAACATTAAACAGGCGACTTTAGCATACATCGAACGCATACAAAGAAAATAAACATAAGATTCAACATGGTAATTTACCATTGGTAAATTTATACCATGACATCATCGCTTCTCTTGGATTGCATTATATCGTGAGAGTCAAGGCCAACAAAAAAGAGACCCGGTATTCGATACATTAAATTATTGCCTATATGTTTGGCTTTAGTGCCAAACCCATATCGCATATAAATATCTTCTTTTTCCATTTTTCCTTCCTTTTCATATGCTCAATCACTAGAAGCCTAAACAAACGAATATTTTGCCGTTTTTCATTTCTCGATGTTTCCCACGACGCAACAGCTGTTCAGAAGCTCATCATGTCTTGTCTACATTGCGATTATACTTTATTTAATATTCCGGCAATTAAAATGTTGACAAAAGGCTTCAAATAGGTCGGGACACAAAATTGTTCAAACAAAAAGATAATTTTTTTGTTGACACAGAATAATTGATAATACAAATTGACATAATGGACTGCCTGCCGATTGTTATCTAGTGGGTGAGGTGATTTTCAACTCATTCGAGACTATGTTATCGATAAATAATCATATTGTATTTGACAATAAATAATAATAATAATTGGACAGAGGAAACACGGCAATTAATATACAATATATCATCGGAAGAAAGCGATTCGAGAATTTTCACTTTCGATCGATGAATTTTCAAGTGGTTTTTGAGTGATATTCACCTGGGTGCTTCATTTATTATTGTTATTACAAACTGAAAGAACTGAAAAAATTGTAAAATCAATTCATCGTTGTTTCAGATTTTCAATTATTCAACGATAACTAGTAACTAGAAATTGGTATAGTCCCGCCATAAAACGAATGTCATTTGCAGTCATTTGCCTATCACCGAACTCCGTTCTCTACGTTTTATAAAATTGGAGAAATATCTACCGTAAAATTGTATACATTATTTATTATTCATTGTTCATTTTCGATTCGTTTGTTGAAAGCGTTCACTTTAGATTTGAATTTGTGGACGATATTTTTTTTTCTTTCTCTGTTCCTTTGTATTCGAATCATCGGTTGACTTTTGATACTTTTTTCAACAAATGAGAAATAATTTAAATTTCAATTTTCAATGTCGAAACGAAATACTTCAAATGGTTTTTATCGTTCATTTCGAAAAAAAGTCGTTAGTTGCCAGCAGCCAGCAATGAGCATATGACAATACCAACACAATATCGATCTACAATGAAGAACACGTTCGAATGAATAATAAGTTTTGGTGTCGTTGCCCAAACAAAAACAAAATGAAAAACCTCAAACGTATTCGTTGCGATTGAATGGCATGACGAATGTTTTTTTACGACTTTAGGCCCACAATCCAAACTGTGTACCACGCGATATTATTATGGTTTTCGTTGTTGTTTCTGTTCTAAACTCTATATAATGACATGTTATTGTTCCTTGTCAATATTATTACTGTGTGAACGATGGTAATGAAAATTGAAAGCATTGCTTCGCTTTTTTTGTTCGATTTTTTGTTTCTTTGTTATTTATCCTCGTCATTCATCACATTTTTACACATTTCAATCACATTTGATAAAATTCAAATGTGATGCTGAATTCTGAATCAGACTGAAAGTTATGTAATATATGGTTTCATGTGAGCTATTTTTAATATCAAACACAATATTTTCGCTTTGAAATTAACCTGACACTCCGTATTTAGTTCGTAAATAAAAATTAACAATTTATTTATTTGTTTGTTCGATAATGAGATTTGATTCAGATCAAATGACCCTCCACTGGACGTCAACAAAATGGGCGGTTGAGTAGATAAAGCACTTAGCATCTTGCCTGATATTAATAGTAGTTAATAGTGTGCTTTGGAATGGCTTTTTGATATAGTTTATCCATCGTGAACATTCGGTTCTTATAAAATAAGTTATGATCTCATAGAAAAATGTCGAATATTATCGATCTCGACGAACAAACCATTTTATGGGTATTAATTTTGCTTCTGTTTCACACAATAAAAGAAAAAGAACTGAATCGATTCGACAATGAGAGAAATTCTTTCGCAGCCAGCAACCATTTGCCGAAAAATGAAATTGAAACTCTTCGTTATTTTAATTGCACATATGATTTCTTTGTCTCTTTTCACTTTTTTCGCTCATTGTCTTCCGTGTATTTCGATTCAAAATAAAAATGTGTTTAATCGATCTATTTACAACAATTAACGAATATCTGTCCATTATGAACAGAATGAACGGTGCCGTGTGACTGAACAAAATTGATGGTTTCACAGTGTGGCAAAACACTGCGAATACTTGAAACTGAATCAAACAAATAAACAATATACACACAGAAAACATTTCGATTTTTGTGTGAAACGAAAATTAATTGAAACAAAAACCATTGAAATGAGCGAGATGCGAGATGGGCAATTGAATACGAATATAATTGCGAATCAATACAGTTGATTAGTTTTATCCATCATTTTTAGAAATTATTTTCATTTGCCATTTTTATTTTTTTTTTCAACCCAAATGTAAATGAACGTGGCGGGGAAAAAAACAGATGTTCTTGATCAAATGTATATTTTTGCCTCGAAAATTCTCGCTCTTCGAACGGACAAAAAATCGAACGATAAGTATATTGATGTGTTCGTTAGGTGACGTTTTTAAATTATTCAGAAAACAATTCATACGTTTTCAATCTCAATTGGGGAATTTGAAAAAAAATTAAACGAAGGAAAAACTTGGCTTACGTATCGAGTTTTTTTTTGGTATTCAGTTAATTTATTTCTTCCAATTTGAATGAGTTCGAGGTTCTGGACTCGAAGTTTGAAGTTTGAAAATCGTTTCATGTCGTTCTAAATAAATGTTAAAACCCAATTTTATAATCGTTGGGAGAAATATTGTGTTTTCTCTCACGCTGTCATGAATGTCATAAAAGTGTTGAAAGCCTTTCACCACTTCAACTAGAAGCTAATATGAAGTGATACAATAAATTCGATGCGTGGCAATAAAAATGTAAATCATTTGATGAGAAAAATAATGGGGAAAAAAATTGAAATGTGAGCACCGCTCGACTTATTCCCATCAGCAATTTCACTTTGTCTGTGAAGTTATTTGCTCTTTTTTCGCGGCTAGTTTTCACTAAAGTATTTCTTTTTTCTACAACCGAAACGTATCGCATATTTAATCTTTCATCGAACATGATTCGGTAAAATTAAAAAATAAAAGTGCACAACGAATAGCGAATACTGAATACCAAACACTGAACCAACATTGGCATTGTGTTGAACTGATGAGGTGTGTGGATTTCGAACAACGGAACAACATGTGTCAGCGTTGAATGTTCATTTCTTAGAGAAAAAGAAAAGTGGAAAATCAATTCAGTGTGTGATTTTGTTATTTTTCCATTGATTTATTTCGTTTTTCTCTGTCGTTAACGTTATTCAGATCGTTTGCCGAATGAAATGACGCTCGAATGTGTATAGAGCATAGAAATTACTCCTTTTATTCGCATTAGATAGCTTTGACATAACAACAATCCAGATGGGTGCGCTTACAACCCCATAAGAATGTTCCAATGACCAAAGACGAAAGTTGAACGAAATATTTGGTACGAAATGCCACACAAAACAAATTACGAACCGAAATCCCAAACAAATTGAAGATTTAGTGGCTTTGTTGCCATTCAACTCAAAAAACACGCAATATATTCACTTGTGGCTTTGCAATAATAACTACAATTCTTTCGGAGCAATCGATTCATTCAGATCCTTCTGGATCAATATAGAAAATATACCATTCGTTAAAGTAAAAGAGTTGTGTAAAATATAAAACATTTGTTATACCTTTGTGGGAACTGTGTGAGTGTAAGACATAACTGAACTGCAGCAAAATCAACACAAACACAAAAAAAAAATCCCAACGAAAAATGTCGGAAACACAATTTTTGTGTCTCTGGATTTTTTTTTGGTTTTAATTCTTCTTTTATTTTCCGGTTCACAAAACACTTTAGTGTGATTTATATATGCACAAAAATTAATAAAACCAAATGCTCCTGTTCGTTCTAGCCTTCGGTCCCGTTCTGAGAAAGTGGACACTGAATATTTGAACCAATTTCTGGCGGAAAAGTTCTATGAATGAAAAACACAACGAAATGCACACAACCTTCGTCAACTAGAAAAACACGACTTATTTCTAATTCTACTATTTTAAACTTTTGCTCAGCAAATATTTTTTCTTGATTTCTTCCTATTGTTTGCGCGTCTGAAGTTCAACTGTATTTTCCTTTTCGAAATTGAATGGAAACGAACGACACTCAATTATTGACAACAACACATTATTATTAACATTTTTAAATTACAATGTTTCGATTCGGCCGATAAAACTTGGCTATTACACTGACATTCAGTGCACAGTGCACTGTATATTGTAAATTCGTTTCGAAAAAAAATTTTCACTTCCCGGAACACAAGTAAATCGACCGAACAATAAATGATTAATGCAAATGAAATGCTTTTCGTTTTGTGTCAAAATCACAATGAAATCGGCTCTAAAAAAGAAAAAATTATAAACCGGAGAAAAAAAAACCGAAACTAGACAAAAGGAAACAATAAAATAGCGCGCGACGCGACTTCCCAACCAACAAAACAAATGAAAATGTTTGAGTTTTCGAATCAAGAGCTCAACAGCAACTTGTTTTGTGTTCGCATTGACATTTTCTTTTCGCTTGCTACTGGTGTGTCTTCTACGAATTTAACCAATGTTGGCTTCCTACTATCGATGTTGCGCCCAACATTTCTCTGTCGATGTATTAGTTTTAATGTGTGTACACATTATTTATCGGTGTGCCGTGCGCCCAAACACTTGCATCACATTGTATCGAAACGTTCAAAACTTCAAACGATTCATTCCTGCCGATTGAAAGTATGAGTTTTTGTGTAATAATATTTGTGCCGTGTGTATTCGATATCTCATATACGCGCATACAATATGACAGCTCAATACAATCCAATACAATATGTGTGTGCTGTGTCTGTTGCCTCTCTGTGTTGGTATTTGTTTAACATTCATAGATGGAGAATAATCTCGAAATGGTGATTGTATTCGTTAGTCATCACATCCATTTTTAACGGTTACGCGAATGATGTCTACAAAATTCGCCATCAAAATTACTTTATGCGTCGAGTTTTGCATTTCAAATGTTTCCGGAAAATTCCAAGATTTTTTATCGTATCACAACAAGAATAAATGTGGCCCATTTGCAAATATAAAACCTATTGGTCCCATTTATTTTTACGAAATCTGAATGCGAATGAGTATCCATGAATCTCTGTAATATTATTGTAATATTGGCAATTTGAATTGGATATAAAGATAAACTAGTTTCATCATATTCACATTACCGCCATCTATTGGTTAGCGATTCCAAATCTTAAATTGGGTACACACTGAGTCACATTGAGTTTCATTTGAAGAACACTCATTCGCTGCGTTCGTTGATTTGTTTATGGGAATAAATGAAAAGGAGAGAGAGCGAGAGGAGAGTCATCATTTTTATGATCGATTCATTGGTACGCATTTGGATTCGATTCATGGCGCATTAAAATCGATTAATATCAATGTGAGTTGGAAATCCGAACCCCGATGTTGAATGATTAAACATGAATGACATGGCATTTTGAGCGCCTACCTGCCAAGTTCAACTGTGTAGCGATTTAGATTGTGTTTACGCAACAAAACTCCAACACCTAAAGACTGTCGATGCGCTCGATCCACTTCTGATTTCCTCGACTCATGTCTCGTGTTGCTGCCACAATCCGCATTACTAATTTTCGATTCAGAATTGAAAATCAAAATGTTTGGTGTCGACTTATGTCATGCATATCCTCAAATCAAATGTACGCCAGTGTTGATTAATATTGAAACATTCTAATACACGACAATAGCCCAATTTCAGATCGGAATAGATTAACTTGTCAAATAAATGCTAAAACAATAAAAATGCCGAAGATCCGGTAGCAAATTCACATTCAAAAAAATTCATAATGGTTTTCGGTGATGATTAATCACAAAGAAATGTTAACGGAGTCCATAACAATGTCTTACATTTTTTTCTTCTAAAAATAATATGGAAGTAAACTGCTCAATTCATAATTATCATCATTAAACCTTTTAACACAATCTTTCATGATCAAGCATTTGAATTCGGAAGAAAAAAAAATTCTTTGTCATTTGAATTTTTCACGTGATTCAAATCAATGTGTTGCACAAATAGCATAATATCGGTGTCATACAGCGTGAAATTCCAGATTGTTGCTGAAGTCATTCTATTGCCTATTAATTTCTTCGCATGGAATTTCAAATGAAATGCGATTTTTCCGCTGATTGAATGCAATGCGCGACGCGGTGTGGCAGCGTGCGATAAGATTGTAAATGATTGAGAAAATTTGAAAGATTTGTGTACTTGTGTAGTAACATTCAAATGATAGAAAGATGGTGTAAACGGAAGACGACAGGCCACAAAGGAATTGCATAAAATAAGTAGCGAGTGAACAAGAATTTCCATCGCTTTCTTCATGATCAATTATTTTCATTTGTGCCTTTTTGTTGCGAGAAATTGTTATTTCTTTGATATTCCAATAATGACATTGGCTCCAACATTTTCCAAATGATTACAAAATACGAAAAATTTCCAATCCAACATTCTCGTTAAGACCTGGATCACTATCCGCACTCAGCATGTATAAACAAATCGGTTTTTCGTTTGTTGCTTTTCATGTACAAAACCGCAATAATAATACACAACACCTAGTCACTTATCTCATGTTTTGTATCATTCGATTTTTTCAAAATACTTGGCATTGTTTGCATGAAACATGGAATTTGGATAGGTTGTAATGGGAACAAACAACGTCTTTTTAAAATGTTCAACATTCAAACGTTGAAAATACTTGGAATTAATGTGAACAAATTTTCAATCCAACAAAAACACAAGCAATTGGATTCATTCCGCAGATGATATAAGTTAAAGAATTAAATAAGAGATATAATAAAGGTAAACAAAAGTGTTGCTCAGCATTTAGCGTTGGCGTAAGTATTCTCTTTTCTCTTCATTACGGGCTATTTCAATTTGTTTGCATAAAAACTCAATCGAAAAGGGTTCGACTGCTCTTTTGTGCGAATTCGTTTTTTCGTAGCCGTTTTATTTATTTATTTTTTCTGCTTTTAGTGTTTCTGGTTCTTCATTAAGATTGTGAACAATTGCAAAGACGAAGAGACTGCACGGAAAACAGCTAAAATAATACGTGATAAAATCCAAGCAATCCATATGCGTTTATTTAGGTGGGAATGCCGATGCTGGACAATGGAAAGATTCTCTTTATCCAAAACGTTTCTTTTTTCTCTCGCTTTTTTTTTAGTTTTTCTTTTATTCGAATGTTTTTGCATATGAAAAAAAGAAAAATTCAATCCACTGCATAGGTACTAATAATCGAGTGGATTTCATTTAAAACTGTATCGCGCTATTCTTACGACATCCATCAAAAATATAATATTCTAATTCATAGATTTTGACAGTCACATTTGCTTATTTCTTACCGCTTTCTTAGTACATAGTCCTTTCCAAAAGCCGCACACAAGCATGCTCATTTGGATTCAAAAATCACAACTAGGAATGGCAAAAATTTTGCATCACTTTAAGACTGGCACAAGTTTTCTTTTCTCTTGTTTTCACATGAAATAAATTACGAATAACGAATTCGATGAAATCATTAAAATAAATTTGAATATCACTTTAACAATTCCAAGTTTTTCCTTTCGTTTCTCGTCATTTCCTTTCGCTTCCTGAATATGGATAACGCAGAACAAATACCATAATCAGAAATCTAAAAATATTATTTTGATAAATAGTTTATTGTTTGATGGATAATGAATGAGAATTTCTTTTATAAAAACCTGTGCGCTATCGATGACGATTGAGCAGCAAATGATTTTCGTGGCTTTCTGAACTTCATTCGACGAATGACGTAAAACAAAATAAATACATATGTATAATATTATAACAATACATAGGTGTGTAATAGTGTGCGATGGAAACATAATGAATAAATTCCTGACTCAATTGTCCTGTTTATATGATATAAAGAAGAAAAGATATTTTCCAATTGCACGGAAGTGTAATCGTTATTTTTCGAAAAAATGTTTGGCATGTTTTCCGATGGGAATAACTGAATGGAATACGTAAAAAACCAACCAACACAAAATTTGAAACTAAACAACCGAATCTAATTGCTTTACCGAAAATTCGGTTTTATTGTGTCGTGCCGTAGCCCTAGGCCACGGAGTTGATGGGTATGGTATAATTTTCCGTTAATTTCAATCGAGAACTTCGAAAGCTTATATAGGCGAAGCGAACATTATGTAAAAAAGTATGGATCAGTTAACCTAGATTAATTCCGTTCAAAAAAAAAAGGAAAACTTGAATAATCATTATCATGTGCTAAATGTTAAATAAATTGTCATTACATAGCACAAAAGTAATCGAACAATAATAAATAATCGATAAAAAATAAATCGCTTTTATAAATTAAATAAATAAATTATAATTATTATCAATTTTTTTTTTTTATCAATGTTTGATGTTGAACACAACCCATGACAACAAATGCTTTTATTTTATGTCTAGTGTTCTGATGTGAAATGTTCGATTGTGCTAAAATTATGTTTGTTTAGATCTTTTGTTTGTTCAAATTATATCCATCAGTAATCCATTAGTAATTCATATAATATATGTTAATGGCAGAACAGATCAAATTGTATTCACATGTGCCCGCATTTGAATCTCAATTTTCATTTATATATTTTTTATCTGATAATTATAATTATTGTTATTGATTACCAACGTCATATTTCACCATTCGCTGTCCATTCCAAATATTTCTCTTTATGCCGGTGTGCGTGTCTAAGAGCTATCATTTAGGAACCTCTTACGGTTCCATCTATCTGAAATTGACATAGTCTTTTGATTTCAGCTGAAAATCAATGAATTCTTGAACTGTGACATATTCTATGTCTGTTGAGTGTCGAGTCTATGTCTGTTAAAATTCATCGTCTAATGCACCATACACGATCCTTTGAGAAATGAGTTTCGTGTTGGAGTAATTCCGCGAAATGAAGAAAAGAATTATTAACGTTCTTTGCTTCACCGAAATAGCTGTCTCAACATTCCAACAGATTAATCGATATAATGGCTTCATACGATTTTCAAATGATGATTACAATGGTTATGATATAAAAAAATATCCGCACCGTAAGCTATAGCTACACCATTTACGAATCGACGCCAGATTTTTGCTTGAAATACAACAAATGAATAGAAAATATGTCATATTCAAATGTAGTAATAGATTTGTGGTGCACTCAAAAATGGCATAACTTGGAATGACCTGAACGAATCAGGCACGTGAATCATGATGAAAATTCGAAAATATCATTTCATACTGAAAATACGAAGTTAACAGTTTTCAATGAATAGAATTAAAGTAAAAAGAATATTATTTCGAACAAAATGCGACAGTGTACAGTGTTCAGTGTACCAAGGGTGGGAGCAAGCAGGTTTGAGCAGCAAGAAATGATTTTTGTGGCTGAAATTTTGGGGCTGAAATTTTGTGGCTGTAATTTTTTTGTAGCTGAAATTTTTGTGGCTGAAATTTTGTGGCTGAAATTTTTTTGTGGCTGAAATTTTTTGTGGCTGAAATTTTTGTGGCTGAAATTTTTTTGTGGCTGAAATTTTGT
>GL501451.1:176900-209810 GCA_000149185.1 Mayetiola destructor
GAGAGAGAGAGAGAGAGAGAGAGAGAGAGAGAGAGAGAGAGAGAGAGAGAAAGAGAGAGGGAGAGACAGAAAAGAAAGATAAACAAAATGCAATTTTGCACGTTTCACTATGATTTATCATGGAAGCCACAGTTGGGAATTATGGTTACCGGGATCGGATTTATTTTTAACCGTAAATGCTCAAAAAAAAACTAGCTACGACGAATGTTTAATAATAATAACACTAATAACAATAATAATAATGGCCAAGAAGGAGAAACGGTGTGTACACAATTGCAGTATCCATATCCCAGAATGGAAATAGTGTTATGATACACGTTGTGCACTGTGCACTTGATTCGGATTGTTTTCTGTTTTTTGTTTGTAATATATCGGCATCCGGCGATCGGTTCTTTATCATCATTGTTGTGACAGGTTTTCATGTATTGATGAATATATGGTTCTATTGTCTTATGGTCTTGTTGCCATTTTGCATCACATGCAGAAAGAATGGTCAATTGTTGGTTTGTATGTAACTGCATTCGGAATTTTTTTTGCTGCCGGTTTATTGATGTGACAATCTGATTTTTCCTGGTTTTTGGTCTTCAATCAACTCAAATTTATAATAATTGATTGATTGGTTGATCGTTTGATCAAAACAATTTGTATGAATGGCATTACAAAACAAACAATACATTGATCCATTCCGTTCGAATTGATATTGGGAATTCGAATTGAATGCGTACAAATACCATTGTCAGTGTCCACTGTTGTGCACATCACATGATATCGACGCAAAAAATCTTCCAAAACAATGAATGCAACGATCAACAACAAACCAGCGGATGAATAAAATACCGGAAAAAAAAGAACTAAAGAATTGAATGCACGAAACTGAACTGCCAGCTCCATTAGATGAAACAAATCAATTGAATAGATTTGTTAAAATGCTCAAAAAGCCCATTATTCGTGATCGTGGACTGTTGTTGTAACGAATCAAATGTGTTTCGCGGATGCCATTGAATAATTGAATAAAACTTTTTCCAATGCCAACAATTGACGAACGAATATAATATGAAAATTGCTGTCGAGCCGGCCTCCATTATTGCATGACCAAATCGTATCATCAATTCGACGATGCCCTTTCAAATCGAACAGAATATAAACACAGAATAAGTGACAGCAGCACATAGCACACAGGAATATCTTTCATCTAGCGCATGGAACAGACGTAAAGCTTAACATTTGATTATGTTTTTTTTTCTTTTCCTTCGCTTCATTTACAATTGGCTGATTGGCGAAACTACGAGCTACAAACTACAAAACTAACAGAAAAGAATATACAAAATGTAATAAAAGAACGCTAAATTACGATACGAAAAGAAGACGTACCATGATCACGACACAAATGACATTTGCGAATAATGTAATAATAAAGGAAAAGTGTGCGAGCGAGCGAGAAAACAAAAAGGAAAGAAATCAAATGAAATGCCAACGAAAAACAATTACATCTAGCAATAAAATGAATGTTGAAGTGAAATTGAATCGCAAAATAGAAAGAAAGAATGTGTGCGCTTGCTGGGTTGACGCATCATCAACAGTATCAAGATCGTCATCATCATCATCATAATAATAATAATAATGTGGTCTGATAGAGTCGAATAAATGCTGGTTATACTGGGTAATTTGTTTGGCAGACCAATAAAAATACCTAATAATCGTAATCACAATGCACCAAGGATTGTACGACGCCGATGAATTGCATCGAAGAGTGAAACCATTGCTTTTTTTCTATTTTCGTCTTCGATTTCTGGATAAAAACGTATATGTGACACTTTGTGTACAATAGACACCGTCGATCGTCGATATTATAAAAATCGAGACTCAAATGAAAACAAAGTAAGACAACCAAACCGGCAATAAGGTAAAATGACGATACCGGTATTGAGAGAATTTTTTCAATACTTTTTCTCTCAAAAATAAAACGATTCGCATTAGATGCACCAGTTGTCGATCTTCATTTCTCCTGTGATCGACACACACACACACACACAAATGCATCGAACGAGAACGGCTGAATTAAATGTTTTCGTGTGCATCAGCCTAACGCGATGTTGATATGAAAATGTTTAAAACACAACGAACGATCTGATTATTTTTCTTTTTCTTTTTATTATTATTATTATTATTATTGAGAGGTTGAAATTTTTGAAGCGTTCTGCCTTATGTTGTTCTTTTCTCGTTCGATTGTATGGTTCAAGAGCTTCACTATATTCGGTTGTGTGTTGTTGGGTTTTTGTTTTGTTTCGTCTTTGCCTTTGCTTCGTATCAATATTTTTGCTTTTGTATTTTTTCTTCAGTTTTGTTGACTTTTAACTTGGATTGGCCGTTGCTGTTGAATCTCACGGGATTACAAAATAAGAAATCGGAGAACCACTATCAGATAGTTTACGGACTTTAAATTGATCAGACGTTTCCATGAAAAACGATCGACGCAACGAATGAAAAAGTACGAAACGTGATTTTTTGTGAAAATTCAGAAGAAGAAAATAAAAAATAAAAGAAAAATTTGTTCGATTTGAATGCGAACAATGCATAAATTTGCTCTGTGAGTGTTTATGTTTCGATGTTAATTGTTCTGTTTTGAATTTTTGTTACATTGTTGAACTTGTAAATTGTAAACCGTTCAAAATGAAAAGAAGAGATAATTTTTACAATTTAAAGTTATTTGTGAATGGTGTGACCAATCGATAATCATGAGCAAAATCATAACCACTTGGCACGCATGTTAATTGATCGATCTATATTTGGTAGCAAAAGAGAGAGAGAGAAAAAGAAAATCATTGAAATTTTTACGGCATAACAAAGGGAATTCGAAATGAAGATACAAAAAGCGTCGAAATCGAATTGAATAATTGAATTACAAGTGGAAAAGAAAAGAAAAGAAGAAGAAGAAGAAAAAAGAGTCCACGCATACCGATCCAAATGCAACAAAAAGCTGAGTGCCAATAATGCCCAAATAAAGCTAGGTGATGATTGAGCATTGAGCATTCAGCATTCGGTATTGGACATTGAGTGAATGCTTGATGTGATTGCTTCTCAAAATGAAATGCACACATTGCACAATGTACATAATACACAATACACAAGCGCAGCGAAACCATTTAACAAGAAGTTAAATTCCCATTTCAAGATTATGGAAGTATGCAGCAATTGATTGATTCCCATTTTTTTGGGTGGGTACTCTTTTGACCAGCTGGAGAATTTATCTCTCAATTAACTCATTCATTTTGGATTATTATCCAGTATCGATTTAAGTTGCAATTCAAATTGAAGCCAACAACCAATTATGGCAACGAATGAAATGCGTGAAAACGATAATGCCGTTCAAAATAATACGCAAAATGGAAAACGATGAAACGATTGAATGTGGGCACACAAGTCATGCAAGACCTTATTTCTATGAAATAAACACAAAAAATAAAAAATAAAACCAAACATCGGCACCGTTAAAAAATCCCATACAGTGTGTACAAATATAAGTTGTAACTATCGGCTTCCATATATTTATGCGAATGAAGAGTATGAATAATAAGTGGACAGGAGATATCACCATTAAAAGGCATTATAAGTATATTGGCAATCGATCGAGGATTTTCGAGAATTTGTGCACACAGCCGATTGAACTGTTGCTATTCGAGAACGAAATGTTGTTATTCATTTTCATTATTATGAGATTCTGCAAATGTTCCAAGTCAATTGACCGTTGCAAAATTTTTTAGCCGTTTTAACGTTAAAAACCACGACATCGTTTCGTTCCGTTTTGATTCGATGTTATTTGATAATGTTTGTGTTTGTGTGTGTGTGACTGTTGAAAATATTCGAATTTGTCGTGCAAACTGAATTTCGATATGATTTTTCAACTGAATCGATTCGAATGATTTGGTTAATACAATCAAATAAATGAAAATTTAAGAACCGTTTGCGAACTGTGGCTAAAACTGACTTGAGAGGTTCCTACCGATGCTGTTGCTGTTTGTATAGTTATTGTTGCATATTCACGTTCCACAAGACACGTTTTTTTTTTATCCAGATGCTTTTCGAAAAACTTGATATTCTCCTCAGGAGCGATCATTCAGAATTGAATGTGCACAACGAAATGTACAACGCGCGACTTTGTCTTTGTTGTCAACGACGGAAGAATATAAATAAAAACCCAAAAAAAAAAAAAATACAAAACAAAACAAAATTGTTGAAGAAATAAAAAAAGAAGAATAAATTCAGAGCATTACACAAAAGAATTTGCGGACTGAGTAAGTTTAAAATGCGACAATTGCTTCACCATCACAGATCTTCACAATCCACACAGATCACAGTATAGGCCAATGCAATTGAATATTATATATATGAAACAAGTCCGTGACGATTTTTCAGTTATTTACCTTTTTCCTTCATTTTTGAGTCCACAATTGGCCGAATCGAGTAACACCAGAAGTTGAAGTAGTAACATTTATTTCATTCATTTATCGTCATTATTTCCGAAACCAACTTCCAACTGACAAACCAACAACAACAACAACAAAAAAGATAAAATAAATAATAATAAAAGAAAGAAAAATAACACAACGGCCACGACAACGCAAACTCAAAACGACAAATAAATGATAAATGAGCCACAATATGTTCAATGTTCAACGATGCACCGGTTTGCACGAATACGAATGTTTGATATTATTTTGTGTGTTGCTGCTGCGAAGCAATTCGCGAACCCTTTTGTTTTTGTGTCGTTTTTGATATGTTATTTTTTTTTGTATTTTTTTTTTTGTAGTTTTAATCTTTCAACATTTTTGTTTCGAGCTTTCATCGCAATGGTGACTCCATTTCATACATTGGTATGTCTTGTTTGTTGTCCGTTCGATTGTCGTTTCTTTTGAATGGATTTCGTTTGCTTTGACACAAAGACAGCCAAACGGATTTTAATTATAACAATGTTATTTTTATTTTTTTCGAAGACAGTTTTTATCAATTCACCTTCCATGCCGTTTATGTTGGCGACTGGCAAACAAATACTCACTTAAGTTTTCGACAATTCGCTAAAAGTGATAATTAATCAAGCAGCTCCACTACTTGATGCCATTAACATCAACATTTCATTTGGCTTGCGGTTTAAACTGTTCTCTGAAAAGAGAAATCGGTAAAAAGAAGTGATCAATTTCGTCAGGCGGTTTGAACCTCGAAATAGATCATTTGCAAAGAATCTGAAACAATTGGATTTCCATCAAAATGAAAACGGAATTTTAATTTTTACGACAATCTTTCCATCAAATGAATGGAAAATATTCTACAAAACGCAATCGTAAAAGTCAACTCCATTTTAACGGAGAAAGAATAGAATTTAATTCTAACTTGAAATGTGTAATTAAATAACGATGAAAAAGAAGCAAAAAATATGAAATTAAATATTAATTTTTGTAATAAAATGACTGCTTCAGAATTTAACAGGATTGTTAAAGGGTCGAATGAGCTCATTTTATAGGTTTGCATAAAGTGAAATATTTTTTTTCTTTATTTTTGTTCGCTACTTCCAATAGTGAAATTATTATTGGATTACGGTAGTTTTTCGCATAAAATCATTAAAAGCAGCACAGTAGCAAAATTATTGCCGATAGAAAATTTTGTGATCTGCATTTTTCATTCATTTTTTTTTTATATTTCCGGTTAAAACACGTTTTTGATCAGCTGCCCTGACTCCTGGCTACACTCACTATTTTCGAATGTTAATTTCAATTGTTTGACATTTGCCATTACATTGGTCCGACTTGAATCATTCACTTAATAATTTAAACCGATGAAAAATGAAAACGGAAACTAATATTTGTGATCTTTCGCTTATCTACCGCACTCTAAACGAAATACATTTATCGTGATACCGTAATTGCATGAAATTGACATAATGCAATCGTTAAAACAATTAAACTGGTCATTTTCATATCGAAATGGATTCATGCGTATAAGTATATGTAAGATAGCCCATTATAATTGAGTCAACAAGTAATTTTCAATTAAGATTGATGACAAAAGCCATTCGATGCATGTTTTGCCATTTGCATTTTCCCATTTGTGCTTGAAAAACTGGACACATGAGCAGCATCCAATATCGGGCACGTTCTCACTCAATAAGTATTAATGGATCCAAATGATGAATGGCAATCGAAAACAAAGACAAAATGCAAAAACAAAATAACTAAAAAGGAGAAGCTCACACAACAGCTAAATGGTAAATGGCAGAAGTGTTATGATTACAACAGATTACTCATTTCAACCATTTTACCCGTTTAAGTGTTACTCAATGCACAACCGAAGCCACTTAATTTCATATTATTATCTCGTTTGTTTATTAATATTTTTTTTTCGTTGTCGTCGTTTGAATTCATTCCTTTTCCAATGCGGCTCGTCGTCGTCGTCGTCATTTTCCAGTGTTATTGTTGTTCCATTCTTTGAATTGATTTTTTACAGCAGTCGTAATTCGTTTTGTTTTATCACTTCGATATATAAAACTTATTGCCGTTCACTGGCAAAGAGTCACAAAGGTACATCGCCCATCGGCTTCTATAATAAAAGTCGAATGTGTCGCGATGCACGTTTTTATTTCAGTATCAAAAGAAAAGAAAAAATAGTTTTTTGTTGTTGTTGTTGTCCATCGTTTGCTTCGCTCTCATTTATGATTTTTGTTAATTCTTTCTTATTATCGTTTCTCAATGGTTCAGCTCATGGCTTTCCCCCTTCGTGCCAAAAACCAAAGCACTACAGTTGCTTGCATTTTTGGACGAAAAATTAACGAATACACAAGAAAGAGACAACGGATGCCAAACCAAGTGGATCTTCGACATTGATGTTCGAATATAAATATATATATATGAAGTACTTTTTTCACTCTCTCTTTTATAATATTACGAATTACGATCACAAAACTTTTATTCACTTCCCAAACATTATATGAACTGAATCGTTTGTTAACGCCGTTGAAATCAGTAGTCGCACTGGAAAAACTTATCCATACAATTCAAATGGACAAACTTGTTGGAGCAGGAAAGTGTTCTTGCATTTGGTGCAATTCAACAATTCCACTCGATAAGTACATTAAATTCAATTCTTTATGTGCGTGTTGATTTTGTGCTGTGGTTTTTGCTTCAATTCCATTTTTCTATTCGCTTGTTTCGATTGTCGATTGTCAATTGTTTTTATCAGAACACAAAACATGGTGCGATGGTTGTAAAGAATAATTGGTCGCTAGTCGCTAGTACGCGTAGTTACTATACAAATTGACTGTTACATTATTTATTTGTTATAGATGTCAAGCGTCGGTGGAACAAAGCGAATTCAGTCCTTTGATTTTATTTTCATTTGTGTTCTCTTTCACATTTTACAGGTAAAAAAGTGGTTGGTTGTATCGAAGCTGTTCAACCAGTGAAATTTAAAAGAAAACGAGTTGTGATTAAAAGTGTTGACAATTTTTTAACTGTGCGCAATGCATGAACCTAATTCGAATGTGCTTAAAAATTGAAGTAAGTCGAATGTGATTTCGGTTTCGATTACGATAAATACGAGAAATAAAGAAAACCTGAACGCATAAATATTTGGTGAGTTCAAACTGTTTTTTCCTCAGCGTTAGGCATAAGGTGTGAAGGATATACTAACAATTATTATTATTATTATGATTAATATCGTTATGAATCCCTATAATTTGACCACAAAAACTTTTTTCCCAAACGAAAGTTTTTGTGGACAATTTTATTTTTCAACGAATACTCAATGCTTATGGTCATGGAATATTTCAATCAATAATAATAATATGTGTAACAATTTAATCAAATGCAAAGCTGTTCTTATCCATTTGTGCACTCTCTTGTGGACATAGGAATATTATTTCAATGAATTCTCATGAATAGAAAATGATCTGCGTTTTCGTGTGCGAGTTTTATGTCGAGGTCAAAGCTCGAAATATAGTTATTAATAGATTATTTGAGAACGGATAATAAAAAAAATAAAGAAAGCCGATAGAAATTCTTTAATGTGACCCTAATGAATGGTATTTTAGTTTTAATTGAAAAACATTCTGAGAAATCATAACTGGTTCTTATTTCGAAAAAAAAATGCAAATAACAGAAGCATAACACATGTTCGTAAACTTCGGAATCGACTAAATGATTGAAAATTGAATATGCTCTCCTCTATTCTAGTGGTCATTGGCCACCATGTCGCATTCGAATTTCAATCAATACCGCGTTAATCAATGAATTCGAAAAATTAATTCAAATTAGAAAAATCCATTTTAAAATAGGGGAAAAAAACTGATCAAAGATCTAATAAAATATTTAAATTTCAAAATATTTATCTATTATCTGTTCAATGAAATACTTTATGATCCATTTAAATATGGATAATGAACATGAGCGTTAAGCGGCCCGAAATCTCTCTCTCATTTGCATTTAAATGATCAGAACAATGACGATTTCTACATACATGACGAAATCATAAGGCGTGAAAAAGAAATGCCATGAATTATGAGTATGTTAATAAAACGAAGAGACTAACGTTTATGCGCCAACTAATAAACTCCACATTTTCGTGTTCATAATACCAACGAAAACATGAGAGATCAAAAAGGAATACAAGTGGAATATGGACAAGCACCAGCATTGAGCATCAATAAAAATAAAAAACATGCCAGATCACCAACGTCGATGCACATAACTGGCTATCAAAAGCAAATAAAATATCAAAAATTATTCGATATTTCGTCGATTCACAGCGATTAACGACAAATTAAATGGACAAAACGAGAAATGGAAACGATGAAAAAGATAATAAGAAAAAGAAAAAATAAAAACAAGCGATGAAGAAAATCATCGACAACGAATCCAGAATCAAAGAATATATTATTAAAAAAATAAAACGAATTTATTGAAAATGATCAATTTACGGCAAATATATGGGACAGCCAATAACACATTAACACCATACCAGCGCTTGGTCGCCCGAAACACTTAGGATGGCGATCGATAAGTATACAAAACAGAATTCCCAAGACATTGCAAAGAAAAAAAAATGGTTGGCATTCGATGAAATGTAACCGATAAAATTATAATAATCCACAGTTGCAAATTGCAAACCATACACACGTGCTTTGGCTTGGAGCTTCAAGCTTCGAGTGCATTTTACATTGCGTATGCAGTATGCACATCGCGTTACTCCATTGGACAGCAACAGTACCACCAACCGTCATTGCTCATTTGAGCAGAAGTTTGTGCGAAAAATATTCAAATATGTAATTACATTCATAATGAAAACGTGATATTTGTGATAGTGACACCGCTAATTGACACAGTTGAATCGCCAGTGTACAACGCTGTCATCATTGTTTATTCAATATCTTTAAACATCATTTGTGGACCCGTTCGTTTCAGGTTGAACATTCTCTTTTTTGCAATCCAGTCATAATTATTATCATTAATATTGCCAATTCCTGATCAAATCGATCGTTCGGTACAATATGATTATTGATATTCACACGGGCTCCAATTCCCGTAGGGCAATTCTACAGAAAAATCGAAAAAATATCAATGACATAAAATTGAATTGATTATAATTGTGTTCGGTGTTCAGTGTTCAGTGTTCAGTGTTCATCCGATTATTTAGGCTCGAAAGACAAAATGTTTGTCGCGACAACGTAATTCCAATGAGCTTCTTTTTATTCGCCGTCAAATTACGATAACATCCTAATCGATTAAAATGCCTGACTATCTTGAGGAGAAAATAAAGAATGGAATTAAATGCGATTCGTGTATTGTGTACATATTTGACGCATTTGTTTTCTGTTTTCAAGGTATAACAACATTTGGTTGGAACATGATCACATCCAAATGTATGTGTATGGAGGAATAGTGGGAGAACCAGAGAACCGGTCACACTGTTCAAGTGTACTCGTATATGGGGACGAAACATTCGAATCGATTGTCATTCGTACGATGAACAAAAAAATATCGATCCAATAGGCGAATGACAAAACGCGAGAGAATAAAATATTAAATGGATTCTATAATTGCCATTTCATTTAATTGATTCGAATAAATTGTCAGTGGTTCCGAAAGCCGTGACAATTGATCGTGGCTCACATGTTTTGTAATGGGCAATGGACATTTCTTAAATGCACAACACCAATGCCATAATATTAACGTGATTTTAACACGCTCACTACGTGATCGTATGTAGTATTTTGCAGACAGCTGTTATTCCAATACATTGGTGGTTTGTTTTTTTTTTTTTTGTCTTTTTCCTTTTGTCCGTTTTTGCCTTGATGCGAAAGAAGCGTCATTCTGTTGCTTTTCAAATGAAATTTAATTGCGATTAATGTGACCACAATCAGTTTTGTTTGCAATTTAATCGCATGTAATGATGTGCCGAAAAGAGTGAAATTCTCACTCCATTTTCTTCAATTTGAATTAATCGTTCGATTTTGTATTTCGTTTCGATTCACAATTTTGCTTAATAGCATCAAAAAATGATAAACGGAGAAAAAAACAACGGCGAACAGAATCAAAAGCAAAAACAAATGGTCAGCTGCTATCATTGATCACTTTGCTGGGCACAGCATGACTTCGTTTTAAATCTAAAGTGTAAATAACCGCTATCAGCAAGTTTAGAATGGCAAAATGTGTTCAATGCGCAAATCGCAAATATTCTTCAGGATTTTCTTTGCCATTCACATTTTGGCCAATTTAAATTTTTCGATCGCACAGATAACATTCAATCGCTTGTGACTTATTATTATTTGCGCCACCAAAAACTACAAGCCATAAATAACATTTGAATGAATATTTAAGCACCGAACACCAAACACCAAACACAAAAGACAGAACACCAAAGAACACAAGATTAAATTTAACAATGAAACCATTTGCCGGCATATCTTTTCGTACATTGTGTCATGAAGAATACAACACTTTATACCTTTCGCCCACTCACACATTCAATCGTTTTCACCATCGTCATAAAATAAAAGTTACGTAAGAAAAAAACAGCCACGAGAATGTTCACTTATCTCATCGAGAAAAATCACTTCGGTGCTTTTAGTATTGTGCTATAATGAAATAAATTTCGTTGCGCATCTGCGATGCGACTGATTTTCTATTGGCAAAATGGCGAAAGGCGTTATAAACAGGCCAAAAACTGACTGAAAATATATGTTACTCATATCCCATTGAACTCGGGACTCAGAACAAAGATTTGCAGCGAACATGAGAATGAATTTTCAAACATGAAATACAACCAAACCAGTTATTTAACAGTGTTCATATTTAAATGCACTCTCGACTCTTGTCTTTCGACTTGAGATAAAAAATTGATGTTACACAATACCATGCCAGGCCACGCAAACATCGAACAGTTAGTTACTTTTTTTTTCTGCCACTGTCAGATAGGCAATAGCTTATAAGCATTTAGAAATGTCCAACGATAATATTGTTTAATACACGCGATCAATGAATGAATTGATAAAGTGGATAAAGTGATAATAAATGAAGTGCAATCAATGGGCGGAATAACCGAACCGAATCGATTAGATGAAAATGCATTTTAAATGGATTCCAAATAAAATTAATTGAAAATCAATTAAATCGAGTGTCGCTCATTTGATTATGCATTTTTGCATTCTAAACGTCGAACATTCTGTCCGACAATTAATTTAATTCATGCATGAAAATTATTCCTCTGGATTCTTATAACGTAGTCAAATGAACCAGATATCTCATTCATATTTTAATTTCTGAACGAAAAGTGTTTGAATCACAATAATTCTTTGAATATTTTTCTACCTTTGATGTGATTTCATCTAAAGTGTAATTCTATGGCGAATGGCGAAATTCTATCCGTTAACGATGCTAATTAAAATTGAACGAATGAAAGCCAAACTGTCCGTTGTGGATAATGGAAATTTACGATGATATTTTAAATAGAAAAGCCACCACATCCTAAGAGATACCCATGAATAAGTGGATTCTATGGAATTTTCGTTTACTTTTGTTCATTGTTTGTGATAGGCTTATGCTTTTAAGTTGCAAGCATATTCGATACCAACCGCATAATTGTTGGTAGTCAGCAATGTCATCTTGAATAAACATCAAAATGAGCACAAGATTTGTGGTCAATGAAAAACGGTTGCATACGACAAAAATGAGACACAATACTACACAGCACACAGTGGTCCACATCAATGACTGGTCGAGTGTTTGACAGATGCATCTGTCCATTGGACAGTAAACGTATATCAATGCTAATGAATTCTTGAATTTGAGCTGATGATATCGATAATGGTCGAAGGGTTTTTTCTATATGCGCGCATTGTGCACACAGCCATGGTTTTTAGTTTTTCTTTTTTTTTTGTTCTCTCCAGCTTTTGTGTTGGTCTGACTTCTGAACGATGATGGAAGAACCAACGAAACCAACTTTTAACGATTAAAATGATTAATATTTAAAATGGAATTTAATTTATTTGCAACTGAAAACCGACATCGGTTTCATTTAGAGCTCCTTCTTGATTTGCGAATTTAACATAGGCCATGGCTTTGGATCACATTTCTAAACTGAATGAAACATTTGAGTTTTATTTTGTCGTATGCCACGAATATTCCTTTGTTCAATAGTATACGATGGTAACGAGGGGCCGCTTCATGGATCTTAGCTTAGTCTCGGTTTTCGTTCAGTTTCAATTGTGTATTAAATCGGTTTTTTATCTACATTATGATAAACGTTATTCTACGAAACTAGGCAATAGGAAGCCGGTAAATTATCATATTCATTTCACTATTTGAACGGCTGGATGCATAAACTTAATATTGAATATGAAAATCTTGATACTTATTGCTGGCTGCTGGTACAATGTATTCATGTTTTCAACAAAAACTCAAATAAATCAACAAACAGAAACAAAAAAGAGATAAATGTGACAACAATTTTTATGACATCACAAAAGATAGATGAATAAACGTTGTTTGCATGCGAAAATACCAAAAACGAACTGAATTTGAAGTCATTGGCATAATAGCGTTCTGAAAGGCTACCAAAAACAAAGACAAAGCAGACACATGGAAAATGCTAGAGATAAAAGATACAAAAACAAATACGTCCTTCACATTCAATTTTGAAGAATTCCCCCTTTGGATCACATTTCCATTTGGGGATCAAAAGTTGTAAAGATGTTGTTTAAATCAATGAGATAATGCCAGGCATAGAATGACACTTCGCATATATCAGCCAATTCATTGTAAATGATTATCAACCAGACCACAGATTCTTCTCTCATTCTGAAATAACAAAAAAAAAAAAGACGTAACAAATCTCCTGCTTAAAGTGTTTTCAAACAAGACAAGAAAACATGAACTGTATGCGCCTTACAGTCATTCATTGGTTTTTATCTATTTTATCATTTCAATGTCGTAGAATAAAAATAAAAACATAAAATTGTAAAATTTATAGAGCATTCCTGTTGACTGGATTACATTGAATCAGCTGCCACATAGCTGCGGTACCAAAGATTGACAAGCCAAACAGCGCATATCCATTCCATTGGATAAACAGTGCACGTACACGATATACGGCGAAACATATAAGAAAGAAATTCCGTACCAAATACATTTCGATCGTTTTTTTTAAACATATTATTTAAGCCATGGCTACTTCATTACCCGTTTTTACATTTAAAGCTGATTGAAAAACGTTTCAATGGACATTGAACAATTGCACATTTGTATAACATACCATCAACGTGACACATAACATTCTAATCAGATATAAATATATAAAATACATTTAAATTTAACAGTGCCATAAAATAGGCCCAGAAGAAAAACAATATGAAATAAAAACTATGAAAATCGTTGAGCTGAAAGTCAATCAACGGAAAATTATCGCCGTCGTTCAAATTGAAATTCAGATTCAGATTGCAATTGAAGAAATTCCTTTGTTTTCATTATCAGGCTGTGTACAGTGTGCAATATCTGTGTGCGCTGAGGGGCTTTCCACCACAATGTGGATTGCGAAAGCGAATGAATAAAGGAGGAATAAATGGCGAATGGCCATTTGGGATTTAAAGTAAATGAATTCTGAATACATTGATGCGAACTGAGAATTGAGAATTTCATTTCATTTAGTAGATTCCAATCAAATTATCCGCTATTATCGTTTGCTTCAATGGCTAAAGTTAAAACACGCAGCCTGAAACAATGCGCCTGCAATGCAAATATCGATCAATCGATCCAAAGCATTTTATGCATAAATTCATAATTTGTTTGCATCATACAGTAAAGTCTCTATAAATGAACCACTCTCTAAAAGGACCATTTCTCATTTGTGAACCAAAAGTGAAGCCGGTAACCAAAGTGGTCCTTCTGGAGGAACTATACTGTATATCGTTTCGTTCATTTTTTTTTGCAATGCAATTGATGATTGTACTTCATCATGAGCTCCCATCATCCAACTCCCAACAATTTTGTATTCGATTTCAAATTGCTCAAAAGACTGAGAAAACGATTTTATTCACGAAATGCAAAACAACAATAAACCAAAGAAAAAAATCCTCATACCGATTCGAACCTTAAACCATAAAATGCAAGAAAGAGAACGTTTTTTCGTTGATTTCAGATTTCATGAATGTTGAATGCTGAATATCAGACTTTTTCACGATTCATGCAGAAAACATTTCAATCACCATTCGGGTCAGACAACGTAATATATGTAATATGATCATTTATTAAGATGAATTCTTTTGCCTATTTCAACCTGTTTCGTTCCGAAATTTGCGTAAATCCCTTCGATCGCCAATCAAAATGATATGGAATGTCGTTTGAGGCAACAATTTACCTGTAAATACTATTTTATTATGAATCGAAATCTTTTGATCGATTCATTCAAGGCATTTCGTATTGTGTGGCTGGACACGGTATACATATTGCATACCGCATACCGATATCGAAATCGATGGTTGTTGAATGTTGCCCATGGCACATAATCCGCTGTGGTATTAAATTAGTGTTATCATTTTGAAATTGGCTAATGTAAAATTAAACGAACTGCATTTATCCACTTTTGGCATCGATTTCCAGAAAATTTATCCAAAAATTGTGTGCAATATGAATTCTGATGCTGGTAAATTATGGCAAAGGTGAAGGACACACAAATCAATATGGTCAAAAATTCACGATTGCATGAAAATCGATGATTTGCATCGAATTTCACTGGTTCCAATGCAGTCGATGCCTTCTTCACAACTGACCGATGAACAATGAATTTCAAGCAATTGCCTGCTGACTGCGCCTCCATTTCAAAATAATAATTCATACGAGTGAAAATGGATTTTAATTTCGGACCATAACTTATTCCAAACACCATAAACTATGGCCAAGTGGAGTGGGAATGTAAGGCTGATTTGACTGATTATAATGAAAATAAAGTGAGGCAACCAGCGAACAGTTTGGAAACTTGGTTATTTGTGTCGGCAATCGGCAATTCGTATGAAATTCACTGTTGGGTGGTTTGTAGAGTTAATCGTTGCGAAAATGGGGAAGGCGCAAAGAAAAAACAACAACAATGAAGAAGAGAATAAGTTGTTTTCCCCCGGTGCGTTATGCTTTTTTTCTTCTTTAATGCGGAACACTTTTTATAAATACGAATATTCGTTATTCATTGTATAAATAAGAACAAAACATAACAATAACATACACAAGACAAAGATCATCAGCTCATCAGAATACCTCAAGATATTGAACCTGTAATTTTTCTCTCCTTCATATGGTTCATCTTCACATTTACACACGATTTGTTTTTTCGATAATGCAAAAAAAAGAAAAATATTGAAAATCAAGCATCATGGGAAGAGAATAAAAAACTAAAGAAGGAAAGAAAGAGCAAAAGTTGGAGCAACGGTTCCGTGATAGCGACGGCAGAATCACATAATATCATTATTTATATTTATGTTCTTTGCACTCTTTCTGATTTCCGATCAAAAAGATTATAATTTGTGGCCGAAATGAGAACAGAATGGTAAATATGCTTTGCACCGCCCCAAACAATAAAACAGTTCGCTTAAGAACGAAAGAATGAAAAATTCGGTTTAAGCGAATTGAGGAATAAACGTTACAATAACTGGGTCCATATGGTTTTTCGTACACTTTGCAATCTTCGAACACCGAACAAAGCAAAAAATAAAAATGGTCTGGTATTGTTTTGTGTTTTGTGTGCCCGCAAAACATAATATTCAGATAACGTTGAATTTTCGATTTTCCTCAACTATTCAAAAACAATCTGCATGAACATCTCTTGGGCAAGTAGAACGTGAATCAAAAGAACGAAATGTCTTATGGCATTAAATCGATGTTTCCTAGACAGTGCATCCATTTCAAAATTAAAAAAAACTATAGACTAAAATACGTTGGCTCATCTTAGGATGCCATGCACTATGCAATACAACATTGTGAAGTTTGAAATTGCCGTTCGGCAAACGATTCGAAGGAGGAATATAACAAAGCAATTGATGATAATGCAATAATAACAGTAACATTTTCGAGTTCATAATAATATTAAAACTGAAATACATATACATTTCAGTCAATATACATCATTTGCTGACCTGAACGGCATCATTTTGCTCTCATCACTATATTGAATTAGATTCAAAATATGCATTTAATAGATATACTGAGCTGAAATTAGCTCCATTGCCACACCTAAATGATTATTTGGTATTTGATATGTTAGGAAAATGGCCTCAAGAATCGCACCCGATTACGTTAATATGGCCAAAGCTATTCTTTTGTTTGTGAAATTGCGTATAGCCGAACGACAAGTGCAATCAAACATTTTTTGCACAAAAGCTAGATGATGGTGGATGCTATTTTATTCAATTTCACAATTCGAAATATTCAATTGAGTTTATACATAGAATCGTGCGGCAACAATTATTCCATTTGTTGCACTGTGAATCGATTTCATGCCAACACAACGTAATTTATCATACCGTTCTCGATTATTAAAACTATTTATTTGTTAAGAATTTTCAGTTGGAAAAATGTAAAAGGCGGTAAATTGCTGGAGTATGGAGTGTGGAGTGTATACAAACCAAATGAATGCAAAAAGAAACCAAGTTCATGACCAACTATTAGATAAATTTATTTACACATTTTTCATAAAGAGTTTTTTAAATCATCAACAAGTTAGTTTTTTGGCTTGTTATTTTCGCTTTCACAGTTGAAACACGCACACCCCGCAGATAGCTAAAAATCTGCAAATTCATGTATGAGCTGTTGGCTTTTCATGAAAAAAAAGAGAAGAGGAAAGAAAGAGAAGAAACTCCTTTAATTCATTTCACCAGGTTAATCGAGTCATACCTCCAAGACGATTTTTCATTCGATGATACTTGACTTGCATGCTATTGCCCATAAACGACCTTTTAACTTTATGCGAATATTCCTTTCTGAAGACAGATGGGGAAAAAACATATAATGTATTGATAATAAACTGCACCACATTGGTCGACCCTTGATCTTCATTTGAAAAAAAAAAATGTATTTGTTCAATTCATTTTTTGCACATTGACATTGACGCCATGCCGTTCCACGATTTAATATTCGTGATATCATGCAATATTTTTTATAGCTTATAATTTTCAAACATTGGCCGCTCCATTCTTCAATTGACTATGATGAATGAATTCGCCTTCAATTATTATTATTTTTATTTTTTTTTTTCCACGATAAAAATAAATTTTATTATCTTCAAGTATAATGTATAATAATAATTTCTGTTAGACGTCCATTAACAAATAATAATTTAATTTTGTTTATTTTTCCATAGAATAAAAAAAACTGTTTATTTGCAGAATGTTCATGGACATGCGACGATGATATGTTGTTGTTACCCGATCAAACCTATGAACAGTATCAAGGTCAAAAAACCTTGTCCACCACATCGCCATTAATCACACTTAAACGCATTTTAAGCGATGCCACATTTTGCCCAAAAATCACTCAATTCACCGAACATAAAAACATCCAACAACATCCAAATACAAATGGAAAACCAAAACCTGTCGATCGATTGGCTAAAACAGCAGCTGCCCAAATGGATTTTGATACATTTTTCAATGGTATCGGTACAAAAAATCCATCAAATTCAACGAAAACCGATCGAGCTAGCACACCGGAAAGTTTTAAACAGACATGTGATTTTTTCAACAATATACCTGAATTTAATGGTGAACCACTTGGACCATTTAGTATACCAAAATCATTTAAAATGTCACATACGACCGCCGATTTGCTAAAAGAATGTGAAATTTTACTCAACAAATATCGCATTCGTCCGGATTTCTTTTGTCGTTATCGCCAAGCAAAGGAAAGGTAAAATCCAATGCAATTATTTGTTTTGTTAATTGAACCGGAAAAATTAATGATTATTATAATTTTTCAATTGAAATGTTGTTGTTTTCGCAGTGAATCAAATAAATCACCCACAAAACCAACATCATGGCCAAGATCTCGTGTAGAAAGTCATCATTCGAAAATATCACGCGAAAAACGAAAACCACAAAGTTCATCACCGGCCTCACAAAAACCGCCGGCCTCTGTGCGACAAATGAAACGTTTCCAAAAATCAACAGCCATTTATACTCTACCAATAACACGTTCGAAACGACTGACTATTGCAAATGGTAAGTACGCGCAAGAACTTTTTTGCCAAATGGCTTTGATTTCGTGCGAATTTCAATGGCTCTGAAGGCACCGCAATTTTATTATTAGAATATTGTTAACAAGTAACCAGATACATATATATTCAAAACACTTCATTAACATTGTTCAGATTCGTGCCAAGACATGGATATATTCACTTGGAACACGCTTCGGTCGATAAAATCTTTTTTTTTGTTTTTTCTTCTTGTCCTTTCAATACAAAACCTATTTTTTCCAAATGGAATGACACATATGTGAAACTACATGCGATCCGATCAATTCAATCGGTCTAGATGTGCGTGTAAAGCGCATTTCCCTGTTCTCGCTCCATTCAATTGAGTTTCAAAGAGTTCATTATTCATCTGAGAATGGTTTGTTTTTATACGAAAAATTATCATTGCAAACATTTTATAGCTATTTAACCTCATTCGATCCATTCTCTCACGAACATAAACCTATAAATAATATTCAGCATTATTGGAACGGAAAATCTAATGAGAAAATCAAAAATGAGTTGTTTTGGCTTAATAACTGAAGAGCCGAAGACAAGTGTGGTGAAAGCAATTTTGAAGAAAATCGAACCAAATGGACGAAATGTATAGCGCATAGCGCATTCCGTGTAATCTTCATTTCAAAATGTAAAAGCGCAACAAAAGAAAAAAAAACATTCGAATGACGAAATTGTGAACACTGCACACAATTCGTATACGACATCAACTCACACATTTGTGAACGTAATGCCATTCTAACAAGGCAAGTTTGCCAAGCTGTCTCGACTAATCGCGATCACTTGTGCGGAAAAAAATAATTCACTCAGACACAAAAACAAGCGCACCAATCACAAAAAAGCGACGGGAAAGATATCATTAAAAGACACCGATAAAAACCACGCCGACACTGCGAACTTCTCGAAAAGAGTGGAAAAAAGTGACAAAGAGGGGAAAAGAGAATGTGAAAAAAACGTCAATTGCGATTGATGCAAATTATCTCATTTTTCATTTGGTACGAGAGACAATTCCCTTGTTTGATAGTGATGGCTTATTTTGTGTTTTTGAAGGATGTAATCGTTCGACGCGGTTTGATTTAATTCAAATGATTCAATTCAGTTTCGATACTCTGATTGCTTGTACATTATAACCAAGAATATGTTGACCGGAGGAAGAACACCGAAAATAAGATGGCGTTCTCCATCGAATGCTCATCGTTCTCCAAACAAAGCTTCCATTCTTGGAGACTATTTAAGCACTCGGTCCTTGAACTTTGTACCAAGCTTTTTTTCCTATTTTTAAACCTTTCAAAGTTTTTTTTTTCAAATCCAAAACTTGCAAGCACTATGGCACATGAAATAGGCCCTCCGAGTTGAATTCGGCTAAAAACGAAAATCAAGTTTCGTTCAAGTTCATCTGATAAACTTTCGATGACACCAAAATATTTTTGATTAAAAAAAAAAATCCAACGTACGATTGCAAGCGATTTTCTAAAAATGCCAAAAGATGTGAAAAATGACGGTATAATTTGGATGAAATATTAAAAAATATTCTCATTAGTTATTCCCAATTTTTTCTTCGGACTTTGAACTAATTACTTTGACTTGTAAACGATGTTAATGGGAAAAATTATGCACGCATTTAATTTGTTTTCCCGATCCGAACATCGAAACCCTTTTTCAATATTTTTATTTTAGTCAATCATTTACTTTTCTCTTCGTGGTTGCCCCGTATCCGCTGTTTCTCTTTGCCATACACGATATACGATATACGGCATATTAGTTTGCTGATTCTTACTTGGCCTGTTGTTGGCTCTTGTCTCACTTGTATACCTTATCATTAAGCATTATGTGCACTCAGTGCACAATATTATGGCCAAATCGTTGCATGTGCTATTTCTGTTGCACATACACTTAAATGTCAACGGCCTGTGGAACAGTGCAACAGAAGAAGACAAAATATGTGAGCCGTAAGCATAGCCACATTTCATTTGATTGTCTAACTGTCAATAAAAAAGCATTGAGTTCTTCACATTCTCAACGGCAGTAAAAGTTTGTCGTTGCACCTGAAGTGCGCATTTTATTTGAATTTTTGTTGAACGCCTTTAGTTACATTTTGCTATTGGAAAATACACTTGGTGTTGTGAAGTGCAATCAAAAAAAAAACAAAACAAAAAGAAACGTGAATATGTAGAAGATTACGATTCGATTTGAATCGAGTGTTGAAAATAATTTAATTGTTGTCAGCATTCAAATGGACACAATCCATTTGTTAAATCAGAATAAAATAAACGTTATTGACAATACTTTTTGTTATTGGTACTAAAAAAAAAAACGGAAATCATAAATAAAATAATGAGTTGCTTCTTCTTCAGAAGGAAGAATTCATTTTCGAAAATTGATACGCGTGTCTACGCGGCCAATAACTTTTATATAACAGGTAGGCATAGCGGATCATAAGTTAACCAATTTTCTTTTTTTGTTCCTTCGATTGATTTGCTTGTGGATAATAATAAAAATAAAATTGAATATTTAAGAATTGTATTGTGTCATTTGAAGTTTGTGAGCATCTGAATATTTCATGAGCAAGTTCTGGATTTGTGTTCAGTTGACCGCTTCGAGGTGTTCCATCTAGTTGTTGTTGTTGTTGTTATTGTTTTTGGTTCAGTTCTGTGAATGAGTAACGGATATGCATATGCATAATGATAATTGTATGCAATTTTTCACAAGAGCAAATAAAAGAAGAAGAAAGAAAAATGTATATGAAATTATTGCATGGCGGATGAGATCAACAACATTCATTCTGTCACACGTTCTAATCGATTCGGTCAAAATGATCTTCAGAAAAATGGTATGAAATTCAAAAACAACAACAACAACAACAACAAAGGTGAAAAAAGAAAAGAAAATGAACGAAACAGAACATAAATTCGTTATCTGGTTGCCGTGTGAATCGTAAATTGAGATAAAAAATTTCCAACCAAGACACGGATACACGAAACGTGGACACACAAATTATTTTGTACATTTAAAAGTTGTAAACTAAAACTCTGATGCAGAAAAAGAAAAAAATTGGCGATTGCATGGCTGAAAAATGAACACTCAAGTTTTTGAGTCCAAAAAATTTCACATTTCTCATTCGCAGACGTTCAAAGTGTGTGTGTTCATTTGCCCCTTTCATGCAATCCAAAATGCAATGGAATATGTTGCTCTGTCAATTATTATTATAATATGCCGACCGTCGATGGTTGTCATTTCAAATGTTCCACATCGTTATTGAACGTTGATGAGAACGGACTAAATTGTAGGCTTAGCTATTGTATCAAATATTATGAGCCCAAAAATTAAAAAGGAAATGAAACAAAACAAAACGAAGAGAAACGAACAAAAAACAACACATTTTTGTTTTCGCTTTTGATAAAAAAAAAGAAGAAAAAAAAAATATTGAGAAATTGATGTGAATATAAGAGAGAGAGAAAGAAAAACGGTCATTTCAAAATCCGTAAATGATCATTTAAACCGATCGCATCATCGAATGAAATTTATTTAGATAAAACCTTCTCTTAAACACACATACCACCATATCCAGTGATGTGGTACATGGCACACACGGATGGATGGCGAATCGAGGAAAGAAATGTTGGTCGTTTCGGTTATTTTTTTTCTTATAATACGATATTTGTCTGTCTGTGTGTTGATCTTGTTTGATGATGTTTATTTTATTTTTCTTTTGATCGTTGGTTTTTCATATGAAGAGGATAATATTCATTGTCCACATTCGCATTGAATTGGCATATAAAATCATTTTCTATTCTATGTGCCGTGTATTGGCCGATTCAATAAAAAAAAACCATATATACTCTTTAGTAGACGGTGCTTCGAATGCAAGTGTGTATGAGAGACTCTCACATAGGCAATATCGCTGTTGAATTTAGACATGCACAATGCACACGACATCATTCACAATCAAATACTTAAGTTTCCACACAACTGAACTCTACCACATGCAATGATCACCGAATCGGTTGATGATGATGGCGATGCAGAGAGAGAGAGAGAGAGAGAGAGAGAGAGAGAATGAAGAAGAAAAACGAAGTAAAGAAAAGACGAAGAAAACGGCTTCAGGTAATACATACAATTGCATTAGCAAAGCAGGTTCTTTTTTTTTTTGTTCGGTGTTCGTTCGTGTTTGATTGTTCGGTTGCCGTCATTACCTCTTATGTTTCATACCTTATACTTATAGCATCTTATGGACGATTGAATTGATGGCGCATTCAGTTTTCAATTCGTTCTTGACAAAGAAACATATCACGGTCGTTCCGTTCACCAATTTTCATTTTTTTATTATTATTAATATTTGTTGTATGTTAGATTTTGTGTTTTGTGTATGTGAAATTACGTTTCACATCTTTCTCAGAAAATCAATAAAAATTCGTTTTGTACCGATGGTTTGGCTTCGGCAAAAGGGAGAAAAAAACAACAACATAATAATCGACGATTCACATTGACAGATTAGTATTCACAAACGTTGCCAGAGACAGACATGTGAAATATTGATGTGCAGCGACAGACCTAAATTTAAAATCGATCATAAACCAATTGAATTACTATCAATGGTGAAAAATGTGTATAACAAATGGTATAAACTTACCGATCACCAAAATCATTTTTCGCTTGATTTTAAATGATTTTCGAGAAATTCTCTATTCGGTTTGATGCAACGAATTTTAGTATTCAAATCAGTTTTGTGTCAAAACTACATCATTTTATGCATGCGAATACGAGGCACTGTGCCGGACTTACTATCGCCGTCAATATACGATATAAATAAGATCATCTGATGTGGTGGTTTGTGGTCGACGGAGCTAAGTGAAAAGTTGAAAAAAAAAATTGGAGAGAGAAAAGTTATGATAAAAAGGAGAAACAAACAAGCGAAGAAAACGAAAAATTGATCGCAATTGAAAAACGGATCGAGAAAATTTGAAAGGCAACTAATAACCCACGGAAACGTTAACAGCAAGAAAAAAAACAACGAGAAATTCCATTTGCCTGTATGTCTTTATTCATGGAAACACGACTCTAGATAAAACTAGAGAAAAACAAAACGCATACCGAATACGGTTCTTTGAAAGGAGAAGATTCTCAAACGAAAAAACAAAAAGAAAAAGAAAGAAAAAGATAAAAGAAATAAAACAGAGTTTCGAATTTGATTCGTAGAATTTCATGGATCTTGCTGTTTGTCTGTTTGTGTGTGTGTGTGTGTTTGTTCAATTAGTGCATATGTTTCATTAGATTAGGATGCAGTTGCACGATTTGTTTGTCATGTAATCAGTTTTTCAAAACGAAACAAAACTAAAAATGTTTTGTGTGTGATCTTCCAATTTACAAACAAGCGGAAAAACTTAAGACACGATTCACTCAGTTCCACACATTTAATAATTAATTCCAACAAACGGGAAGACGAAAAACGTACAACGATCGACAACAACGAAAACGACAAAAACAGGCACAAAACTACAAACAAAAAATCATTTTATTTCAATTGGATTATAAAAAGCCATGGCCGCATTAGGCATTGGCTTATCAAAAGTTTTCATTTTGGATAAATATTTTAATGAACTATCCAAATATTGGGAAACGGAGATCAAGCTACAAGGTACGTGTCTAATATATCGATTCGAAAGATGATTCGACGAAACTTCAATAATTTTTTCATATTCATTTATAAATTTCTCATTATTATTATTATTATTATGAATTGATGAATCGTCATCGACAGAAAGATACAAGAAAGAAACTCCCTTATTTATTTGATCCCTTTTTATTTTGAATGAAATTTCCAATTTTTATTTTATTTGAATTTCCGCAGGTATCAATATAATACAAACAAAAATTGAATTCTCACAATACACTTGAAATGGGTTCGCGGTAACCGACTATCAACCGCCTTCGGTGATGATTTTCTTGTTTTCCTTTCCCATAAATTCTATCGATGATCTGCTAAATTATTATAATTATAATAATTCAAGTTTCGGTTTTATTCGACAAAAGTAAGATTGATCTTTTGTGGCATCCGGCTCGTTTTATATATCTTGGCTCCTTCAAACACATTCAAATATGAAATCGGAAAATGAAACGCTTTATTTTGCTTTTCTCTTTGGATAGCGCGACATTCAAAAACAACACATCGATCTAATCAAAACATTTTCCCTCGTTCCGAACCCATCTCATTCAGTCTAAAAACCGTTTGATTCAATTGCAACCGCCGCATGAAAATGTTTTTGTTGAAAATCAAGTATATTGACGTTGAATTGTGCAATTATTGCATTTCGCGTAGGTACAAATCCAAACCATATTTTTATCGATTGAGTTACAGAATTTAGTTGTTGTTGTTGTTCAAATGGTGTGGTTTGTTTGAATGTCTCGACATTTTACCGAAAGTGTTTATAATAATTTTTGCGCTTTGTTTGCGCTCGTATCGGTTTTGAATCATTCAACAAAAAAAATGGTGAAACCCATGAATTACATAAAACTCAAACCAAACAAAATCATAAATTTATTTTTCTTTTTAATTTTTCTCGTCGTTTTGTTATTTTGAGTTTTTCTTCTTGTAAACAATTTTTCCTCCATTTTACCATTTGCGAATCGTGTGTCGGTCATGTACGGTGAACGTCGTACACGTTTGAATGAGATGTACCTCAATACATGCTGCGATCATATTTTTTTTTATTTCTTTGGATAGATTCTCTGTGTGTAGATTTTCTTCTTGCTCTTGTATATTTGTTACATGAATAATAATTTCTGTACAGTGTACACCACGTTTACCTCTATCATACACAGTTGACAGTTACATGCACTCGTTGAATGCTCATGATAATTTATGACTTATTCGCTTTTTATTCATATTTTTCTCGTTTACGGTTTGCATGATTAGCACTATGGCAGCCTTTAACAATATATTCAATCGTCAACGGTGCTCGTATTCTCACAAAATTGGCTGATGTCCGAATGTGTTCTTGGGAATTATACATAGAAATGGTTTGGTATCGGTAGTTCTTTAATGCCCGTGATCCGATTACGCCAAATGAGAAGTGTTTGAAATTTAGAATTTTGTGCTATTCCCACAAACACTTACCACTTACAACTTACACATATGAACCGTTCAAATTTATTATTTATTTCGGCCATCATTCACCGAAATGAAAGAACTGTGACCATTTCCACTTTGCGTTGCTGGACTTTTATAGCATTAATCAGCTTCTATACAATATTATATTATATTTATACTATGGCGCTGTACACTTGTATACTGTTGATATTTTTCAGATCATTTTCCATGATTAAAAATGCCATGGCACCATATAATCCATTATTAACAATCTCAAAAACCAAAAAAAAAATATGAATTAATTGAACATGAACACAGAAAAATATGTTTCATCGCTTGCTCTTTTATTATTATGGTTTTATCCTTATTTTTGATAGGAAACAAACACACCTGCACATAGTAAAAGGAACAACAACTCGAATTGAATTGAATTTGCCGTCAACTTTCTTCTTCACATTTCACATTGCATCAAAATCATAACATTGAATCAATGGCCCAATGATTATTTCATAATTAAATATTATTAACTCGGGGAAATTCCAATTTTGGGCATTTGGTGAAGGTGCAACATGAACGAAATACAAATGTGCAGTGTGCAGTGCACCAAACTTAAGCTGATCACTGAGCACTGAGCACACATTTCAAATTGAACGAAAATAATAATAAAACATAATTTCATTTGAATAAACCACAAAATAACCATGATGAATGGCGTGCGGATAAAAGAAAGGAAAAAATATGAAATGAAAAGAAAATAAAAGAAAGGTGTCGAACGGAATGCACGAGAATCGATTTTATTTGTGTATTGTCGATTTAGTTTGTGTATTGTTGGTGTGGATTTATTTTATTTTTATATGCCATAAGTGAGCACAGTGTATTAAATATGAAGTATGAAGTGTGTCTGTTCAATTAGAGCATTGGTTTGAATGGTGATCGAATCGATTGGTAATTGTTTGCAAAGCATGCAACATCCAAGGGCCCTGTATACTGTATGCGATGTATATTGTATATTTATAAAATACAACAGCTCGATCATTTTTGGTTCCGTGTACAGAATTGAAAATTACATGAAACATTGATTCATTGACAAAAACTAACAGTTAATCGACTCATATTCAATTGATAGTTTAATGAGTTCCAATTTCGCAATCTGTGTGATCTGTGTCCGTACAACGAAAAATTTCAATTTTAATTTGAATGTAATTACATATTTTTCTTGAAATATTGAAATATTTTCATTGTTCGAGCGATTTGGATATTCAAAATGAGAACAAAAGAACATTCGAAGCGGCCAGCTTTCGAAGAGATCGTTTTAACGATTGCAAAATGTACACTGTACATTGTACATCGTACCAAACAAGAATTCGAACCATCCATACAGCCGTCAAACATTTGTATATTTAAAAAAACAATGATTTTACTGCAAACTGCAAAACCGAATATGCCAATCGGACCACCGATGATGACGACGAAAGAAGACAAATAATAACTGGCAACATTAACAACTTTTATGCTGAATGCTGCATCCAACATTCAGCATTTCTCAGTGCAATGTGAATGCAAAGTAGTCGATTTTTTCTTTTAAGTTTTACTTTAAAATGTAATAATCTTGTTCGTTATTCGCGCGAATGTGAACGCGCACACGTTTACAATCGTAACGAGTTCATCAGCATTTTATTTTCGTCAATTTCGCGGTTTTTCTCATTCGAAGAAATTTGTCGTGTAAGAAGAATTTACCACCTTGATGAGCCACCATATTGGCATGTCCGGTTTGTGTATGTGATTGTGTTTAGCGTATACGCCGGATCCTCTTTAGCGTATAGGGAACATGAAATGAGGTACAATGCAAATGAAATACCATTCAAACCAAACATTTGATATTGGAGCCAAAAAAAAAAAAAAAAAAAAAAGAAGAAAAAGAACAACAACAATAAAAATTATATATTTATACAAAAGTGATGCCATCGTCAATAATATTGGTCTTGAAATAAGAGAAACAACAAGAGAAATCTCAAGCAGCCATACAAACATACAAAAGCAATCTTAACGAAATGAAAATCAAATCATCCGATTCTTCTTCTTGGAGTTTCTTAGATGCGATGAGAACAGAAAGAAAATAGAGAAAAAATCATTTTGAAAACAGAAAAATGACAAAGAGTATGAACAAAAAAAAATATATCCAACAACGAAGGCACACGAAATCAACAAGAAAAGAAGTAAGAGATAAAACTGAGAATAATAACAACACACAGCAATCCACACCAAATGATCTGAGAGCCAATAAAGTGAACTAACGAGAAAGATGAGAAAAAGGCAATAACAATAACACACATTAATATATAATGAATAAAAATATTTTTGTGAGGCCCGAAGCAGGTTTTTTGTTCGATGGTTCGGCAAAATGATCAGTTTCAAAATCAGAGAGAATGAAAAATGTTCGAATTCATTTTGGTTGTCCAAAATCCAAAAGAAAAAAAAAAACTGATGAGAAGACGAAAATCAGAAATAAGAAGAAGAAAGAAGGAACAGAGTAATGGATTGGATGGACTACATGAAGCGCAACTGCGTGGCAAGTAACCTTCATTCACAGACATTGAAAAACCATTGAAATGAAAACCGAACTCTTTTTTTTTCCTCGTTTCAACAACATGCGTTGTTTATCATGGCATTGCGGCTTGATCGATTGATCAATAAAAAAGTGTGTCTGTCGAAAATGACGAAAGTAATTTCTTTCATAATTTTCGTATAACGACATCGATCATATTTTTTTTTCATGGTTCATTTTATGCGTCTCCGTCGCTCATTATGTCCCATCATCCTTCCTTCTTCTTCTCGCTTTCCTTGTCATATCTAGATGTTACGGAAAAGAGGAAATAATCATTTTTATTTTTGTTTGCCAAAATATGGAGAATTAACGTCGATTTAATAGCATGAGCAGGATAACAATGTGCAACAAGTATCTGAAATTGAATCATTAAACTCATCTTTCCCAAGTGCGTTTCCAATCTTGAGATAATACAGAGTTTATATGTCGATCGAACTGCACCACTACTATTTGGCCCGTGCCTAAATACAAAAACTAAATGAAATTCCAATGCTAATCATGTGCAATGTACAGGCTAACAATGCACTTCAAGTCTGTTTTTATAGCCACATTATCCTCACATGAATACGACTTTCAAATGCATTTTGCCATTGTTCTCTTCCTTTGAATAATAACGACAGAGAGAGACGAACACGCGAAGATTTCCATTCTTCATTCTTCATCACGTATCAAAGCCCAGCAAGAGCAAAGTGCATTTGATGCCATCGTTTTTCATCGTTGCGATCATTTTTCATTTGTATTGGAACTCTTTTTTGTTTGTCTCACATTTCTTTCCTCTACTATCCGATGTAACGATAACAATAGTAATAAGACTGCCTGATGCCTGACCAAACATTACGAATATACAGCATTTGAAGTGGTGCATGTTGAATTCGAATAGTTCTCGTTTGAAAATGCTGTTTTATTCAAGAGACTCAAGATTGAATGTTAGTGGAAATCGATGATGCTCCTCCATTTTAACATTCTTCAAAATTGATTGTGGAGTAAGGCTGAACGTTCCAACCAGATTCGAATATATTATTTTACATGATTTATGCATGTATGAGTTGGTATTTTCGTTGTATTTGGGAACAAAATATTCATGTCATGGGTTCAGTGACTCAAAATAAAAACCAAATAAGAAAACAGAAAGAGGAAAAGAACCAGACGAATATAAATGAAAATAGAAACGAAAAAAAAAGAATCACAACAACAACAACAACAACAACATCATCAACAGCGGCCAGAATAATAATAAAAATAATAATACATGAACCACCCATCTATAGTGAGAGCTACGATTCGTATTTGGCCTGTACACTGTGTACACTGTACACATGAAAATGATGAAGCTGAATTTTGGTCGCTTAGTTCACACATAGGATCTTTCCGGCAATATATTCACGCGTGTTCTCTCTTAACAATCTTATTTTTACCTGTCGTTTTCGATCTTCGATCCTGTTTCATGATCGTATTTGCGTGACGCTCTAACACCGCGACTCCATTTGGATCAGATTGGAAATAATGTCATTGCTGTATGCTATACATTATACAATCGCCTTCTTCTCCTTCATCCTTTTTTCTTATAATTTGTCTGTCTTTTCGTTTTGCCAAACATATTCTGATTCTGAATGGAATTCAACCATTAACAGCCGAAAAAAATGTGATTACACTGAATCGGCGATGCCGTGCATACGATTAATTTCAAGCCAAAGGTTGTTGAATTGAAACAACGATCGATCAAATTAAAATGTTTCCAATGAAACGATCAATTTGTAAAAATTGGAAAGAGAAAAAACTGTAAAACATTTTACGATTCATTATCGATTTATTTTATTATTTGAAAGGAAAAACATTTCGCCGTTTTTATTTCATGTTACCGGCCATCTAATATAACTTATCTCGAATATATGTAAATTTGAGTTAATTTTTTGTTTTGCGCTTAATGTTCTAGTCATTGGTCAATCGATCATCCAAAAAATGAGATTTTACTTCAGCATTTTGGCAATGCCATTAACATTTGGTGTGATATTATATTATTGTTGAAACACATGGCCATTGGCTATTCAATGAATCGCTGAACATAATTATTAATCGGTTCCTAATTAAAAGTAGCAAAAAGAAGCTAAACTCTTCCATAGAATTATGAATAATACATTTTATATTTTTGGTTGTCTCAATTGAGTCAATCGAGCTTCGGAGGTTTTCATTTTTTAGAAAGTAGTCGCTGGATTGCTGGTGAATATACATATCGTAGCATTTAGAGGGATTTTGCTATGATTGTAACACTTCTTCTCATTCTTATTGCGATCAGCAATTTCCGATTTCATTGGATAAACGTGTGAATTAATTCAATCGTTCAAATTATTTAATTAATCAGTGATATTTATATCCATGGATAAGGTTTTTCGATCTGAGACATTCAATTCAAACCTCAAACAGAATGAATTTTGATTTTCAAACGAAGGAAACATGGCGATCGAATGATTGAATGAAATGAATACGGCCACCTTTCAGCCACTGTGCTACCATACTTTATATTCATTGAATTCGAATATTTTTCCATTATTCGTTGTATGAGATTGCAAGACCGTACTTTGTGTGTTTCTTGTGTCAATGTCTTAATTTTTTGCCCTGGCAAAAGTTATCATTTCCGAATTTCGTGATTCAAAAGTTAGCTCTGGACTCATTCTATGGACAATTTTTTTTGAAACATTGTCCATTTCTATACATTATCAATATGTTATGTACGGAAAAGAAATAAAGAACTGGTTTTTGATTCATTGCATGTGAGTGGCGTATGTGTATATGTGTTGCTCGTGCCATTATGCCTCTTGTTATATCTTGTGTTATTGCTTTATTTTTGTGAAACGATGTGCATATATTGAAAAAAAGAAACAGAAAAATAAAATGTATGATAAAATAAAAGAAATACAAAGCAAAGCTGCCCAACGATCGTTGTTGTCGTCAGATGCATTCGAATTTCGAATACACATTCATTTTGAATTAGCATCAAAATTGTTGTTAGCGTTCGGTTAAATCTTGATTATTATTATTTGCAGTGAATTGTTAAACATTGTCAAGCTGAACTAACTTGGCTCTGAAGCCCAAATGAAATTTGTTTTTTTTTTATAATGTATTAGAAAAATATGTGCAACAAAAGAGAAAGAAATCATCAAAAATTCATTTCCTAAGGTCGACAAAGTTCCAAAGCGATCGTTAAAAAAAGAAAAATTGTCGTTAAAAGAATTTGCGAAAAACGAGAAATAAACATCAAAAAAAAAAACAAAAACAACACATTAAAAACATCGTGTTCGTCGCCTGAACTCTTTTTTCTGAATGCACATTTCATTTGTGCTTTGTTTTCCAAACGATGTAGTCGTAAATTGCAGACATTATTCGAATTGTATAGAGAGCCAACGAAAAAGAGATATATACTCAAATTCCGCATAAAAATATTCGAAAGCGCGCTATCATAGAATGGTGTAGATACAAAAACGCTGAAAGACAGAAAAATTTAATTAACAAATTAAATTAAAAGTTAGATGAATCAACAACAACCATCGACTTGAAACCAATCAGCCTTTTACTTAAAGCTAATACAAAAAAAAAAAAATAATAATAATGAATACCATTTTTGAGCATTTATTCCTTTGCCATCAACAAGAGAAGCGAAAAACGAAAATTATAGAGATAAGGTGGAGCGAAATACCAATGTAGCAGCAAACAAATCGCATTATAGTACCCGTAGATCGACGATGCTCGAATGGAATGTTGTTGTTTTGCCTAAATGATTAACCGAATGGCAATTGAGAATTGAGAAACGCAAATGAGAAAGATAGTCGAATAAGCGCGCCACTCTTTTCACTTTATGAACCATTTGAAATATAAACGGATAGTTATATGAGACGATCGAACATAAAATTCTGGCTCAATCGGGCTCAACCAAAGCAACAACGTAAAAAGAAAACGAAAAATAAAATCCACAAACAAAAACAACAACAAACTAATAAGAGACATCGGTTAAATTTGCCAAACGATTCAAACAAGAACAACAAACACTAAAACACACACACACACAAAGGACGGGAAAGAAAAGGAATGCAAAACCACAAGCAAAGCCAACCAAACACGCGCAATTTCACAAAACCGACAAGAAAACCCAAGAAATCACTTGATAATGATCATATTTATTCGTTGCAAGTTTTGTTTTGGTTTTGCCATTCTTAACATTCAGCATTCAAGTTCCTTTTGGAAGTCTAAACTAATGCTCTCGAAGTTTTGAATATTGAATTCTTTCAATGGTTAGGTACGTGTTGCACAGAGCAACGCCAAAGAATCAAAAAGATTGAGCAGAAGGAATAATCGTATGAAATGAAAGCATCAATTTTGTTTCGGTGAATAGTGAACAGTGAATAGTGAACATTGAACATGGCACACCGTCGGTGTTTTGTGTATTTGATCTAGGGGGATC
>GL501451.1:210304-263193 GCA_000149185.1 Mayetiola destructor
TCGTATTTGATTCTCGACTTTTGCAGGAAGATAAAATTATAATAAAAGACGCGGATGAAAATTGTGAAAATTGTTTACGTTCGAAAAAAAAACGTGAATATTTTTGTTGTCTCGCCACAATCGAATTTATGTTCGAACGCAAACATTCAACATTTTTTTTTATATCTTTTGTGTTTTGTTTGGCGATTGTCTTCTGTTTTTCCTGCACAGTCGATGCATTCTATTTTGCATTGCAGCTTTGTTCCAATTTCATATAATCACATTTTTCATGGACCGTGAAAGATTCAATTTGATTTGTATGAATGAAATATGAACCGATTGAATGTATAAATTGGTCGACGCGAAGTAATTGCAAGCCACAAATGGACGAAGAATAATTGTGTGCACCGTTTCATGTGTATATATAATTTCCAGTGCACTCGAATCTATTGGTAAATTGATTTAAGACCATGAAATACAATGATCAAGCATTCAATATACCAATGCGCCCAGACTCGAATAAGAAGGGAAAAAATCCACTCATAGATTTATCATATAGATATTTGTACATGACCAATGGCCAAGTGCTTTTCTGATCTCTGGTTATGGGCTTTTCAATATATACCATTGCGGACAATTGCCCAATAAAGTCGAAGAAATTGTGCATTCCTTAGTGCACACATATTATTCCCCGTTTACCTTTCGTTGTCAGTTTCTTCAATTCATTGTGTGTGATGAGTACACGATCAACTTGTACTGTCGACCTCTTGCTATTTTTCTATTTGACCGTTTCTTTTATTTCGTTTCGTTTACATTTTATACCGGATTCGTTTCGGATTCGTTTCGCGCTTTGTTTAATTCCTTTACATGAATTTTTTTTTATTTTCATTGAACTTGCCTTGTTTAAAAATAGAAAATGCTTCCCGATCTCGGAAATATCGCAAACAAAAAGCAATGAAAGACAAAGGAGAAGAAGAAGAAAAAGACTTTGATGCATGCCATGCATTTTTCGGTCAACCGAGTCGAATAAAATACACAAAAAATACACATTAGAAAAAGCTATAGCAAGGAACGTCTTTGTGTACCCCGCTGAATATTTTAACCGATTAATATTAATTTCTTCATTGAGCCAAATTTTTTCTTTGTCTCTCAATTCTTTTTTTGAATGGATCTTTCAAACGAACACATATGACTTCCAAGTGCCAACTGTAGGAAAAAACAGTTCGAAAAAAAATCTAAATGGCGATCATAGCAAAAAAGAAGAAAACATTCAATGGATACTCAATTTTGGTGGCGATAAAGAGAAAAAACCAGCAGAAATTAAACACAAACCAATCGAAGGCTATCGGACTATTGATCAATGCAATGGTCGAAATTCAACCGTAAAATGCATAATATAATATGAATTTATGGCAAAATATCATATCCAATGACTACTTTATTCGTTATATTCAATGTGCAACGAAAGCAAGAACAACAATAAAAAGCTAAGGAGAAAAGCAATCTGAAGCGACTCTTTTCTGTAATTACAATCATGAACCGATTGTCAGATATGGTTATAATCGAATTGCATTTGCACGAATGAATTAAATAAAACGATCATCAGCATTTAAAGTAAATGGCGAACATTGTCACGACCATTGGCTAAATCGGTAAAACAAACGACCAAACTCCATCTAATTTGAATGCATGTTCAATGTTCCGTGCTCACGATGGGATGAAATTCACAATCGAACAATGAATAAGTCAATGAATACATAACAATTTCTATAAATCGTATCAAAAGTTCCGATACCATTTGAAGAATGAAAGACAAAAATAAAACCGGATAACCGAATCGTTTTGAATTATGAATTTAAGAAAAGCCATCGTTTTTCTATTCGAATATGAAATCAATTGAATCGGTGGCTCTTTGTCTATTGTCTATCATTTGATAAATTTGCTAATTTATGGAATCTATTGATCCGAACAATACCATTCAAAATTCAAATGTAAACTTTTTTCTGAATCAGTGATTTGCTGACAATGTGGTGGCGGCTCTTTAGTTAAACAATTTAAGCTACCGACAATCTAATCAAGTGAAAAGAAGAGAGAACGAAAGAATGCTAAATCATCGAAACAATTAGAAAATGTTTACAATAATGCTGAATAAATTAGATGAAAGGTATGGTGGACGGTGAAGCCTAAAAGAAGCCACAAAATGATGGGAAAAAAAGAAAAAAAAAGAGTGAAAAAACGATAATGTTTCGATCGAATTCAATGGTCATTTCACATATTTATTTTTCCAATGTGACTTCAATAATGAGCCGAATCAAATCTTGAATCTTGAGACCTGAGACTTGGGCATTCAGTTTTTCATCTCATTTATTCAATTTCCATGAGATACTGATTTCCCAGCGGCAAACTGAACCGTTATTGGTCCATTAATATTACATGGTTGGACTCATCGTTGTTGACGACGAAATAGACATTAACACGCATAATCTTTCATTGTGGTTTATTCTTTGCTTTTTAAGTCGATTCGTTCTCATGCATTTTTTTTCTCGTCGTCTTCTTATTTTTGTCTCTCTGTTATCGTATTACGCACGTTAAATCCATATTATTTGGTAAGATTTAATACACGCACCTGTTTTCTCTTTTGATCGATATTGGATATTGGGACTTGAATCATGTTTATCAGTTTATTCACTTCAACTCTTTCCTCTAATCTATCTATCTTTTTTCTATCTATTCGCAATGTATGACATTTCAAAAACTTTCGACGAAATTACATTTCATTATCAACTAATGAGGATCATCGCAAAAATGTATTTTTCATGAGAATTCGTATTTTAATTGAATTGGCTGCCAAGTTGCCGGATTCAAATCATTGTCATTGCTGAATTGTTAATGTTTCTCTTGTTTCATGTTTCTTTCTATTTCTTTTTCTTTTTTCTCACAATCTAAACCGATTCCAGAATCGGATTGAGAAAATGAATAAATTATACATATATGACGAGTCGACAAACCAGTTCATTGATTTGATGGTTTTTTTATATGGCCTTGTTGCTGTCACCGAAGGTTGTTCTATATTTTCTGTATAAAATACTAATTACGAGCTCTCTGAAAAAGGGAATGAAGAGCAATAGAGAAAAAACTAAAATAAAATACAAAATAGTAATAATAATATTTGTCATGTTGTTATGTGTGGAAAAAGTAAACAGTGAACGGATCCATGATTCATTTTGCTAGACTTAAGTACTCTCTTAGCTGTACTGAGTGAATGGATTCCATTGAAACATTCGATCCATTGGACAAAGAAACAAAAATGAAAAATTCCATTCTATTATTATTATTATTATTATTGTATCATGGATCGATTCATAATAATAATCCATTCATTTATCTGATTTTGTTTGTGACAGTGTTTGTCTTCATTATTCATCATTTATTATTATTATTGTTCCTTCTTATTGTTTCGCTTTTATAGACGCTGCATCATCTAACGAAGCGGTTCATTTGCAACAGCGATTGAAAAGCCTGAGCAGTGAATTGGTCACATTACGAAATCGTTTGCATGTTGATCATACAAATGTTGATGTGACACTAACTGGCGACGCTACATCTGGCGCTGCTGTTAATTTAGTCACATCACCATCAAATGGGCCATCATTTATTGCAAATCATTCAAATATGCCGATCGGTTCGTCAACAACATTACCAATAGGAAAAACCAATCCAAAGGTAATTTTTATTTCACACACATCCAGCATGATCTCAATAATAATAACGTGTGAAAAATTCAACATAATAACTCAAATTTCGGATTGTTTTATTTGAAAAGCAGGCGTATCAAATGTCATCGAATACACAGCCACATGGAATTAATTCCGTTCCAATAGTTTCGCCACGAAATACCTCAATACCGCATCCATTACCACATCATGTTACAGGAAAAAATCACGGTACGAAATCATTAACGAAATCGATTTTGGTTTTTGCTTAATTCAAACGAAACTTTCGTCGAAGTTTTGTTATTTATCGAAATGAATGCTAAACCTCAAATAATTTCAGCCGAAATGCCGACAAATAATAATGGAACATTACCACGTCGTGTGCCACCGGAAATTGTTGCCAGTGAAATCATTGCAAAACCACATTCACGGATCATATCGCCCAGCAAAACAGTAACCAGTCCGAATAAAATACTGGCCAAAGACATGGACGATTTGATTCATTTACAAGGACCATTAACCGAAGATGCTGTCATGCGAACACTTCAAGCACGATTCAATGAGGGCAAATATTTTGTAAGTACAACTCTCCCAAATTCAAAACTCAATCATCTTATTTTTTATTCACCGACTTTCACGTTTGTGTCGGAACGCAAATTAGTAAATATTGAAAAATAAGGACATTGAATGCAATAAAACCAATGCGAATCGCTTTGGGGCATAATTTTCGAAATGTTCAAATTAACTTCGTTTCTTTTTGTCTTTGAATGAAGTTGAATGGAAAAAGAACCCGTTGAATTCCAAGAAATATTAATCATTTTCATTACGCATTTAATGCCCGTTCATCGATCATCTAAATTAAGTCGAATAACCGGAAATATATAATCTATTTATGTGTGTGTATATTTGCATCGGGATTCCAACCTGGACAGAAGTTCCAAATGAAGAAAAATTGAATATGATCATAAAGTGAGCAATGAGCATTGGGCATTATTGCGAATGCTGGACACAGTTCAACGAAACGACCATCGCCATTCACCATACAATAAAAAATACCTGTTTTTTGTTTTGTTTTGTTTATGTTTTTATGCTTTCGGTATTGAGTATTCAATGTTCAGTTGGAAAATGAGGCGGACTCTTTTTTCCGTCCATCCATTCTGCATATTAAAAACAGATTTAATTCTTTTCATTGGCATATTCCAAGAAATCTGACCAAAACAGAATGTATCATTTTTCACCTTTCCAACCGAATGAACTACGTACAATGTACGCATTACGTTTACCTCGTTAAGTCCCGATTAAAGTAACACAGAGCTGTGTATGTCCGTAAAAAAAAAATGTTTACAATTTGTCATTTTTGATTGTTGTTGGTTAGTGCAAAGCACGCAGAGGCATAAAAACTCGTATAAAATTACTTCAATTGCGATCTACGTGACACAGATATGAAGCAAAGATGAATCAATGCAAACTCCTCACGAAAGATCTTAGCATTCGGCCAAGATGAAAAATTCAAACATCCATCCAATCAATAAGAAATTAAATTAATTAAGATTGTCTTGGACTCTGGTGGACCAATTAAACAAAACAACATTTTTCACGTTCTGTCAATTCTTTCGTGATGGTTTTTTTTCCACTTTTCACAGTCCCATACAAACATTTGTACACTTGACCATAAACTATGTTAACTACCTGAAACAATGACAAATATTTACAATTCACAATTCCGATTTGTAATTGTTGCATTGCATCGTTCAAAAGGTGAAAACTATTTTTTAATAGTTTTTGCGTGATTTTCGTCTTAAGACTGATGAGTTAATTGGTTTTGTTTCGGTTTGTTAGTTTTTATGGATCTTTCGCATAAATTCAAAGGAATATACATATACGGCTTGTGTTTATTTAGTGGATGTGAGAAAAACCGCACTTTCTTAATCCCTTAACGGTTAACAAATTTACAATTCACATGTGTCAAAAGACTCATTTTGCGACCGAACTTCATTTTCGCCTAAGCATGCAATTTCGAAAAGAGAAATAAGATCCCGAATTGAGTCCACACAGGCGATGGTACGAATAAAAATGCAGATTATCACGTTAAATGAAAAATAGCTTTTCATATAGAAAGAGGCTGCATGGCCGTCTGCACAAAACAGATTCTTTTGACGTAAACAAAACTCGTACTGAAAATATGCGCGCAAATAACTATTTTTGTATGTTAAATATGAATAAAAGTCAAGGGACCGTTGCGAATCCAACAGAAAATATATTCAATTCATTCACACACACACACACAAAATCGAACGAAAAAACAGAATGCGCATCGACTTCTGATGAAAATGCATACCCAGTTTGTTTTTGATGATAATTTTTCTCTCTCAACTTCTTCGTATTTAATTTATTCTTTCATTCGTTCGTTTTTATTGCGTTTTTGCTGCGAAAGTATTTTGTTAAAATTGTTTTTTTAATGCTTTGACTTGCATACGCCGCTATTACGATCGTTTTATTATTGCGGCATATTAAGCGGCAAAGAATTGTTTTTCACCATTTCTTCCTCCTTCTCATGACAAACACTTTGCATATGCTTTGCGATCTTGGATGCATTTGAAGATGGAAAAAAAGGCATAATTGGCAATGACAAATAAATAATAAGAACTCAAAAATAATAATAAAATTATTATTATTATATTTTTACGGCGTATCGTGAACATCACGCATGAGTTGAGTTTAAGTTCTAGCCAGAGGATAAACTAATAAACAAATTATTATCCGTTGATGTCAATCTCTGGATCCATTCACGCGATCAATTGGTTCGTATTTTGTATGACACCCAAACGATCAACGATTCCTGATTATTATTTTTATTTCAAAAGATAGTATTTCAATTGCATACCCGCAGCGAAGAATGAGAAAAGATATTTTTATATATTCGATGCGATGTCGAAGTTAAAGATGAAAACGGCAAAACAGAACCATTGACACGTCGACGCATAACAAAATACATACCCACTCGACCTGTATGATGCAATCATTTAATTTGAATTGAGAAAAAAGGCTGAAATTATGGAAAACCAGAAGATCGAATATAAATATCATGCGGTGGAACATTTTGAATTTCAAGCTCGATAAGAATTCAATAGCCAGAAGTCTGAGTATGGCCATTCGCCATGCAGGGCAATGTAATTAATTTTATTTAATTGACTGGATGAATAAAATCGAATGAGTTAAATTGATTTTTTTTAAAACTCTTATCGTGGCTGTAGTCCCAATGACAGTTTTTTCGCGCACACTTTTTGCAAAAACGTTGAACGATCTACAAAAGGAACAATTTGTACATTGAAAGTAAATTCATTTTTCATCGCACATACAAAAACACATTGAATATTTCATAAGTTATGAATAAATTAGCGGGAGCAAATAAAAAAAACGATACAATTGTCGATACAACTTCGTATTCCATTTTCCTTGCATTTATGCGTCGCGATTATATCTAAATGAATCACAAATCAGAAAATACATTCCATTTTAATCATATGAATTGAATATGTTGAATTTTAACAGTTCGATTCATTCGCTTCCGATGTGAGCATCGAATGGAACTAATTGCAAATGTATTTCATTCGATTTGAATCAGGAATGTTTTGATTTTAATGATGTTCTCATTTGTGTCCATGGGCCTCTCACTATCCAACTATGTTCGCAATTCGTATGTATAATATAGTTGATGGCAGACTAGTTTGATTCTTGCATTCCACCATCAAATTATTCTATTACAAACTGAAGATGTGCATGATTTCGATCAACAAGAACATCAAAAAGCACACAAGAGTTTTCGAACATTGATTGGACTTGGCTAACATTTGTGAATATCACGAATAGAATCGAAAACTACGGTATATTTAGGCTTTAGGCATTGGATCAAATGCATGAATGCACATTTATTATTTTAATATATGCGCAATCTAAAAAAAATTATTATTATTTTTATTGAAAAAATCCAACTGCGCTCAATAAACGTGAATCGTGATCGATCTATTTTACTCAATGCTATAACTAAATCTTTTAAAACTGTATTTTTTCTTGTTTTTTTTTTGTATTCTGTCATGCATATATTTTGAATGGAAATAAAATACCTCATGTTTATTAGACAAATGTTGGCCCGATCTTGCTGTCACTCAATCCATATATCGATGTTGGGAATCCATTGACACTATCATCAACGCGAACACTTGAGCTGGCATCACAAATGAGACGAATTGTGTTGGAAGCCGTACGTCAACAAGCTGAAACTGGATATCCGCAGGCAATCATTTTATCCGGTACATCCGGATCCGGGAAAACACATTGTTCGATGTTATTATTGCGTCAATTGTTTGCTGTAGCCGGTGGTGGACCTGAGACTGATGCGTTTAAACATTTGGCAGCCGCTTTTACAGTGTTACGATCACTTGGTTCGGCTAAAACATCAACAAACTCTGAATCGAGTCGAATTGTAAGTGTTATTCTTATGAATATATTTTAGTAAATGGTAGTTTCCGTTCAATATTTTATTTCATTTTGAATTCTCGACGAAAAATTGTTTAATTGACTTCTATTAATTTTTTCTTCGAATCAGGGGCAATTTATTGAAGTACAAGTGACTGACGGTGCATTATATCGAACGAAAATCCATTGTTATTTTTTGGATCAAACTCGAGTTATTCGGCCATTGCCCAACGAAAAAAACTATCACATATTTTATCAAATGTTGGCCGGTTTGAGCCGCGATGAACGTGCTAAATTGAATTTGGATGGCTATTCACCGACAAATCTACGATATTTACAAGGTGGTGACACACGACAAGATGAAAAAGAGGATGCAGCCCGATTTCAAGCATGGAAAACATGTTTGGGTATACTTGGTATTCCATTTTTGGATGTAGTACGTGTATTGGCTGCCGTACTTTTGTTAGGAAATGTACAATTTGTCGATGGTCAAGGGCTGGAAGTTGATATCAAAGGTGAATCTGAATTAAATTCAATCAGTTTATTATTGGGTGTTCCAGCTGCAGCATTGTTTCGTGGATTAACAACACGAACGCATAATGCTCGTGGTCAGCTCATAAAATCGGTTTGTGATGCAAATATGTCAAATATGACAAGAGATTCATTGGCAAAAGCACTCTATTGTCGAACAGTTGCCACAATTGTACGGCGTGCAAATAGCTTGAAACGGCTTGGTTCCACATTGGGCACATTGAGCTCCGATTCAAATGAATCCGTTCATAATCAAGGTGATATAACGAGTCAACATGCATCAACGATTGGTGGAAATTCGGGTTCAAAATCAATGGCCGCTTTGAATAATGCTGTTCGTCATGCAACCGATGGTTTTATCGGTATATTGGATATGTTTGGCTTTGAAGAGCCAAAACCAGCTCATCTGGAACATTTGTGCATTAATTTGTGTGCCGAAACGATGCAACATTTTTATAATACACATATTTTTAAAAGTTCGGTCGAATCATGCCGTGATGAGGGCATCATGGTCGACACGGATGTTGATTATGTTGACAATGTGCCATGCATCGATCTGATTTCATCATTACGAACTGGTTTATTGAGTATGTTGGATGCTGAATGCGCTGTTCGTGGAACGGCCGAAAGTTATGTGGCCAAAATAAAAGTTCAACACCGAAATTCAACACGACTGGAAAGCAAACAAACAGAATTACATGATCCACGTACATTTGCCATTCGTCATTTTGCCGGTCGTGTCGAATATGATACAACGGATTTTCTCGATACGAATCGTGATGTTGTATCCGATGATTTAGTGTCTGTATTCTATAAACATACATGCAATTTTGGTTTTGCAACGCATTTATTTGGATCCGAATTGAAGGCATTGTATGCCGTTGAAAATGTGCCACGTGGTTTAAGTTTTCGAATTGCACCAACATCTCATACGGATCTATTGAATGGCGATGAACCAGTGTCAACATTGACCCAAGACTTCCATACACGTTTGGATAATTTATTGCGAACGCTCGTTCATGCTCGACCACACTTTGTACGTTGCATACGAAGCAATGGCACCGAATTACCAGGCAAATTCGAAAGACAAACTATTGTTAAGCAAATACGGTCGCTACAAGTTTTGGAAACTGTTAATTTGATGGCAAGCGGTTTTCCACATCGTATGCGATTTAAACATTTTATAAATCGTTATCGTATGCTTGCACCGTTCCGTATGTTACGTCGCACCGATGATAAGGCCATGGACGACTGCCGATTAATATTACAAATTGCAATGGATACAGCGCCAGATATTCAAGGCACGGTTACATTATCATGGGCACCTGGTAAAAGGCACGTTTTTCTAAGCGAAGGCATCCGACAACATTTGGAAAAACTTCGAACTGATATTCGCATGAGAAGTGCAACTATAATTCAGGCTATGTGGCGAGGATATGCGCTACGGCGTCGCATTGGTCCAGTTAAACGATCCAGACATACCGTTTCAAATCATATTCAATTGAATAACACACACAATATTGGTGAGCATTTGCACTGAGACTTTTTTGAGATTTTTGGAATCCAAACGATAAATATATTTATTTTATTTTTCCAAATTTTAGCCAATCGAATCACATCAAAAACGGCACCTACATTCCATGAACAAATTAGAATAACCAGACCAAGACCACAACCAATTGCTGGAACACCACCACCTGATCCAAATGAAAAATGCGATGCAAATATCATTCAACAAACCTGTAATTTATTCGGTCTCGATTTGGTATGTTCGGCCATTCAATCAATATGGTCATTCAATGGATATTGGATATTCAGTTATTTTATAAAATTTGTAATTCATTCGATTCTTACAGGAAAGACCACCACCTGTTCCGCCATCCCGTTCGTATACTGTGACTGGAAATTCAAAATTAAGCTATCCACAAACACGTATCATGAAAATGAATTTTCCCGAATTTTCGGCACTCAATCCACCCACCAAACAGCTTCGCAAAAGTGAAACTGTCACTGTGGTCGGTGCATCGCATCGTCGTGGACATTTGATTGTACAACATAAAAATGTCACATATCATGTACCATTCCAATATATGGAATTGGTCAAAGCCATTCCATCCGGACCAGTAAATATTTAAAATATTGAAGTTTTTTTAATTTTATTATTACAAAATTTTATAATAAATAATAATTGATTTTAAGAAGACTGTAAATAAAACAATTTATATTTTGAAGTGCAGATATTGAAGCATAGCAATTTTAAACAAATCAAATATTTTTCATAGGAAAAAGGAAAAATTAGTTGATAAGAAGCAAGTCGCCATTGGCCTCAGCAAGTGGGCCAACAAATTGCACTCGATAAGTCCTTAAGAGGACTCGTTTGACATTGGGAAGAAAATCATTGCCGTGAAACATGAACAATAGCAGTTTAATGATTTGTTTACAAATGTTTTCAAAACAAGAACAAAATGCAATCGAAATCCCTTCTCCAGAAAAGTTTCAAGCATCACTTATATTAAAATGGAAATTTGCCATGGTCAAATGGTCGCATGCTCCTTTATTTGTAAGGAAAAATTATTATTCGCTTTGAATTTCATATAATAAAATACATTATAATCATAATAAAATCGATAAGTGCCAAGCGTTAAGTTAAATTGTAAATACTATATGAGAATGAATGCTTCGTGCCCAGTGCCCACGCAAATAAAGTATAAAATGTCCTATTTTTAAGACTGTTTGAATTGAAATGCGCGACATTTTTTTATTCGACCATTCATTTCACTAAGGATGTCATTTTTTATAATATGTTTATATCGAGAATCGAGAATCGACAATGACAAATAAAATGATTATATTTTGCCACATTTCCAATGAATATGTCACATGATTTTTATGTTTATTTTTATATCATATTTGAAATGCAACCGTCTCATCAAACATGCAGAATTTGTTGTTGAAATGGGCTTTGAATCGGTGGGTATTTGAATGGAATTGTGATGAGTTCTATTTTGAAATACCTTCTAACATCAAATTTGCACCAGATCTTTCAACTTTAAATGGTCATAGAATTAGTTTGAAAACAATTAAGATATTCAAGTGAACACGTCATAGGCCTCAAACAGATCCAATCGAACGACTTTCAAAACAAAGTTTGAGTTTTAGTCTATTTCAAGTGATTGAAAGTATGTGCTTTGAACCAATTAGAGGAATGACCTTCTGCATAATTTTGGATATTTTTTGTTTCAGATATTATAAAAATATTCTCGCCCACGGATCAGAGCTATCGAAGCTATCAACAAAATGTTATCATGTAAATACAAGGAAAACCGAAAAAAAAATCCTGACAAGATTTTGAAATATTGATCAATCGGTAGGATTATCGAAGTGATATAAGTGAACAAAATACAATCAAATCGACATTTGCAAACACCTAATCAGATGTCAACAATAATCATTGCCATTTGTATGGTATTATCAGTTATCAATGATATCAGACAGGTATGGAAAATTTTGTGATACATGTTTTATCACGACATTTTATCGAACATCTTGCTTGCCCACGAAAAATTGTGTATTGTGTATGTTTGGTGTACGTTCATCTATCATTCATATTATGTAAATGAATTAAAATATGATGCCAATTCCCAGTATGGTGCATATTGTACTTAATGCTCAAAAGCAGTCCTGTGGTTCATTCATCGGAAAAAGGAATAGAAAATAATTCGAGTTTTGACAAGTTCACCTAAATGAAAAGCATTAGTACCAAATTCAACTATTGTTCGCGGCAATGGACACTTGTTATTTGTTTCCGAAATTTGGAAAGCATTTGTTAACCCACTATGAATTGAGAGAATTTTCCATTAACTTTTGAAAGAGAAATTCTTTGACTCCGCCCTCATCAATGCAATTTCAATCGTTTGTACCAAGTTTCTCCAGTTTTTTCGTCTCTCGGCAAATGCTTGTCGATGTCATACAATGTTCGTTTACTGGAAAATGTAGCACTCCATCCACATTTGGACTGATATTGAAACATATCTCGGCAGTGAATTGTTGCGCATGCATTTGACTTCCACATTCGGTTGGATTGATATAAATACAATGCATTCGGAATTTCTGATTCATTGTTATTCTGAACATTATCAAGTGCGCTGGTAGCACTGAGTCGACGAATCCTTTGAACTACATTCAAAATAAAAAAAAATCGTTTGATTCGAAACATCCACAATTTAAAATTGATCGTGTTATTTTGTGAAAAGCTTTGAATCAACAAAATCCACCGAGTGCAGTGCATTACACCAAAAAAAAATTCAATCAATTTAATTTCAAAAGCAAAGTTTTGCTTCTTTTATTTTGAATCAGCAAATCAAAAAAGAAAATAAAGCCAGGTAAGTGAACTTTTGACGCAATTTTAAAAATCAAAAAATATCAAACAAATTGTTCTTTTTATTCGTTCGCCTTCGGTTGGTATTGCGCTGTGAATCCATTACTATAATTATTTCCCATTTGATTTCAATTTCCGTTCAATCGATTCAAGTCTGGGCTTTTCACACTATTATATCAGTCTTTTATGATTGAGATTCCCATCGGGAACAAAACATTATGTCGGACATTTGTCTCGGCTACAAATGTTTATTAAACGTTCAATAATAATAATAATGATTGCAACGACATCATTTTCGTTACCGATTTAAGGCTAAAGGCAGTAGCTGAATAGAAACAATAGACGCCTAACCTCGATTAAAACCAAGTCGAACGCAAAAATGAATGACATTTTATCGAATAAACATTTAGCAATATTATGAATTGTTGTAATGAAATCAATACACACAGTACTGAGAGTGCATTCAATTCCCAGTTCAATGCATCGACACATTCAATTTTACAATTATGTGCTACATATGCATACATTGCTATTATGCATGAATTGAAAACGACCTGACAAGCAACAGAGCGCACATGATTCACCACAATTCAGTTATCAAGATGAAAGTTTAATTTTTTACGAACCAATGAATTCAGTGTGAAAAATCATTGTTCTTATAGCTGGAAAATCCATTTTTGAATTGATCGAATGAAAAATCTCTTTATTTCTTTCAATATAAATATTACTAGCTACAAAATCAGTGACCAGTCGAATTTTTATTATTTTTCTCTGCTTATTTATGTGGAAATTTTGCCATGGATCCAACTATGTATAACCATAAGAAGTCTTAATGTCTCTATTTTCCAATACTTATTGTTATTGAATCGTAGGCGAATGGAAATTCCGTATATTGAGGACATCTCCTTCTTAAAGTGACCAAATCATAATTACGATAATCCATCCATACAGCTGGTGAAAATCCCTTTTCACTGATTTTATTCATCATTTCAATTTACGACTTCAGTTTAAAGAAATGGAAAATAATTTCTATTGTTTAAAAACGTCATTTTGAATCAGGACTTTTTGATTGACTACACTTGACATATGACATATGTCCGATGCCCATCAAAATCGATAATGAGCGGGAGAATAAGAAACCGATGACGCTCGTCTTGTTTATTCTTAAACAATTAATGCCAAAAATAAGTTTTTGCTTACTTTACATTCAGTTTGGAGATTTCTTCAAATAATAACAGACTTTTAAGAGCTGAACAACCGGAGAATGAAACTTTTATTGTATCAAAACAGATTTCCGAAATCTTTTGTGAAATAAATGAGGTGTCGAAGGGATACGAAACTTTTTTCCCGTAACCACCTCGACCCAATCGAATTCATTTTGTTGAAAATGATTATTGATTGGTCAACGATAGCCAAAGCTTAAACGGTCAGTGATCGTTTCGGCATTTTTCGATTTTCACATGTCCATCAGAATGTCATTGATAAATAATAATAATCAATTAGTTGAATGTTTTGTGTTAGGTCCCAAGTCTCGAACAATTTCTATCAAAATCTTGTAATCCATTGAAACTTATTAAAATTGAAACATATCAATTTAAGCTGACTGACATCTCATTAAATATCACTTTACAGTGAAACCCCTTAAATATTTCGGAACACGCAAACAATGCGAATAAAAGTGCCAAAGTTCTTACGACTGGGTTCAACCAAGTGAAATTATTTGAACTTTATTTATAAACAAAAGAGCCATAGCTATAAAATAACATGATATTATGACTTAATGCGGTTAATATGGAACTGATGATATGGAAAATGAGAACCGAAAAATTGCACCGGACGTTACGTTTCGGCCACTAAAAACCACATTGTTGAATACATAAATTCAAATGAAGCAACAATTGTAAATTACAAACTTGATGTTTTCATTTCGATGGGCAGAGTTTATTGTTTCAGAAATTTCATCAGCTCCCCTTCGTTTGAAGCTCATTGAATTACAAATAATTTGATAATGAATTCAATGTCAGCGAACGAAAGAAACCAACAATTTCCAAAACAAAATCAAATCAAAGCAAAACACGCGCAAAATTCTTCTTTGTTTTCGACAACGTCACTTTCATGAATATCAAATCATCAAATTTGTTGATTCAGTATTCAAAATGAAATAACATTTTTATTGTCTCAGCTACGATGGATAGAGTAATAAAGAAAAAGACACAATGACGAGCTTTTCAACATGCTCATCACTCATCCAAGTTATGGCAATAGAACAAATTTAAATTGATGATATTTACAGTGTGGCCGTTTATCATGCATATTTAATCATCAACCAATCTGACGGATTAAAAAAGTTTTCTGACAATACAGAACGGATGGATGATTTTTATTTTTTTTTTTTTCCTGAAAATGAATTGAATTATAACAACTTTTAGTTATTTCGTTCATTGGCTCATTCATTACTAATTTCCTAATTTTCCATCAAATCACTGCAGTCAAATGGGAGTATAATTATGGATTTAAAAGGAGCGGCTTTCGGTCTGAAGCAAACCTAATGTAAAATACATAATCTGAAATTCCGAAAAATTTCACTAAATGCTAATGATTCATATATTATCCAAAGCAAATCCAATGACATGATAAAGTTAAAGAAAAACAAAATATCCATCGCACAGATATCAATTAAGAATGAGACCGAAATCACTTATCATGAGGATGATGTTTTAAGTCAAGGTATTACAAGTTTGAGGGTAAAATATCCGACAGGATTGATCATATCCAGTTCACATATGTTAATGTTTTTGGGCACCTGAACGAAAAAAGAACTTATTATTAAAATAATTCACTTGTGACAGTTGATGGGAAAAAAGTCAATGCCTTACATGGGAAAGTGTCGTTGTTTAAATGCCTGTATTAGATTTCAAAGAATCATCCTTAAAAGATGGATAAAATCGGGTGTGCGTGTTGATTCTTACATCCTCAGTTCGTAATTATCATTACCAGAGTTTTTCCACTTAAAAGAAATGAAGATAATGATGAGGTGCTCAATGCTCGCTTAAGGTTCATGTTTCATCATTATTTTCAGTTGTAACATTGTCATTCTTTTATTTTACATTTATATCTTCGTCAGAGAGGAATTTAGTATTAAGTTCTTTGAAATGAGGCACTGGATTTCTGGTTAATGGGTTCGTTTTCCATGAAATGCCTTTTCCGGCCCATTTTCCAAGTCTTCTTTCTTCAATATCAAAGTACTGAATACTAAAAATAACGAAAATTCATGAGATTCCGAATGAAAGCTCAAACAGATAAATCGCTCAGTTGTCTGCCCACTGTGCATAGATATTCGTGTGGTTTTACTTGAGACATTCTGATATACACATACAATAGCGTAATTTATCCTCTTTTTTCTCTGTCATTTTATTTGTTATTTCTTATTTTCACGCTAAAGTATGTGAAATGATCTTGAACTTGAGTATACTACTGTTCCATGTTACATTGTAACATGCCACAAAGAACTGACTCGATGTATGGCTTGCGATATTTCATCATTCAGAATTCAAACATATGTTGTACATCTCGGGTGTACTTGTTATTTGGGTACATGAATAAAAGGGAATTATTACAATTGTCACTGGAATGCTATTTTCTTTTTCCATCCCGGCAATTGAAATAACAGTTTTTCATTGCTATTGATGTGATTAGAGCAAAGCCAAATGGATAAATGGATTTTATTTGAAACGAAGATTAGATCCCGTTTCAGGTGAACGAACAAAGTATTTTCGATTGATACATTTCTGAATGCTTCAACAGGTTTCGGTTCGCCCAAAGCGGTGCTCTTTCTTGTCAATGAAACTTGAACAGACATTTCCGGCCCTTTTTCCATCCTTTCAATTATTTATATTGGATATTAGACATCTAATTTTCAAAACAAAAAACCGCCCTCACATTGACAAACAATTTGTACCAACACATGTTCCGACTTGCGACTTCCAATTCCGAATTAAAGCAATGATATCATTTCAGTTAACGCTAATTATTTTGTATCGGTATAATCATCCGTAACATTGCCTCAATTACACGCTTGGATTGTTTTCCATTTATCATTTGTTGTTATCGCAAACAAATTAGCCATGGATATTTAAACAGTCATACATTGACTTTTGACTCTTTTGACCTTTTCTCCCTTTTTTTTCTTTGTTTATTTTTTTCTGTTGATGGAATTTACCACTTCATTTGATTCAACTTGTAGAAATTGATAACCTGTTTGATTACGAACATTGCTACTCGATATGAAAATAAATGATTTTTTTTTTCAGAAATATATTGATACTTTTGTGATCGAATCGCAATAATGTGTAACAATACACAGGTCCTATTAAAACTTAACGTATGTCGTTAATCAAAACTGAATGAAAAAATACGAATCAGTAATAAACCCAAATAATAATAAATTATGACGAAAGGAGCATTTTGGATTGCAAAAGGCCTAACAATATGATTGAATTTATTTGAAAATTTAATATAAATGATCTGTCTTCTCGCCAGACTAAATGTATGCGAACTTGAGCCTGATTAAACTGCCATTAAAAATCTAATTTTGGATGCATTTAACTTTGCCTTTAAATTTTTTTTTGAGTTTTAATCAAATATTAATTAAATACAATGAATGGTTGCCCAACAAGTGCACGGCATTTTCAATTTAGTATCGCCATGTGTCATATGCAACTATATTAATATGTTGAATTTCGTTCTATAATTGTATATATTTCCGGTATTATTTTTCCATTAGGATTCATTAAAAATATTAAAACAAAAATGAAGCAACATTCAACAACACCAACAACGTTCGAATGATACTTACAATTAACTGCCACTCAAACACCGAACACTTATATTTCGAATGAAGTGATTACATTCAAGCGGTTATTATCGAGCTTCAGACTGCCACCATCGAAACCAACTCACAGTATTCCGAGCGAAAATTGAAGAGAAAAATTTATATTTTTATATTCACTTGCGCAATGTATATGTTATTATGTTATGAACGATAAAAAAAACTGTGTGTTTTGTAAACAGTAAAATTCAATGTGGCATGCTCTTAGGGCGAACTAAAAACCAATTCAAAGTGGCACAGCAATGGAAAATAATATTCTCGAGGTCGAACGTCGAGAGAATGCAATTCAGAACACACAATTTAAAAACTTAAGTGTTTATACAATTGATTGAGAACGTTTATTTTGCAACTTGGAGAAGAATCGGTAAATTCTCGAAATTCATTCAACGAATAACAAAACATTCGTAATTCGGTTTCCACAAAAATTTCATCAAAACAAAAACATGAATTCGAATTTCAGTTTTTTTAGAATTGTTCTGAGGTCTCGAATATGGAACGGAATTTTTCGTATTCCGTATTGAACAAGCATCACCTGTGATTCAGCAGTATTCTGACTTGAGAAGAGTTCTTTGTATGGTGCACTCTGCACTGGATTATAATATTTTTTCCCAGAGACCTATGACGTAGAAAACACGTTTGATAATATGTACAATAGTTCGTTCAAAATTCATGATTTAAGCTTTTTTCTGGAAATTGAATTGCTTCGCATGGTAACAATCAACAACAGCAAAAATTGAAGTTAGATGAGAATAAACTATTGCTCTACATTATCTATTTGGTTTACATTTTTTTTCCACAGTCGGTGGTTTACATTTTTTTCGGCAGTCAGCAGCATTCACCATTCGCCATTTCCATTTCTCGGGGGGAAAAGATACTTTAAAAATTTTCATCCATCGTTCATGTATGAAATTCAATCTTGTTTGCTATCAGACAATTTATTCATTAGGTATGCAAATTAGATTTTCGAACAAAGAACGAAAAAAAGGCTGAAGAATCAGGATTATTTTCAAGAAGAGTTTATTTTTGTATTCGATAATAAAAATAATAATCAAACTCATGTTCAGAAGTTGAATATGACGTGTGAAATAAGTAAATAAGTGTTGTTTATGAACAGAAATTCGATGCCGTTTGCTACGGTGTACATTTTCATGAATTCCGAATATTCTGGCTGATTGAAAGGAAGGATTGGCTTACTAATTGTTTCGTCATAAGCTTATGTTAAATGTAACAGATGTAATAACGTCAACTTTTATATCAATTGAATGAATACTGAATACAAACAATGAAAATGTGATTACCAGAATTAAAACGTAACAAACACTGTAAAAGTCTTTTGTTTTTCATTCATTCGCCTAATTAATTTGCAACTTTTCTCGGGTTTATGGAGTTAAGCTTTTTAAGGAAATAAAAAGCAAGAAAAAAAAGTCTGCAAATTAATTTAAACGATTGTGTAAACAGTAAACACTTCATTCAAGCACTCGATTAATCCTGGTTGAAATCGATGTTGCATTAACAATACACTGCCAAGTTTAAACCGTGCGATGCTTGATGTGTGAACTATTATTATAATTAATAATAATAAAAATGAAAAAATTAATAAATTAAAAAAATAATAATCTTGGATTAAAAAGGCCTACCCAGGGATCAGAGGATACAATCAAAATGCACACACATCATTTTCAAGGGAATTTAATAGTTTAGCCACACAAATAAATAATGCTAAAAAATATGTGAACGTGTGCTGTGCTGACTGAATGATAGAGCCTCTCGATGATACGCAGGAGATGTTAACTGAAAAAAGGAGTTTTGCGACGCAAAACGATTAAACCATAATGGATTTGATAGCAGAACATTGAGACGCAGATTTTACTTTTGCCTAATGCCAAATCACATTTCACATACAATTCCAGTGAAATGGAAAAAAATTCATTTTGAACAAATGTTATCTCGCTTTATTATGCTTTCTTTTTTTCATCGGGGTTGAAAATGGTTTGTGGTGCTTGTTAAACATTGGAAAATGTTCCCCCGACTAATTTGTAAACTTTATCCAATATGGAACATTATGTGAATTCATAACTTCTAGTATTTTACTGTTTAATTGTTGGATTTTTCATCGTTGTGCTCACCCGAAAAAAAAAAATTAAATTTCACTGAAGATCTGCTGGATGAGAAAAACTTGTTGAAAGTAGCATTTGTCATTACATTTGCAGGACGCTCGAACGCAAGATCAAATGAGTGGAATGAGCTTCATCCAATATGAGAAAGTTTTTCATTTCGGTAAAGATGCAAATTACGTGGGAAGAAAATTATGAAAACACTTTCAACTTATTTATAGTTTTGAACTCATTCGAGAAAAAAAATTGAATGAAATTTTTTTTTTGGCTTACACTCGGTATTCAAGACTCAGTGCTCGAGTTATAAAAAACAACAGTTCATGGAAGGGTCAAATGTGAGCTACGTCAATTTCAGATTATTTTTTTTTGGGATCCTGAATACTGGGCGAGTATCTTAACCATAACATAAAATGACAACGATAAATTCGGATTTTGAATCGCCAGGCTTATCTAAATGAATAACTATAAGAATATGATGGCGTAACAAATAAGTAGCACAATTCGCTTTGGGGAAATAAAGCTCTCGAAGAAAAAAGGAACAGTTTTTGAGAAGGATGATTCGAACAAATGACTTACAAGTCGAAAAAAAAAAATAAAAAAAATTCCTTTTCGGAAGCGATGCTTCAAGTCGAATCAAAAGTATCTTTTGAACCAAACAGCCAAAATCGTTTCGCCAAGGTTAATGGCAATTGGTCGGATACTTCACGCCGTAGATTCATTGCAAACTTACAGCGGTTCATTTGAATTGACCAAGAACACCTCTAATAATTTAATTTGCTTTCATTTAGTTTTGGTCATAATTCGTAATAAAATGTGGTTATTGACATAGAACTTGGGTATGTGGAAATTCATTGTAATGCCAAACCACTCAGGCACTACACAATTTTTCTACATTTATGCATTTATTTAAAAAAAAAAACAAATTTGGTAATCATAGCATAAGCCGTTTTATATCATTCCATTCTGTGGCCCCCAGAGCAACTAAACCAAACCATGCAGCATAAATGACAAAACGGGAAATATTTTCGTTTAGTTTTTGGTGTGAAATGTAAATATGGAAAAAGAATTCAATTGACGTCACCATTGAACGATTGAAGTGGTCTTCAGAGGCAACCATTTCACAAATATCACGCTCAATAAATGTAACAGTCACATGTACAATGTACCAACCCCCATTCTACATGCTTGCGGCTATCACTATGTGCGGCGTGAGTATGTGAATTACAATTAACATGTAAGAATAAAAAGAGAAATAAATTGGAAGAATATTATTATGGTGAGGTAGAACAATTGGCAATGGACTGTAGGGAACAATTCTTTTTTTTTTGATGAAAATTATGCATGGACAAAGCTATCCATTGAAATCGCAAGTTCAATGAGTACCGAACACTGACATAACGATTGCATAGCAGCCATGTGACCACTGACATAATATGTGTGATGCGGATACTTTTTCAGTTGTTTGAAGAGAAATTAGGATTCATTTGCTTTTGAGATAATTATTTTTATTCAGAGGATATTCTGACATCACTATGACAACGCTCAAATTTATTGAGCATTGAGCATATCATGTTGCTATGAAAATTGATTTGAGCATTTATCAATTACCATTGCTAAAACGTAGCAATAATCGGGCCACAGAGCAGCACATTCTCAGAAATGATGCAAATTTTGGATAACAATAATAATAAAATCAATAATTGAGTTCACGGGCCGCATAAAATATGCATCTTCATGAACTATAAACGAATTTAAAGTTCGAAAAGATAGAGAATGGCAAAAGAAATCAAATGGAAAAGGTTCTATGGAGCTAGTTTATTCGACGGGTGGTTGATTGAATCTAAAATTCAATCAATTCCATTCTGTAAACGAATGAAACAAATACAAACAAACATTAGTTTCATACAGTTGATTCTGTTCCGATGCATTTTGCAATCGCTGCTAACAAATATGTATAAGCAATAAAATAATACCATCAATCGAATGGATCCACATATGCTGAACAATGAATCATTCATCGAAGAAATTCACAACCAAATGGCTGAGTGGTACAAGAAATGCATAAATTTTATTCGACGTATTCAGTGAATTCGAATTCCGTTGGCAAACATAAAATCAAATTTATGGCAAACAAAATCAAATCTCTTAGTGCTTTGCGCACACTGCGTTCGTTTTCTACTATAAACTATAAAGATTAAATGTTATGCTCATTTGTTTGGGAAAATGATTGCAATGCAAATAGAGCAAAAGGATTTTAGCAACTTTTCGGTTCAGACACTATGCACCTGTTCATTTTTCGCTTGCCAGAGGTTATTTTTTGGTATGCGGTGTGCAAAAAATTATCGTGTTGATTCGATTATGAGAAAAAAAAACTTTCATTCGACGCTGTTGAATATAATGCACGATTCTTTGTTTGATGGCAAGTCCAATGGTCGTTTGAGCTGTCAACTCAATGGAAAACAAATTTGATGCGACATTTTTTCCTGTGTTTGGCGCTATTTGGTTAGCGAATGATCATGTTTTAAAAATATTTACGTGACACAATGGACGAACCAGCACGTCAAAGACTGATGATTTAAAGATTTCGACTTTATTATTGTTCACGGAACGTGCTACTTTTGCCCACACATTGTCCGATAAATCGTTTGGCTTTTCGCATTTGAAATATAAATATTTTATAGATGCGTTATACAACCATTTCGGGATAATAAATCGAATTCGAACAATGATGTTAATAGGTTTCTATCAAATAAAAGCGTTAAAGCGATCAAGTTACCAGCAGGAAGCGGCTGTATGTGTGTTCCGAATATTCGATTCAGTTGTTACGTACATATTAGGCGATTTTTACTCCAAATTTCATTTCTAAATGACGAATGATGAAAGTTGGATGACGTTAGAAGTTGAGTCATTTTTATTATGCTTTGTGTTTTGTCAGTCATGCGACTACTGTTGAATTTGATCTGCTTTTTTGTAGAGGTTGTTGACAAAGGGTGAGCATTGAGCATCATCTCTTTCGAAATTACAAACAAATTTGGAGTTTGGTCCGTTTTATGGTTTTTATTTCAAATATTGATAGGGCCAACAGAGCAATACCAATTTGTTTGACTGCTGCCTCAAGCCAATAAAAAACGGCTTAAGGACGAGACATTTATTCAAAACAATAAATGAAATAAGGGTTTATTTGTTATCAATCAGAACAGATACATATTCCAATTTCTTTCAACTATATCCCAGATCGAGCATTGATTGGACCTTAGGTCAATAAATTCCATTAAAGTGGACACAATGATTATCCGGAAAAAGCTTTTACGTTGTTTTTATTTTATTTATAGTTTCATTCCACTGGACAATTCTCAAACCTCAATTTTTTTTTCGTTTTTTCCAAATCTTAAATTAAATCTACGTTCTCACGAGGCAATTGAGGCTATCACATCCAAAAATATTACCAAAGTCAAATGGTCTAATAGTGAAGATGGTCTTATAATTCGTGGATTTATGACTCGACGCGTCAGTTGAACAAAGAGTCATTAAATGAATAATATAAACCATAAAATAGCAATAGCACGTTCATTTCAAGAAAGCATCTGTGGATCATGGCTGGGTCTGTTAACAATTGCGCTGCGTTCTTGAAAACTCCTGCGAATTGGAAATTTTCCTTCACAGGTCATATGCAACACATGAAAAAAGATACCTCAAAGGATGCAAAGTAAATTCAAAATACCAACCAAATATCCAATTATTTCGCCAACTACTAAAAAAATTAACAAAATTGGGTTCAAAGATGTTGTTGTAATTAGTTGTGGATTGCAAAATGCTTAAAAAAGCACTGGAATTTTAATCTTATCTGGGATTTTCCAGATTTAACAATCAACGAATGTGTACGATTTTTAAGATTCATACGAAAATAATTCATGCATAAAACTCATTGGGAATGTTTGTCTAGGTTGATGGTTCCATTCAACAGGAACAGTTTCGATTGTATTGATATAAATGTTTTCGGTCATTTGATACCATTTATTTTGACAAATTTTCCGAATTGACCGGAATGATTGATTGAATGACCGATGGCGAATTGGGTTCGATTTTGTTTTTGTCAAGATTCGTTCCATTATTAAAAGGTTTTCAATCTCAATTACCTATCACTGAAAATAGCAAAACGTTTTCGGGCAAGGAAGCTTTGGTTCAACGTTTGTTTAGCGAGATACATCTAGAGAAAATTCCCCCATGAAATAAGCCGACAAGAAAAACGAAAACGTGATCATTAAAATTACACACATATATGATATAAATGCATGTATAAAACATCATTTGGCCTTGTGGAAAATCACCAATGCCGAAATGTTGACGGTTGAAATGGGAATCGGAACGTTTTTCAATGAAAAACCCATTAAATATGTATTACAATGACCAATGACGCAAAACAAATGAAAAAAATTTCATATTTTTCATAATATAAATTTCGTTTTTGTAAACAAGTTTCGTACGTTATGCCTCCGATTTTTTTTTACGGAAGTAGTTTCAGGGCTTTCAAATGAAAATGAATGAATGCCTGAAGCTTGAAGTTTGGTGAATTAATGCGAATTTCTATTTCAGAAAGGAACCGAACTGCAATCTCAACATTGATAAAAAATCATAAGAAAGTTTCTCTTCTCCTTGACCGTCCCTCTAGATCAAATTATGAATGAATCACCTGAGCATGCTCAATGTCCATTCAACTTTTAAAATGAAAATCGTGATATTGTTGCGATCTGTCTCCACAAAGCGTCGACGATGTAATGTACAGTGTTTTGAAAAACTTTTGTGCAAAATCAGCTTTTCGCATAACTAATTTTTCTTTGTTGTCGTCTGTTTAACATTGAAACATGTGATTCTCCGTTATTTATTCTCATGAATTGTATCTAGAATTAATGTTTTTATTTCTGAATGACAGTTGTGAATAATACCACAACTCGCTACTACCCACTGACAAATACAAAACACAATCTTATATCATAAAACAAAAGTAAATTTCATTTAAATTGTTCACAGAGATTTTATCACCATAAACAAAGCTGGTAGCTAGTTATATCTAGTCCTTTTTGAACAAAAAGTGAATGTCATTTGAATGGTGGCAAAAATTTATCGTATGCACACCAAACACTTTGAACCCAACGATATCAATTTTGGAGAATCCAAAGAAATTTTTTTTTTTTTAAATGAATGTGCGCTTTACATTTCGAGTGAAACATTCGAGACAAACGATTCACGTTCAGAGAATGAATTCGGGCAAATGGAGTGTTTTGCTATTGTTGAAACAGTTTTCGATTGAATCGTTTCGAGTGTTCAGCGTAAACGAGTTTCTTCGAGCGACATTCATTGTAATTCATGTTCTTGCCGATTTTTCAAGGCAGAAGATCGCCAGAATTCCCATTTGGGGAATATCCTCCGGGATACTGGATGGTCGATAATAAAAACATTCAAATGTTCTCTTGTGCTTGGACCGTACTTACTTATAGAAAAGAAAAAAAACTTTGAAGCTGCGTTGAATGTGATGCAGAAATGATTCGCAAATGTTGCCTGTGGGCGGATAGCGTATAATCACATAAATTAAAGCTATAATACATGTTTTTGCCCAACTATAATCATATTTTTTCCGCAGAGTTGATTTTTCGAAGTAATTCGTTGTTGTACACAACATTTTATAATCAACAAAACAATGGCAATCACACCAACCGCACATGTATGAAATAACAATGTCTACGATGACATGAAACGTGACAATATAAGAATTTTTCTTTTTTTCGGAAAAGAACCAAAAAAATCCAATCTTTTCAAAGGTTTGTGTTCACGTCGCAATTCTAATGCGTACAGTATTCCTGACAAAATCCAACCGGTGAATTGTTTTATACTCCCAGAATGTTCATTCGATTGAACGATGTCAGTTGCCTTTTATTCATTAATAATAAACATACGTACAGCAGTATAATTTAATGTGTACGAAATTTTTATGTTCGTTTCAATGTTTAGTTCTCAGTTTCATTGAATTTCATCGTATAAAAACACATCGAACGTGATATGGATTTATTGAATTCCAAATTAAAATATAATTCGTATGAGTCCAATGTCCAATCGCATCCACCTTTACATGTAACACCTGTAATTTTACGTCATTTCTCATTGTCTTTCATTCGGATCGGAAAATCCAAGCACAGCTAATAATTATTTGTTGTTGTTATTATTATTGAGATATGTATTTTTAGTTAGTAGTCGCATTCGTTTCATGTATTGCATGACGAAGTTAAGTTCACCACCATAAGGTTTAAGGTGCAAGAATGTTCATATGAATACAGGTCATGCACCATTCATATATTATGTTTTGAGTGAAAGATTTTCTCCATACAGGACCTGAATATGAAAGTGAGCGAACGGAGGTGAATAACAAATGCCACTGTAACATTTATAATATGAATGCTAACGCTGGGAACTGGAAAGTGCTGTTGAATCTCTCAGCTTCGAAAAAACTTTACATATTTATACGCACAGAATAAGAATCATTACACAAATAAAAAATAAACATTCAAGCACTGGATGTCATGCTGAGCCCTGCAAAGAGGAGAAATCCATTGGAAACTGCTATTAAAACAAATCCATGTGTGCATGTACACACTGTACAGAGTACATTGTACGATCCACAATGAACATTATTATTCAACTGCTCTTCAATGCTCTGAATCGTGAATGGTATTAGAACTAGAAACGAGAAAGTTTGTCACATAATAATGCAATACTAAAGCCAGTCTGAAGTTTGAACAATTTCGTATGTAACTGGAATGAACAGAAAAACGATATTTAACGATGTCGTCATCATCACGAAGTGTTTTGTTATTATGTTGAGAGTGTGCGAAAAAAAAACATTTACTATTAACCGAACGTACTCCACGAACGAAAATCATAATAATAACGAAATGAAAAGGAATCTCATAGATTAAGTAATAAAAATAAACTCATAGACTTCATTGTTGTTGCTCAACTCGTTTGCATTTGAATAGACGTTGCTTGACGTACACGATTGATAAAAATTGAGAAGAAGAAGAACAGCTCCATTTCTAGGAATATGCTGGTTAGGGACACAAATAATAATAATAATAATAATAATCTTCAACGAACATAAACTGAATCACCACGTAAATGAAAATGAAATTCCCACGAAATGAAGAGAAAAACTATTAACTATGAACCATTATCACCATACAGAGCTCATTCTTTGAAACTTATACGACCGCAATGGTGCGATTTCTGTTTACAATTGAAGCTTTTATTTTTAATTCTTGAGGTTGAAGAATCGTTTGTTTGATTGCTCTCAGCTGGCTCCCAATGCATCATCACATAAAGAAATAACAAAGCCAACAAATTACACCTTGGTCAAATGTAGTTCCACTGAACGAAACCTGTGTTCATCGCATTTAAGCATCAAATGTTCGAACATTTATTTTTACTCGCGGTGTTTGCCATTCATCATGAATCTATTTATTGGTCTCAAAAGGCGTTTTATTTCCAATCTTAGTTCAATCGATCAAGTGATTTCATTGCCCTATTCACACTTCGCACATAACGGGCAATTTATTGCATTTTCTTAAAATTAAATGTTTTCAACGGTTGCCTGAAACGTAGCTCTTAAGTACTTGGACTTCCTACGCTCGATTCAAAAGCCATAAATTTCAGCCATCAAATTTTTATTTCTTGATTAAAATGATATTTCATTTGAAATCTGTGTCAGCATCACCAATCAATGCTTAACTTCGATTAAATAACAAAATCTGTGCCTGGAAATATGTAGATATTATGTTTATAGCTGGCGGAAATTTGATGCAACGATTAACCACATTCGATTGTGGGACAAAAAAATTATTATCTGTTCGCATGAAGTGTCAGTGTTTCAATAACAATATTTGTTATATGACCGCAACAGTTTTATTAATCTTGTTGACAAAGTTGTCAAAGTTAAAAGCAGCCGGTAATATTATTTAATGTCCAATCATTCGTGGACTGTATCAGTACATTAACATCAGTCATTTGTAATGAAAATGTTGATCCATTTTCATGAAACAGATCCATAAACAGCCAAAAATGTTCTAATATTGGAAGTTGCTTGTTGTATATTACACTTGAAACTTACTAAATTTATAAAAATTGCTTAAAGCGTCTAATGTCTAGTGGATTTTTTCCTAAAATTATGTTATGAATGCTAATTATGCATGGATCGTATAAGAAATGAGGTATTTGCAATTTGGAATGTGTACGAAAAATTCATATTCGTAAATCGACAGAATGTCCATGTTCGCCTTCTTCACACAGAATATCTTCAGTCTAATGCGTAATACTATTCCGAATAATAGGAACATTAATCTGTCTCTCAATCTCTCTATCGATAACAATTTTGGGACGTTTCAGTTTTTCGTGGTCTGAATTGTTTATCGGTTATTGGATGGGATATGTCATCGCACCGAAATGAATCAACATTTAAAAATTTAAAGTTTTCTCCTTTCATTTTCAGAATGAACACAACACAGCAATGGCGCACAATCATTTTGGTTGTAGGCATTAGTATGTTACTCATATCAGTTGCAGAATCAGCACCATAGTAAGTATCAATCCGGAATTTAAATTTTGGTTAACCTGAGGGAGGAACAAAATCGATGAATGATTCCACGTATTGCTGTAGCTACTTAAGGGATGATTAAATCCAGATAGCTCCACGACAAAAATAAATCCATGCTCAAAATCCAATCAAATTTAATGTATTGTATTATCTTGTTATTCAACACGTAATCAAATGACGATCACTGTTTTGATGAATAGCATATCCTTTCATATTAGATATTCGGAATACAAAAGCTATTGTTCGGTATAGTTTGTATCACTTGGTACTTGGTGATTCATAGTTCATACTTTCTTCAATTGCTCTTATGAGTGTTTATTCATGTATTTTGGAGATTTATCAATTAGCTCAAGCGTTCTCACTTGAATACATCCACATCGAGTATTCGAAGAAACCAGGCACAAGTTGTTGCTATCGGAAACTAATTCCATATTGATTAAATATATAATCTTTTATGATGGCTATTCAAAGCAACTCCCCTTATTAGTTTCATACGATAGTGAACTAGCACTATGAAATCTAAAGCCGGCTCCGGCCGTTTTATATGACAAATTAGGATTGCTCATGGGACGTTCCAGTCCCTCATTGGCCATTTGATTCCGAATAACTAGCAATTGATTTTTCAATTTTTGTTTATCACGTTTTTCGCGTAACAAAATGTCTCTTTTATCGCAAAGATCGCGACGGAGTTGTTTCAAATCTGAATCTTTCTCTTTTAATTCACGGTCTTTAATGTTTGTTTCGGCCGATAAAGCTTTAACCTTTCGTACTTTTGCCGTAAGAGCTCGGCGCGTATAACACAGATCTTGTTTTATCGTTTCAGCATCGGCATAATCCTTAATCGTTGATTTCAGGATATTACATGCTTCGTTCGTTTGACGAAGGGCTCTCTCTTTTTTCACCGCATTTGCTGTTTGTGACAAAACTCGCCTACAAATCAAATTAAAAACTTGATAAATTTCAGAAATAAAACTAAAATCGCCAAAGAATCTTCGAACAAACCTTTGTAATGTTTGAACTTTTGTAATGAGATCCATTTTTTCGGGATCCTTTCCGGAAAGTTTTCGCCAACGATGAATATTCATTGGTGTTGACATTTCTTCTTCGAGTGCTTTTGCCTTTACACGTTCCTGTGTCAAATCTCGAGTCAATTGTAAAACTTCTTGTCGCATATCCACCGTATTACACAAACTACGTGTCAACAAATTCTTTTTCGCCCGCAAATTTTTCACCTCGATTTTCAACAGACGAATGTCTTCTAAACGATCATTATATTGCATTTCACCTGTGGAATAGAAAAATCACATTTTTTCTTATTGTCGTTTGCATGATGAAAATAAAATTTTCTGCAAAAATTGCATCGACAAATACCTCGGTCCAATGCAGTTTGCATAATTTGCAGTTTTTCATTTAAAATGCGCAGCTCATCGTTTCGTTTTACCATTTCTGCACCGATTTGATCTTTTTCATTTTGCATCGCTTCCAGCTTTTGTTGCTTTTGTTCGATTTTCTTTTGGGCATCCATCAACGAACGATACATTGAATTAAATGCATGACCCTTTTCTGTCAATTCACTGTGAATATGTTGAACGTCGACGTTTGCATTTTGTAAATCGATTTTTAGTGTTGCCTTTTCTTTTTCAAGTTTATCGATTTGTTTCGTGGCTCGAATATTTTCCATATTTTTTGCATTTATTGTGTGTTTTAATTTGTTTTGTTCATCAATTGCTACCTGAAAATTCGGGAAAATTTTTATTATTGATATTTATCGTTGACAAAGAAACTTTCATATGGATTAACTCACTCGAAGCTTGTCACGAACTTCATTTCGATCATCGCTAATTGTTTCAAGATTTTTTGCCAATGTAGCGCGTTCAGCATTTGCCGAATCCAATTGTTGCTGAACATGTGATAATTTCGTTTGTGATTTCTCCAATTCCCCAGTCAGATCCGCTATTAATTTTATTTTAATTGACAATTCCGATTGTGTAGCATCGATTCGATGAGCTTTGGCCTGTGAATGGGTTGCACTTCGATCACGTTCACGTTTCATTTCGTTCAAACTTTTTTGCTGCTGTTGAGTCACATCCATCAAACTTTTGATCTCATTCGCCGAACTTTGGTGCTGTTGTTCATGTAATTTGATGGCATCACGTTGATCGTCTAGCATTTCTAAAATCATTTGCCACAATTCAACAAAATAATGATAATAATAAATAATAATTCTCTACGAATCTATCGACGAATTTCTTATTCAAATATTCAAACGAATTAAATGTACTTTCGCTTCTCTTGAGCTCCTTATGAAGCGTATCACGTTCTCGTAAAAGTTCACTAGCTGATTTTTCGGCCTTTTCCAAAGCTTTTCGTGTAATTCCAAGCTCTTTTTCAAGCGTGACAATTGAATTGCTGCGCTCAACATCCGTTGTAAGGATTGTAATGAAGAACGTTTTAATCTAAAATTTTTTGTTGCTATTTCTACGCAAATATTGTCTGAATTAAATACCTTAATTTCGTTATTTCGATTCCCAATTCGGATTTTTCCGCCTCCAAAACTTGAATACGTTTTCGAATAACATCACGGCTTTTTATCAATTGCGAATTAGCTTTGGTGATGCGTATTATTTCAGCATCTTTTTGTTTGAGAAAATTTTGTTGTTGCGTTAAATCGATTTGTAGTTGATCGCATTTCGTTGTAAATTCATCCAAATCGTTCAGCGTTTTTGTCAATTTCGTATTCGTTACGTTGTATTGTGACGTCACACGCAGTAAATTCGCCTTGATGGCACCGACTTTCAAATTCAATTGAACATTATTCGCTTGAAGTATTTCAACCTGTAAATGTTTTGCAATGTTCTACCATCAGTCGGCTCAAAGTTATAAACGAAAATTCATTTTACTTGTGATTGATAATGTTTCAATTGGTCGTTTGCGGCATTCCTTTCATTTGTTACATCATTGAACCGAATCTTGAGCTGATCAAATTCTCGTTTCTCTTTGAATGCCTCAGACGATGTTTCCTGGAACGGAAAAATTTTCATTCATAATCTTGCTGTCGAATTGTCGTTTTTTTTTTTAAAATGGCATTACGTCAAGCAAACGATATAATTCACGGCACTTTTCCTCAAGTTCGGCACGCTTCTTTTCTAACTCATCATTCTGGATTTTTTGCTGCTGCAAACATTTATTCAAATCGTAAACTTCAGCTCTTAATTGGTCACGATCTCGGATCAGACTTTCTTTTTGTTTAGCCATCGACATTCCTAGCCTGATATTGAAAACATTTTATGTGATTCAGTTTCATGTTTTAGTTTGCAAAACATTGAATTTCAACGAGTTGAACAAGTTTTATTTACTCTTCTTGTGTACTTTTATTTTCGTTTTTGGCTTCTTTTTCATAAACATCCAACTTTTCCCGCATTCTCGTCAATTTCATTTGTGATTGTTGATCTCTCAATAGGGCTGCATCCCGCTCGCGCCAGGCTTGATCTACCAATGAAATGTAATGTAATCAGCTATGGGCATTTTGTTGAGATTGAATTTACAAAGTTTTCATACCGATTTCATTACGTTGCGTACGAATTTTATCCTTGTCCAATGACCATAATTTGTTCGTTTCTTGATGTCGAGTTAAAAGCTCATCGTATTGCTTCTGCACTTGTTTTACGCGTTCCATTTCATTAGTTAAATGTGTTTTTAAATTTCCTGAGACGGTTAAAAGCGTTTGCATGTCATCGGCTACTGCACTATTCAAATTCGTGAATAGGTTGTGCACGGTCTAAAATTCATCATTTAATTGCATACATCCCAGTTTTATCATAAAATTAAACCAAAATTGCTTACCGTTGTGCATTTTGTAGTAATTTCTTCGAAAAATTCATCAGTTATAATGGCTGGAATGCCTGATCCATCGGCATCTACCTTGGAATCGCATCTTTGTGACTCAGTTTCACTCATTTCATCCATTTTTTTTCAATTTTTTTCGCGAAATTCCAATTTTGAATCCAATCTACGCGTTTTATACAGTCAACCGTTAATATTTAATGAATGTGTGCAACTAAAATCCTATAAATACGTTTAAATTGAGCCAGATAAACAATTGAAATGCCTGATATTTATCGCACTGACAACATTTTGATGGTGTGTTTAAATCCAAACAAATGGCTGTTGTGAATGACAACAAAACATCGCATTCCATGACAACGTCGTCAATTATTATCAGCGTTATGCTTCGTTTGAAAAACAATGCGGCGAATGTGAGGCCACATTTCAGTTATGGTTACATTCATTACATTAGATTTCGTTTCAGATTTCATGTAGTGTTGGAGTTTTGCGCTATTTATTGATTGAATGAAAGGACCTCCATTCATTGAAATGTTTTCATTTCTAACGCAATGTTTGGGCTCTGTGCTCTGGCTTTTACGCCAATTAGGATTTTATATTCACATACCGAATGAGCATGTACACTGAACACTGTATACTGCACACTGTAAACACCGTAGATGTGTACAGTGTACACTGTGAGTGAATGTGAGAAAATCTAATTAACATTCCGTGAGCTCAGTGAATTGTTTGGTTTAAAATTCATTAAATCGCACCGGTTTACTTATTTCGATTACATTTTGATCCATATTCATTCTGGTTAACAGCAACCGTTTATTGGAATATTTTACCGTGGGAATTTTCTTATTATCCATTTACAAATCAAAATGAGCAAAACAATGAACAAAATAAAGGATTCCAATTTCCATGTATCCATTTTTTATTATTGGAGATAAGTGCGAACAACAAATTTATTCTTCCAATTGAAAGATTCATTTTCGGCGGATTTCTTCAAATTTTTTTATGCCAGCTTTTCGCTAGGCAAAAAATCCAAACAAATACCTATGCGAACAATCGTTTTAAAAAAAATTTGTTTATATTCGGAAAAAGGAACTGTTCGTAGTCAATCTGGGATTTGTTCGATTATTATTCAAGACAATCATCCAAATCTTTAAACCTCCCGCCTCCTGCGTCATCATAATCGTGTTTCTTTTTGTTATAGTAGTCAGTAGTCAGTAGTCAGTAATCAGATCGTTCTTTTTGCAAAAATAATGAAATTGAACAATTTTCCATTTCCATTCATTTCAGCAATGGCTATTATTCACAAAACATTGATGAGACACCGGAAAACGTTTTGATGGATTTCCTCGAAAGATTCAGCCGATCATTAATTCTGGCAAGAGAGGATCTGGCAAAGTAAGTTCATGCAAATACTTGTTTGTTTTTATGATGCGGAAAATTACAAAAAAAATGTTCCATCCGAACGGCATATAACTGTGGCTAAAGGTGCGTCATTGGTGCATGCGTTCCATTAGTTATTGTTCGTGTTTATTTCGGTTGTCGAAAATGATGTTTTGTTTGTTGACTCCCGCATAAGACACTCGAAAATCAAATTATACCGAAACTCCATGAGTAATAATCATTAGAATGCAAATTTATGAATATTTGCGATAAAGAACACTTTAACGTCTGCCATTGATTTGCATATTGTGATGCTGTGTATGTATGCAAATTGCAAAGACGCTTATTCAGTTCCAAAAATCAGCGAGAGCACTTGAAATAATAAATGAAAAATCACATTAATGAAATGAATTAACTCCATCACAATAAATAATATAATTATAATTAATGGATTGATGATGCAGCGAATAAAAATTACATATTATTATAATAACAGAATAATTATTCATTCATGTAGGCGGTGAATTTCATGTGAAAATCAATATTCATTTTGGACATGCAACAAACAAACTCAATGAATATCCAAGATTTGACATGTTAAACACTTTAACAAAACATGACATTCATTTTTATCATTGAAATATTTATCTACATTCAACGATGATAATAATAATGTGAAAGAGGTTCCCTATGGAATTGAGTCGAACTCTGTTCGGTGGCTTGTTCAAACATTGAATTGGAATGTGAAAGGGTTTTTTGGGCAATAATTTCAATGTTGAACGTTGAACATGAAGCAAAATCAGTTACATATTAATTTTTTCCATTTTCATTTTCGAATGAAAACATTAAAAGCTCTCAGCTGGTGAGTGGCCCACATGGACCATGTACATTGTACAATGTACATACAAATATACTTTTTCATTGCAGTCAAGAGGCTTTGGCATTTTAGCTTTGTGTAAACTATTGTAACATATTTTTTCAATATCATCATCAGCATCGTCTTTGCCATCGTTAGTCTTATTACTGACACAATTCAAACATAATACACTGACATAGAAAGCTTCCGGACTCTTAGCTGGTGGCAAAATCGATAAATATTGGACATTATTATGCATGAATCAACAATGCATATCGTTAGTGATATGCACTGGCATGATACATGTTACACTATATTACTTGGAATAGATAAAATTGAATTATTTTGATGAGGTAAATAAAAATACACCATCATCCATCTCAATATTACAATACAGGAAAGCAAAGTTTAGCAAAGGCTCCACCGTAATAATGAGCATAAAGTGCCAAGGTAACGGATTGCAAACTCTTAACGAGCATCAATGCCATTGCAATGAATCGATATAGAAAGTTTTTTCCGCATCATTAGTCGTCAGAATTTTTCTTTGTTTTCTTAAACAATAATAATAATAATAATAATCAGATAATTAATTAATTGACTCGTTAACTATAAATCGCAGCTCAAAGAGAACAGTTGACTTTGGATTGGGCCGTGGACTATCCGGTGCAATGGAAGCAAAACATCGCTTGGGAATGGCTGCAGCCAACTTTGCCGGTGGTAATTTCAAATTTTTACCGCTTAAGTACACGACTCATTGAGTTTATTTTTTTTTTTCGTTTCTGTGTTTCGATAAATAGGTCCGGGACGTCGACGACGATCGGAAACATCTGAATAAATTGCATTCAATTAAAATCCTGTACAAAAAGAAATGAAGAAAAATTATATGCATGAAAGAGAGATGAAGAAAATTTATCATCATTTGCATTCAGTTCATTTTCCAAAAAAAAAATTAAATCATTCAACTTAATCGTTTAAAGTCAACAGGAGCTGTTGTCTGTCTGTTTGGTCCGATAATTTTGTCGGATTTGTGTTTTTGTTTATTTTCATCATTAAATTGTTTGGTTGCTATCCAAAGAAGTCATTTATTTTGATTTTTATTATTAAAACTTCAGTTAAGAATTAATGAAAATGGATTAATTATCTGCTTGATGACATTTGATGGACACCGGCATTTATTCCGGCTTTAAATTCCAGGGCTCTAGTTTATTATTTTGGAAAATTGGTCCAGACGAAAGTACGTCCTTCGCCCATAAACAATATTTACGTGGATGTGAATTTTAATCATTAATGATGAAAAATAAAATAAAAATAATTTTGTCAAAAAAAATAAAATAATAATGAATATACAATTAATCTGCATGCGAATCGATTTGAGCGATCAAATCGACTTGCATCAATCCTAAATTATATCTATATATTTTTCTTGAAATTTATTAATGTTGAAACTACTATTGCTATTAATGGAACTATGAATTGAATTATTATGTAAATTTATTATTATTCAAACATTTAAAATGAAAAACAAATCTTTAAAGAAAATATATAAATACATATGAAAATTAAATCAAAAATATTGAATGTAATGTGAATGGAAATATCAAATAACACAAAAACAAAACAATAAATGTATTGAAGATTTTATTTCGGGCATTTTGTGACAGTGCTGACCTTTGAATTAACACTGGCTGCAGCTGGCATAGTGCTGTCAAAAAATGTTCAACTATCTGCTATAAGAAAAAAAGTAATTTCATTTAAAAACTTAATTATTATTATTTATTATTAAATTAATAAATTTTTCTCAATGATTCAATGTGCAAGTTCAGAGTGGAACGAGGAACAGTTTATTAATTTACAGTCATAATAATAATAACAATAATGATTTTGTGCTCATCTATTTGATTTGATGTTTCATTCTAAACTGAAATCACCATTCAAAATGTTGATCAATTCGGAAACATAAGCATGAAAAAAAAATAGCTCAACATATTCTCAAATTGATGTTTCGTTTCATTTTTCTTATTATCCATTCGAACTGCTCAATTCCATTATTTATTGGAGATTGATGCATTAAATATATAAAATGAACCATGTATCTCGGACTGAATGAAAATTAAATAAAAAAATCCCTTTTTATTCACTTATGTTTTGACAACAACAAAAACTCAATTGTTTTCAATTATTTATTTATGCTCCATTCTCCATACATGTATTCGGAAAATTATAATTGAATGCATTCTAGTATTGCACGTAATGTACTTATGACAGATGTGTCCAAAAAATATGAAAATTGTCTCTGGATTAGCTTTATGCCAAAATATGCAATATATGATACAATGAAAAAACGAGCGAAAGAAAAAAGACACTCTGTATATCCCGCGTATCTCAAGTTCACCAAACGCTATAAAAGCAAGGAATTTCTATTGACTGAAATTAAAGGAAGGATACGTTTTCCAATGGAATGGTGACGTCATGTAATCAGCAAATATTTGAACCAAATGAAGGAATTTTGGGGAGCTTAATAAAGCACCAGTATTCAGTTGAAAGCGCAGAGGGCGTGCAATTCAAACTAAGAACATACGGAGGAAATGATGAGGGTGTAAACTGTAAAGCTTCATAGTTCAAAATTCAAAATGAATTTAAAGCTCCACTTAAACTTTCAAACACCTTTTTCAAGAATTAACAGTTGGAAGTTGATGATGGTGTATGGATGAACTGTTCTTGATTCGAATAAAAGATATTGTTTGAAATAAATATTGACCGAGTCAGCTCTGTAGCAAAACATAGTGACGTCCTTTTTATTTGGAATTTGTCAAAGATGGTTCCATTTATCATAACAGAGGAGCTTATTATACTCGCGCTCCATTTGTTTGCTGTTTTTTTATTCAATCTGAAAACTTCCGCATTTTAAATTCATTTTTTTCAAAGAAAGATTGACGGGTGAAACATAATTGAACACGCGCTTGAATACAATCAAAGCACAACGTTACGGTAATTGAATTTCACAAATGAATAAAAAAAAGTTGGTCTCATATTACTCCATCTGAATGGTGTCATAGCATAGAATGACCATAAGAGGATATTTTCTATGGTTTCTTGAATGTTCTTATATTTTTGGAGATCGATATGTTTATTATTTACCTTTATTTGGTATTCAATATTCCATTTCAAGTTCATCCTTGTTGTCCAATATCCAATAGCATCGATCATAGTCTTTTTTTTTGGCTGTACAATATTTCAAAATGAATTTCATGTTTGAAAGTGATGAAAAAGTGGAATACCAGAATATAATAGCTTTTTTTCAATAGAATTTAATTAAGGATTCCATTCACTAGCACTCTTTTCCGTATATATTCTGTTTGGTTTTACATTTAGTCTCTCGATTCTTTTGCGGAAACGAAAAACGTTTTTGTGTTCCATGATCGATTTTATCATTGTTCCCATGGTTTAGCTTAACATCCATTCAATCTCAAATTTTTGCTATATATTTATGAGGAGATTTGTTCTAAATTCAGCTACTGGTCATACACACATGATGCGATTACAGTAAAACATAATGTCAACAAAACGGTCTCTCAATTAGATTTTCTGAGTCTGAACTGAAAATGTATCGCGTTCGTCAACATCAAAAATGATGTTAATATTTCTAGATATACGTTACAAATGAACCATTTGCCCCGCTTGCACCCGAATACCAGCCGGACACGATATTTGATATGTTTATATTGGCAAACTAAAAGCATTTTTGTTTGGTTCAAAATCATCGTACATTTTTATCAATTTATGGTTACACTTGGAATGGTGATTGCTTTCATGGTGAGTGGTCAGCAAACAACTCCAGGAATATATCTGAAGGTTGTTGGTTGTTGGTGCTCCAAAGGCCAAACTTTGAACAACATTACGAATTTGACACAATACACAATAGTGGTTTCAGTGGAATACAAACGTTTCGATCGACACGCTCTCTATTACAAACCACTCTTTCAACCAGCAGTGAATAGCTTGAGGTCCTGCTTGGCTAGCACAATCGCAATCACCACTTTTCGATACGTTAATTATTAGTGAAAAAAAATTTTTTATTCAGGAAGCGAAATAATAGATTAGGAATTTTTTTCTCCACTTTTACATTAAAGAGCTCAGCAACTTATTCACACAATAAAAATCATTGTCATTCACTTACCGAACATTGCTGACTATGGACGATAGTAGCAGCTATAGCTAATAATAAGGCACTGTGCGATGTTTTCTGTGTTTAATTAATACTTTGCATCTCTACATACACAGACACACTCGATATACCTCTGTTTTCTTTTTCTCCATTTTGTAAAAAAATCATACTCACCATTCAGGCAGGAAGCAATCCATTAATAAATTGCGAACACCTAGTGACCTTTTTCGATATTGTATTCAGTTTCAATTTTTCCAACTTTAAATTGTATTCAGTTTCACGTTCGCGATTGAAATCACCATTTGACCTAATAAAAAAAGTTACTAGAAAATGTTTTCCAGCTGCTGTGGGTCACATCATCAAATAAGAATACGATCCATTAACATTCTATGCATTCTGATTTATTTGGTTTTCATTTACAGATTTACAATGTGATTGAAGTTGGTTTTTATTTTCATTTCAATTAATTTTTTATACGTAGTTTAATTCTTCTTCTTCATCAACTTTATCTTGTTTCATTCAAATATTTTGTTCAGTTTTCAGGACTTTTATTAAGTTCATAAGCTGATAGATTCAATTCAATTCATCATCTCATTTTTTCCATATTTTTTTTTCAAACTAGATTTCTAGTTGTTCGTATTCAATCAGCGAAAATATTTTGAAATCGAAATTGTTTGAATTTTGACTTGACACGATTTCATGATTTCACTGAATCATTGCGATTTTGGTTTTGTTTTGTTTGAATTTATAGCGACAATACAATTATATAATAAACACTGCGACAGAATGAATTTTTCTATTCTCGGTAACAAATTTGCTAATTGTTCATTTTAATGTGATTTTTTTTTTTTTTTTTTTTTCAAAAATTGGTTCATTTTTTCTTTTTTAACTGTTCGAAGGAAATCAGAGATTCAATAGAATAGTAAGGAAGATTTTTCTAAATAGAATTTAGTAAGAGAATTTATTTTTTCTTTGTTGAAAATGATGTGAAAATACATTCTGATTCAACTCACCTCAAATCGAACAGAAGATCTGAATTGAATTATAAGTCAATAGAAGTGAAAAATATTTAGAAGAAAGTAATCGGATAGTCAAATGAGAAAAGAGAATCTAAGTTATTGATTTTTGTTTGTCCAAATGTATATTGTATTATTGTATATATTTTGATGAATTTTCAGATGAATTTAAATAACCAATTGCAATCCAATTTTTGGCTAGCACTCGGTTCGATTTTTATTATTTATCAATTTTCGTTAGTCAATTTTTGGTAAATAGCTCAAACGGACAAAGATAATGAACCAATCACCGCCCTTTATAGCTGCTCGTGTGATTTATTTTATGTACACAATTTTTAAAAATAAAATAAAATAATTTTTTTTTTCCACAATTTTTGTTTGTTTGCAATTTGTAAACTTATATAAATTTTGCTTCATCTCTTTATTTTATTATTTATTGCATATATCCAATGAAATATTACCGCATTATTAGTTCAGTTATCATAAACCAAAGGGAAGAAAAATTTGCTTCCCAGACCGGATTGGACCGAGCCAGACCAAGTCTGAACGTGAATATGAAAACATTTAGCTGGTGACTAAATTGAATAAATGGTGCCAGGCTACACAACAATATATCAAAATCATTTTATTTTTCAGTGTTTTTTTTCTTCGATGAAGTTCAATTGAATCGTTTTGTTTCTAAAATTTTCAAATTCCATGAAATTCAAAAGATTAAATTTTAATTCATCAATCAATTTGAAATTTCTGGAGAAAATTTGAATCTCGTCAACAGTATGGCCAATTGCCAACTAGATCAATCGATTAGCTTTTGTTGCGATTAGTTTTCAAATTGAAAATAAAGAATGAGAGTTATTTTTTTTTTTACCTAATGATTTGAATGAAGATGATTTTCTTTTTAAATATTCTTATTATTCTATTTATGATTATTATATTACTTTGTGTATTTCAAAAAAAAAAACAATAATTTTTGATCTTAAAACCTGGGCCAGAGGTACATATTATAGTCATGCTGACAAATCTGGCTGGCCAGCTGGCTGGCTTATTTTATTTAAATCAAATTTGAAGTTAAAGTTTTATTGGTTTTACTAATTTTTTTCATTGTTCAATGCTAATTTGCAATTATTAATAATATTTGAATTTAATTTTTTTTTTCAAGTTATTTTAATGTTGAATGTGATGACAAATCGATAACTTACTTGGTAGAAAAACAAATCGATAACTTACTTGGTCGCGCACACAAAATAAGTTAGTTTTTTTTTCTGTTTGGGTCAAAAATGTTATATTTCATTATTTATTTATTTTATTTTTTTTTTTCATTTTCTTTGTTGCTATTTTCTGTGGTCAGGTGAATAAATAATTTTACTTGGTTTAATCTACTTCGGCTTTAAAAAAAATCCACCGATTCCATTGGATAATATGATTCGAATGAATCGAAGGGCTACGCTTATCTATTCGCTATTCATTTAAATGATATTTTTCACTTCATTTCTTTGCATTTAAACACTATTATTATTTTTTCATTTCTTGCATCTGTCCGGCATCTGGTCAGAATTTAAGATTTCGATTATAATTTTTAATTTTTTTTAATCCTTCATCATCATCATCATTATCATCAATTATGGTGTTTGTGAGTAAAGCGCAACATTCAAAGTGTACATTCTGTGATAACATACAGAAAATTGTTGCGAGTGGTTCAATTCAACAGATTTATTCCCATTTATTTTCAATCAGATTTATTTCCATTTATTTTCCAATTTCATGAAATTTTTTTGCTCTTTTTCCTCTTATTTATTGAAAAACCAACAAATTTATTAGTCTTGAAATAAATGTAAAGCTTCGCTAACGAGATTCGAACGAAATCATTAATTCAAAAAACAAAAAAAAAAACAAAAGAAACGAAATGGACGAATCAAAAGAATAATTTCTAAAATGTAAGTATATTTTTTGATAAATAATTAAGATCTTTATTTTTTCTCAGGTTCTCCGTGAATATTTGGTTGGAAAGATTTAGTATGATGTTTTCGGTCCAATAGGAAATCAACTGCATGTGTGGATTCAAATGACTGCTGATGATCTTGTTTTTCCAATCATATAAATACAACCTGAAAATAAAAGAGGAAAAATAATTAGCGTTCAGTGTAGTAATTTGATGAATTAGTTTGTGGGATCTATATTTATGATGGGTGATGGGATATCGCTGTCCATGGGGATGTTCGCAATAGATAATGAATGACAAATTTCCTAAAAACACTTCTATGTATTGGTACTGGATTTTTTTTTAGACAAACGTTATTGTATCCATTCAACCGAATGTATCCAAATTTCTCTCGATCTTTCAGAACAATCAAAAAGTTTGTTATCAGAATCAATTAATTCTTTAATTCAGCAACTCATTTTATATCAGACATTGGAGGGTTCGAAGGTACATAAAAGGAATGGATAGAATCGAAGCTGTTCTATTTATTCAGGCAGAAGACACGTGTCCATTTAGCAGCTCTATCATTATCAACCTCGAAAAGATGGCATCGCCCCATAATTCATTTTTTCATATTTCGATTGATAGAGGCGCGTGAGCAATGTAAGCAACAGATATTTGATATATTGACAACCAGAACAAAATGATTATGAAAACAAAATGATTATGAAAACAAAAAGGAATATTATGTGCATTTGATTTAGCTATGAGTGATTCAGGACACATTTTACTCCGGTTCTTTCCGTTTTGCACCAGAAACGAACCATTGATCTGATCAAATGCAGAGAATGCGAACATGGAATGCGTTGAATATAAATCTACATGTTATTTATGAGCTATAATAATATTGACAGTCATAGCAATGCATTAAATAACTGAATATTGTAGACTGTAGACGTGTGGTGATCATAATCAGGCAATGTGCTCTTTTTTTTTATTGCGAAATCGCATATCAATACGTCACCCAAAGAAACATCAATGAATTCTATATTCGGCTATTCGAATATAATTCGCATTCGTAACATTGCTAACATTGCTTTTCATACGTAATTCGATGATGAATAGCAATGATGAAGCCATGTGTATCCATTTAACGATAGGTTTGATGTTGCCAACGGATGTATTACACAATAGATGATAAGCATAAAAAATGTCATCAACACACGAAAAATGAACGTGTAACCGAAGTGTTGTGTTTTCGGATAAGAACGGGAATCGGGCATGTGGATTCGTCTATGGATAACTATGTATTTATAGATTCGATACGCGAGAAAAGCTACCTCCGTTTTCGATATGGATATTTTGTATCAAGTGCAAAGCATTGAAATGAATACATTCCCAGGCATTCGACCAATCCTTTTATCATGCAATTCATTTCAAGCCATATTTCTTTTTACCCTTCTTATGTCATAAGTGTGTGTGTCTCGTATATATGATACACAACATTGACAGTTATCACTTCGCTTCCAATTGAACACATTTTCATATTCGCTTTAATTTCACCTTTCGCCTACCATTCACCGTTCGCTTTTCGCAAATCGATCCGGAGACGGCTGTTTTTCTGCTCTTACATCTCATTTGTTAGATAATAAGGAATCCATGAGATTTTTACATGTAATCTTCAATTACGTCTTTTATTGTGAGTGACGTTGGCAATGACGTAATTCAATTGCACATCAAATCGATTGAATTTAATTTTTACGGCATAGACGAAAAGACCAATTTTTTGACAGGTACTTTTTCGTGGTACAGGAGAGAATTACGAAAAATAAACATTCAGCCATGTTTTGGATTGTAAATTGTGAAGTAATCAATGAAAATTATTTCCTTTCAGTATGCAATCACGGTTTATTCGGTAAAAATAGACCGTTTAAAGCGTTCGACAGGTGAATTTCGATGTTCGATGTTCAATGTTCAAAACTGTAAAAAGTTTTATCAGAACTTATTCCAAAATTGATGTTGCAATAAAAATGTTTACATGAAACGCAGCTCCATGGCGTAAATGTGACTGATGAAAATTGTCGAACCAGACAATTACTCGATGAACGTGATATTTTTATTAAGCGCCACTCCACCGATCAGGAACACAAATCAACTAAGTAAGTACAATACGCACAACAAAGAACACGACAGCATCGAAGCCTCGACATTGAAATCATGTAAAAAATTGATTTCTCTGCTGCCTTTTTTTTGCCATTTTCAGTTTGGGCAAACACGGGTTGGGTTTATATCGTAATTTTCAACATCTTTATGTTTTCGGTACTCGCTGCTGTGACAAGCGAAATGAAACGGAGAGAGAAGAAGAAGGAGGAGGAGAAAAATAACAAGACTGCAGAGTCCACATCGTACGCAATGAGATTTATTGCATTTCGTTATTATCATCAATTTTCACATGCCATTTCTACAATTCCGTTGAATAATTCTATCTCTTTCTCTCTCTCTCTCTCTCTTTCTCTCTGTCACTCGCTCCCTCTCTTTTTTCTCGGTCACTCTGTGCACACACAACAATCCTCATTACAGTTTTGGCATTGAAAACTGGATGAAATCCAATTTTCACCGAAAGATATTTTATGATGAAATGAACAATAAAAAGTTTTTTCATTGTCAATACCAATGGCACATGAACACAAAAGCTAAACATAATCGCATAATGACAATGCTTGGTTTTATTCGTTTTTCAACGACAGCATGTATCAATGCCAGAAGGAGACGCCAATTACAATATACATTCCATTGAATGAATGCGATGCAAAATAATATCCTAGAGATTATCATTATTTGATTCAAAATTTAGTCAAAAAGTTTTAAGTTTATATGTATTTTTAATCGAAGGATAACTGGAACCGTATCGAAAATTGACCATTACGATGAATTTTGAATTTGGCAGCAAATTTTTAAAGATGTGAAAAGAATTTAAAATGAAAAGATACTTTTCTTGATTTTATGGTGCCATTGGTTCTTTGCTATCCATAAAGACAGCCATTTAATTATTCTGTTGAATATAAGTAATCGAAAATATTTTGAATCCATTTCAATGCCCTTTAGCCTAACGATGTAAGAAATTCGATCCGAAAGCTTAGTTTTGAACACCTTTTAAGTCCGGTTTGATGGTTACTTTTTTTATAAACCACATAAGAGTATTTTCCGACGCCACTTAATACCGCTTAATCCTTAAATCTTTTTCAAAATATTGAAGAAAAGGCTAAAAAAAAAAATCCGTGCGTCGAAGGACCCTATACACTGGCAACAACTCACAATCAACCACATCATTGCCGGAGATAAGCAACGATGAATTCAAAACAATTTTCATATTCAAATTGCAAAAGACTTTTGGTTTCGCTCGATCAGAGATGATGGGGATTAAAGCCCACATAAGCATTCAAAGTCAATGCAACGATTTTTGTGATATTTTTCGAAAAGTGTGGGATTTTCCTAGGGTTACCAAAAAACCAATATTAAACATTAAGCATAATGTCATTAATTTATATTTCGAAGATTAAATTTCCGAATTTCAATTATTCTTTTTAACAATTGAAGAGTTATTAGAAATTTGAAATTCCTGTTGGTTTTGTATGTTTAATATTATGTACGGAAAAATGTCTGAAAAAGCATGGCCAAATGCCGAATGCTTAGCAGCAGTAGCAGCAGTAGCAGAGTTGCTAGGTTTACATGTAAATTTAGCCGAAAAGTGTACACATAGTATACACCAATCGTACACCGCATTGACAGCTAACTTTTGGCGGGCACACAGATAGTTTGCTTCGAGATGTTAGTATTGGTGCCTCCATTTGATTACTGTTGTGGTCACACATACAATGACAGATTGGTAAACGATTGGTGTACACCGTGTGTAAACCATAATATGTGTACACTTTGGTAAAGTGTATGGATGTGTACGATTTAGAAACCCTGAGCAGTAGTGAAGTCAGCATTGCAGTGGCTCATAAATTTTGCTCTTTGTCATTTCAATTACACAGACGCGAACAGTGTTGTTGCTGTTGTGTTCGACGTTGAATGTCATTGAAAAGTGAACATTTTGATTGGTGTTTGTATATGCGCGACGGACAGGCGGGCGGTACATTACCATTGAATTAAAATTATTATTATTATTTTATAAATAGAATCTGAGCGAATATCGCCACGATATTATCGTATGAGCCATACTATGCATTATGCACAAAACATTGTTCTTTAGTTCTCTAGTTAAAATCGATTCGGATTTGCTTCTGAAATGTAATCGAAAATCATTTATCACAATATCTTAAAGTCATTCTCAATTGAATGGCCTTTTTTCCCTCACTCAACGGATGAAAACTTTTTCATTCAGTTTTCTTTTTGACATTGCGTCCATTTTTTTATCGTGATTTTCGTCAATTGTGCTCGCGGTAATTTGAATAAAATTTCAGGCAAATTGAACGTTGTCGAGAGACGAGCCATTCACTCATTGGAAATATATTTTCATAGTGAAGTCTAATTAATGATTTTGTAATTTAACGATAAAAACAAATCTAACGGAATGAGCAAATGAAATGGAGCGAAAAGAAAAATGAATTCAGTCATGCCATTAAAATGACGCAGCCTAAAGCGGGAGGCTTGAGAGCAAACAATTACACACAGCCTTGTTTATTGATACAAACAAACACTTTCTATTTCGTTTCATTCATTTTGAATGAAACGAATGGATGAATGAATAAATAAAACAAAGTCGAAAATGTTGCGCATTTTTTTTTTCATTCGTATCTCTGATTCAGTTCAATGTTCAGACAGTTTGCAGGTCACAAACGAATTTCAATATCGATTTTGTTGACTGCGAAAAGCGAAACTTTTTGAATAGAAAAACGTGCAGAAAGAATATAAAAAAAAAATTGGTTTATCGTATTTTGACACCTTTTTTCGTTATTATTCGGTTGATAAAAGGGGAACATGAGGAAAATGTACGAACAATATAGAGAAAGATGCCTGATAAACATATGAATGTTTTTTTTTCCATTGATGTCGAAGACGATCGTTTGAACGACAAGGGAAATTATGAGTCCTAAAAATGCACGAAAATACCGAATGGAGCAGACATAGACAACATTTTCTTCATTTTCTTCATTTTCTTCATTTTCCCTTGTGCTAGGTTCCAAATAACAATCGATTTTTGATTTTGAATACAATGTACATAAATTTAGATTTTCATTGCGTGCATGGATCATAATGGTGGAATGTGAAATGTTGGATTTTCTATTAATATACGCGTACGTCGTACGTCGTACGTGCATACGATCAAATGTTTATTTTACGTCTTTTTCAGTTCCCTTTCCATTCATATTTGATAATTGTCAATTATTGTTTCCAATCACAATCTGTAACAGCTGAAATATACTTGAACATTTGTTGGATTTGAATATATTTTATGGACACAATACCTAAATATACTGTACAGGGATAGTATCCCCGGTACGCTGTCCCGGGTATCCTCAAACTTGGCAGATCTCAATTTATTCCCTGTCTTTCAGTACTGAAATTTCATCTGATTTGATAAAGTTTGTCTCTCGTCTTTCTCTATCCAATATCATCACATAATTATTGCACTGTTTAATCTCTGGAGTAACGTTTGACATAGATAGCTCGAAACACGCACACACACATGTAATGAGCAATGTTTTGAATACGAGGTAATGGAATTTTTCATTCGTTTACAAACTCATGAATATTTCCATATCTGTGTTCCCAATTCCCAGAGATGTGAACCAATCTTTTTTCAATCAAAACGTTTCGTATGGATTGAACAAATGCTGTGTCATCAAATTTGACTCGTAATTTAAGAACAAACATAACGATGATTTGATTAAATTGAATCAAGTGTTTGAATTCGGAAAATTTCAATTTTAATTCAGTCAGTGTTGGAATGCTATTTGAAAGACAATATGTCATGTGTACTTGATTTCGTATTTGATTGGGTCTTGCAATTTTTTCAACTTTGTTCACTATATGTTTCGAATCGAAAAATGTATCGGCAAGAATTTTTTTTTGGTTTTACATTTAACATGGTTTGGATTCGTTTCAACGAAGGACAAGCACAAAAAAAAAATATGCGAATTTCATTGAGTCACATCCGATGGTGATTTGTTGGTATGCAACCGCATTAATATACGATTCGTTGAGATGGCACATTTGTTTGGGGAAAATCTGTTACATATGGATCTAGATTGTTTTCATGTTCCGGTGAGAAGCGGGAAAAGTGAAGCGAAAATTTTATCTAATTTAATCTGGAGCTGAAGTTAGGTCAAAATAGTCACGACCAAATAGAAGGCACATATCAATAATAGATTGGCTCTTGTCACATGTTTGAATATTCAGTGGAAATCTATTTGATTAATGGAAAATTCACTTTGACTGAATGGAACCATCCCTCCACTGACAGTAGTCTACGGTTCCTTATCATAATGTTAATGTGAATTAAAATAAAATCGAAATAGCATAAACGTGAGTTCAAACTTTCGTAAAAGAATCATTTACGATGAAAAACCACGTCCAAATGTAACATGCCAAATGCACGCACTTACACACACACAGATACACACACCGATCTCAACCATGCATGTATCGCTGCCATATAAACAACGATGAGTAAAAAAAACTTCGTTTTTGTTTTTGTGATTCTGTTTATCGAAAGCATGTTTCGTTTGTTCGGTTCGGTTATGTTCATGCTTTTCCAAGCAATTCCCTTTGAAGATTAAAGAGAAAATTGAGAAAAAAAGAAGAAGAAGAAGAAGAAGATCCAGTGTACGACCACGATTTCACCTTTCATTGAAACAAAGTCAATGCTATGGATTTATGAACAATGGAGAATCGCATACGTATCACATGAACACGTAGATAAAAAGCTTTTAGCTATCATCCTTATCACTTTGTTTCTGTTGTTTTCTCGGTTTGACTTTTTTCTCGGGCCAAACAGTTTGAAGGATAGTTTAATCGATTTTAACGCTTTAACACTTTTTTTCCCTTCATACAAACGATGCGAATTTCGAAATGTGAACAGCTTCCACATGGCATGAAACCAACATTGGATATCAGACGGTATCAAATATAAATTCGGACATTATCATAAAATCTCCACATTATGTGGTTTGGCTCAATATTCAGTGTTTAGTGTTTACCTTCTCATTGGAAGGCTAAATTCTTTTTAGGGTTGGATTCGATTTGAATACAGTTGATACAAAGACCGCAATTTGGTAAAAAGTTATAATTTTTTTTTTGTTGGATTCAAATTCGGAAAATGACGTCGATACATATTTGATTCGATATCGAGTTGACATCGACAGAATTAACACCCTTTTTTATTTTGAGAAATTTTCAGCATATTCAAAATGCAGAAAGAAAAACATTTTTTCTTTTTTCTATCTTTTCTTTTAATTTTGCATTCGAAATTGAAGCCGTTCACTGTACGATGACGACAAACAAGGGTAAACGAATTCTTTTCCAACTTTTATTTGATTCGAACTTATTCGGATCCGAAAGAGAAATTTACATTGAACATAATAACGCATCGAAATAATAACTTTAAATTGTGATAGCAAAGTTTAGTTAAAATTTGGATTTCATGCCATCCTTTTGTATCTCAATTTTCCGTATTTTTTTTTTGTATTTCGATTTCGTTTCATTCAAATACAAGATTTTTTCGAATTTTTATTGTGTTTGAAAAATATTTTTGATACTTTCGACGTGGGAATGAAATGGCCCGGATTCCAGAAATCACGTATAATAATAATTTAGTGAATAAATGAGTTTCCTTTTTTCCCTCCAGCATAAGAATTAGAATCGCCTCATAAATTTTTGCGAATTTAATATGCCGTAAAAACTGTTTCGTTTGCATTATTTTACAGTTCACCAATGTGTTCGGCAATGGTTTCTGCCCTTTTGGAAGTTTGATCCAAAATCGGATCAAAGCGATATTTTCTCCGAATCTAAAGTCGAAAAAAAATCCGCTTTTTATTTTCAACACGTTCCAAATTTCGAAAACGCCTACCGCAAAAAAAATTAGATTTCCAAACTGTCAAGAGCAGAAAACATGACCACTGTTAGACATCGAGTTTTTCGTTGGTTTGACGATGTTTTTATCCTACTTTTCCGAGCTCAACCAATGAAAACTATTTTCATGGTTTGAATGTTGTTCTAAAGCTAGGACAATGAAGATTGACAAAGTGCCGCTGATTGAATGAATAAAATTATTTGAATTTTGCAATCTACACATAATATTATACATATGAATACGTATAAATTATACATACATATAAAAATATATCAATTATTATATAGCCTTAAGTGTTAGCGTGAGCGAAAAATGGAAAATTTAGCTCTCATCACATTATTTGCCACAGTTGCTTATGTCAGTTCATTGTTTTCAAAATGATAACAACAATAAGCCACAACGATCTAATAGCACTATGAATACAGAATACAAATTAGAAAGGAAAATACGAAATTATCTTGAGCCCACATTGCACAGAGTGTATTCATTAAGACGGAAAAGCAAAGAAGTAAAGTGGAAAACACACACACAAAAAACAGAATTTATTCTGTCGATTATTTTTAATTTTCTCCCATTAAATCCATCCTGACAGTAGCGAGCAGCGAATGAGCAAGTTACACGCATGATGGAACATTATTATGAATTTGCAAAAATCACACTCATACACATTTCACACTATGAGCTCATTCAACACTGAACACTGAAACATCGGCCATGTACAATGAACAATGTATATGGTTCATGATAGGTACATGACAAACAAACGATACGATAAAAGCAAACGTTATTTTTCATTTATTCAAATGACATAACAAACATTCAAACATTTTCGAAAAGCAAAAGTGGCAAAATGGGAAACATTTATGATTATGACACACCATGCATGGTGGAATTGGTTCATGTTTTGATTTCTAAAAAAGGCATTTTCTCCTATCTTCGTAGGCAATATTCAAATTGAGCATTTAGTTGGATAGACAACGCAACGAATATCACAAAGAGAACGATAGAATGACAAACGAATGAACAACTTGAGCGGTAGCAACAAAGACGACCTAGAACCATTTTTCAAAGCAAGAGAAAGATAGAAAAGAATTCTATCGAAATGAAAAGCAAAAAGACCAAAAATAGAAAAATACCAATACCATTACCAACCCGTATACAATGTGTGTACTTGTTCAGTTTGCTGCTAGAGACGAAATTGAGGTTTTTTCTGGCTTTTAATTTGTTGCTCGTTAACGAAGATTTCGTATGTGTGTGTGTGTGTGCACACTTTGATATTTCATAGCAACTATATTACGTTGCCTGGCTGCACAAACTGAAAATATGCAATTTGCTTTTAACCCATTGAATCCGCTTGATTGCCTTCATTCTTCTTCGACGAATCAAAGCAATAATGACCATGAGATTGCAATCCATTCAAGCAGCGAAACATAAATGACATTCGATGAAATATAACGCATTACAAAATGAAACTCATTCAATTCGGAAAGTAGCTTCCACTTTTGTTTGAGCCGATTCGGAAAAAAAAGAATATATAGTGAAAAAGGATTGATTGTCATTGTTGATAAATCTTTGCAGGAATTCATATAATGGTATGGATAGAATGAATTATCATCATTCAATGAGAAACTTGACCCGCGGAACATTTGGAGCATTTTGATAATTTTTCATAATTTGTCATAATTTGCATCAGTTTACAATTGAAATAATCTTTCTGTTCAATGTGATTTGTGAAAATTAGCCTTTGATAAAAATAGCCAATTTACGCATTGGGAAAATAAGGACAGAAATCATTTGTCAATATGATATTCGGCTTGGCTTTTAAATTTCTATTTATTCGCAAATGGCCAACAACTGGGTTACATTGAATACCGGTGGATTCGTATCTTTTTTCCACGTAAGTTCATTTCTAGGCTACCATGATTCGATTATCGTCCAAATATATCAACTTAATAGACTAACATCATCAAAAGAACGAGAACCGTTTCTTTTTATTTATTTTTTTTTCTCCTTCCGTTTATGTGCTTATTCGCATGCATGCATAAATGGTTTTTTTGATGATTACGTTTAAAATGCCAAATACATCATTATCAACCGTGGTGTGAAAAGACTTTACGGCAACGTTGTTTCATATTGAGCATTTCACTTTGATTACAAAGTATTTTCTGTGGAAAATGCTATTAAATGAGGTGATAAACACCATATTCTGTACAACGATATGAAATAAGGAACACTTCATTTATTGATCGATAAATAATAATTGAAAGTGAACAAAACCATTGGACATGTGATGTGCATCCACATCACTAGCCCAAGCTTAATTGAAGTGGAAATAATGTATGAATTTAAATCCAATGCTTCGAACCGAACATATATAAAAAGACTAAATCCACCGGCTTTGCCTCAAAAATGTGAGCATCACTTATGTTTGCATTTTGCATCCATTCAAAGTATACAGGATGTTTTGACTGGTTTTGTTGTACTTTTTAATATAAATATTTTCATTCAATTTATATATAACAAGCGAATACTGAATACATTGATTTTAGAACCGAAAACCATCGGCTCAAAGCTATTTAAAATGAATGAAGCAATTTAATCAGGCTAAAATAGAACTCAAACCACAAGTTTGATCGAAATTAACTATAAATAAACAATAAAATTCAGCATACATGAGTTTACGAGTATACAAGTCATTCACTGTCATAAAATGCAAAGTTCTACACGAAACTCAAACATAAATTTAACATATGCGACAATACAAAAACAACATTGAGAGTTGTTCGTTATGTATTTGATTGCATTTGAGCATTGGAACATTTAAAAAAGAGAGAGAGAGAGAGAGAGAGAGAGAGAGAGAGAGAGAGAGAGAGAGAGAGAGAGAGAGAGAGAGAGAGAGAGAAGAAGAAGTAAGAAGTAA
>GL501451.1:263243-302549 GCA_000149185.1 Mayetiola destructor
GAGAGAGAGAGAGAGAGAGAGAGAGAGCTAAAAATAAATTCTAATGAAAATGTTAAAATGTTGACGCCCTGCGCGCTGCGCGTACAATGATGGTATTTATATCAGGTATCATGTTTGCAAGCAGCAAGCTTTTATATCAAATGTTGGCTTATAATTTGATATGCAAACAGTTTATCTTATTTATAATTTTATTTTCTCTTCAAACAAATTAGTCGGTTTTGTTTATATAATTTTTTCTTTTTTTTGTCTTTTTTCAATGAACCCGCATAATAATGGTGACATATCCTATGTTCGAGCTTAGGCCTGTCTTTATCTCAATGCTCAGTTTGACATCGACTGAAAATGTGTGGAAATCCCGAAAAAAAAAACTTCATGATCGCATTGCATATAATTGCTAACGCAATTCGAATTGAATTTGCATTTGAAATTTGAAATGCCGATGGATATAAACTTCTTTTGGCAACATGATTACAATACTGCAATCCAAGCAAATGCATTGCCACCATAAAATCTTGCAAATGACACAAAATATTGTTGCAAATTAATCAAAATTAATTTTATGATTTAGTTTGCTGGTTTTTTTTTGTCGTCTGAAGAAAAAAAAACGAGCGTAATAAATAGCCATGCAGTCCATATGGGCGCTACAAATCATTATTTTACTCGGTGTATCCAACAAAAACAGCAAAATTTACAATAATAATAATAATAATACGAACACGTTCACCAATCGAATTGAGTCAACGTGCTTCACGAGCAGCCACTTAAATTTTCTTGAACAGCAATAATGATATTAAATTTGCCACAGAGTTCAGACAATTTTTTTCTTTCTTCGCTATTACTGAATCTGTCGTAAAATCTAGGCCAATTACATTTTTAGATTATTTTTCGTTGCAAATTTTGTTTTTTTTTTGCAAAACCGAAAATGGAAAAAAACAGACAGAATGAATGGAAATATGGCCCGAATGAGTGTGTGCGGTATTATAAAGCGAATAACCTTTCTCGATGAGTATACCGTGCTTTGCATTCCAATTTGGAAATGATTGATATTTTATGGTGGTAATTTGAGTAAACAAGAACCATATAAAATCATCAGAGAAAGATATATATAATCTTAGGCAAACAGTCATCATAGTTGCTGGTAAAGGCCATACGAAGCATTGGCACGAAATCAAAATTGTTTGAATTACAATATATTTTCTGTCGACGATAAATTCGGATTTTTTTTTTTTTTTGTTGAACAAAAGGTCGGAATGAGTTAAATGATAAAAGATGATCATTTAATTATTTATTCGATTAAAAATGGGCAATAAACCAAAGAGATTACGCCTGTATTTAAACGTGCCGAACGAGTGACAAAGATGGATTCCTAAAAACGATTTCTTACCCAAAGTTGGATATATAATGGATGTTTTTAGCATTAATAATTTCGCTATTTTATCAATTTGTTAGTCTCTGCTCTACATAAAAGTGTTTTTTCAATACTATGATTGGTTTGTGTGATGACACTAAAGTGACTATGCTAGCAACAAAAATTTCAATTTGAAGAGCTGTTCTTGAGCTAGCAATAAATAGAAAGAATGAAAAGAAATGATGTCACACTGGATACATCCCTTAAGAGAAAATGTCATCACAAATGCTCAATGCTCATGCTAACAGAATCTCGGATCACGAAACGAAAGGATGTTATTACTGGAATTGGAAAATAAAAAAGGGAAAAGGAAAAGCACAACGAGAGACTAACGAAAGAGGTAAGTGACAATGGAAATATATATTGTGCTTAAATCTTCTCAAATGGATTTTCTTTTATATTTTAAAACGCAAAGCGAAGCAATTCAGAATTCCGCTTTATATTCATGTTTGTAAAACGATTTCATGCTGGTTTTAAAAAGAATTTCATAGCGATTCAAATACGTTAATATCTTGAGCAACTAAAATATTCTGCATCATGTTTGTCGTTGGCGTCATTCGTCATGTCATTTAAATTTTCCGAAACTCTTCAAATCGCTCGGCATGCCAAAAGATCGGCTTCGATTCAATCGCATTATTGTGTCATGAGGTAAACACTAAATACACACTCACATCCACACATATCCAAGATCCAGGCATTATCTATGGATTTTGTTCGCATCTCGCAATTTATAGTCAAACTACAGTCAATAAATGCTGTTGTGGTTGCTGCAACTATACATCGTACATTGACGATGGTACATGGATAAAAATCTTCCGGCATATGTCATAAAGATACATCTTCGGATTGAAGCCAACGGCATCATTCAATATGCTTGTTCCGCTGACATTTTTTTCTTTTGCATGTGTCAACTCGCAAGCGATGAACAACAAAACCGAAAATAAAAATCCAATATTTCCACCGTATCGCGTATCGAACAGGGAACAATTTATTCACGGTTTTTTATTCATCTTTTTCTTGGAATTTTATTGATCGATTGATTTGTTTTTTTTTTAACATTTGTCATAGCATTAGGCTACAACAACAAATGTATTGGTTTTCGTTTCAAATCAGAGGCCTACGCTAATTTTTGAATAAAATGTGATCGTTTCGTTCAGTGAAAGATTTTCGGAATTTCACTCGATTTCGGCATCAATATATTTGATGCGGGGTACACGGTACAGAGTATAGATGAGCAAACTAGATATATTTGTTGATAAAATTGGCTCGATTTCGTCATCGATTGTTTTTTATAGTGTACACTGTAAACTATGTCATGTGATGAATTAAACGGCATTGAAACTTGCCTAGTACGTTCTGTAATCTTACAATACATCCAAGGCAGTGGATCATATTGCAAAATAATACCATACGTTATTTGCAGTACGGAGGACTGTTTTTCAATTATTTTTTTTTGGCATTTTGCTAACATTGATTGACCTTAATTTAAATGATTTGGATGAATTTGTTTTTTTACGCCGCTGGCATTCGATTGAAAATGAAAGTTAATGGACAAATTGAAAAAAAAGATTTTTAAAATCCAAACATGTATAAAAGGCATTTATACATTTAATCTGATGCAAAGAATTCCTCTTATCCGATTCAGGTCAGAGAGACAATAAAAACTGGGCTCAACGAAACGAAAATTGAATAGATTATGTATGGAGATTTATGTATGGGGACTTGAATTTACTCGTTCTATTGAACTATCGGATAAAGTCCTGACAAAGACCACAACTCGGATTGTGTGTGCAATGCACATATGTTCAAATTTTATCTATAAAAATTATTTTGTGATGCAATTACCTAAAGTTGTTTAATTGGATTCATATAAATCAACGCCAGACAACTTTAAATCAGTATAAATGACAAAACTTTCTATTGTTGAAACATTTCATATTTTTGCATCACGTACGCCAACAACGTTTGAGAAATAAAGATAACAAACAAACAGAAATTAGCATCAGGACAACTAGGTTAGGGTGCCACCCCATCAAAATCTGGTGCCACCCCGACCAGAAATCCTAGTAGAATCCTAGATACGGGCCTGAGCGTTACTTCCAAGTTTCTTGGCAGTATATTCAACGAGAAATAGCTGTTTGTAGGATATTGGGCTCACTACCCGAAATCTGAATAAGAACTACCATTTTCAATTAAGAACTACCCGTTTCTGATAGAACTACCAGCTATTTTAATCCCTGGTATAGGGCTAAACAAAAAAAATCGGCTCGGGGGATTTCCTCAAGCTTTCGAATGGTCCAAATGACAAGGCATAAGACCCATCCCACACCAAGTTAGAGCTATATAAATATAAATATTATATACTATAAAACGATTTTATAACTTAATGTTCCACATCAAGCAATATCAGCTACTCTCAAAACTTCGAAGTGGGAAAATCAACACATTTTCTTTATTTTATGATTTCACCAATTCACTTGGTGCGTTTGTCCATTTTATTCTTGTTCTTGATGATTGATTTCATGTTGTTTTATGTTCATGTGAACAGTTTTATGTTAATGCGCAATAATGTTGTTCATTGTTAGACAAATTTTTTATGAACAACAAATGAAAATCATTGTCTGTTTTAACAAAAATTTGCAGACAATCACAATCCGGCCCCCCGTCCAATTTCTCCCGATTTTCATTCAATTCCTCCCGATTTTCATTCAATTTCTCCTGATCTTCTTCAAATTTCTCCCGATTTTCTTCAAATTTCTCCCGATTTTCTTCAAATTTCTCCCGACATTTTTTCCAGTCCAATGACAAACGGATTCTATTTTAAATAAAATTCCATTGAATGCCAACCAAATATAAAAATGATTGAATAACAATGTCATATTTTTTCCATTCAAACGCAAGTAACAGCAAGCAGCAAGTACATATTTTATGGCATCCTTTATGTCCTCTGAATAAGAAATGCGACTGTGAGCGTTCAGATTACAATGAATAAAATCATATTTATTATGTGATCGAATGAAAGCGATTCGGAACGAATCACACTGATTGAGATGAAAACGAAAATGAAAATAAAACATACAAATGGAATCCGTATACGATATTATTCGATCACAATATACATATAAAAATTGAAAGCTTCATTTTTGTTGCTTCAAATGAATGATGATGGCTTCATACCATTCAACAATTAATTGAAAATAAATCGAGTTTCGCAATGTTTCGCTTTCGTTTGTGAAGCCAGAAAGTGGTGTAATTTTCGGAACGCTGCTATGGTTTGGCGATTTATTGGTTAGGCAATTAGTTATAATTATTTTTGTCAATACTTTTGTTATTTCGATACATCTAAATATATAGGGTGCGTTCATTCATCTTTGTGATGCAAAATAGCGAAGGAATGGAAAGAGTTCAAAACAAAATGTGGTTAAAATTGTTATCCATAATAATAATTAAACGGTTTGCCATAGACATCAATTTCTAAAGTGAAAATGCGTGCGCGTTTATTTGAGTCTTTCGAAAATTGCGCAAAAAGTAATAGACAATGATTATTGTTGTTACGTAAAGGTTATTGTCACTTGTATTCCCATATTGGCAACTGGCAAACATGTTGTATTTATGTGAATTTCGATTACAATTAGTAAATTCATAAGAATAAAAGTCGAAATGAAATTTGACATCTTGCCATTAAATAAATAGAGGTAGGACTTTAATCGGGTGAACAGTTTCACTTGGTGAACTATTCCTAGAATACAATTCTTTATTTTGGTTCTCATCAAAAACATTTTATTTTATTGTCAATTGTACTTTACACTCTGCACATTGCAAGTGATATATTGTTCGGTTCTTATTTGATTTTTGGTTGGTTTGTAGTTGACCTAGCCATTTCAACAGCTGCATCAAACTGAAGTTGTTGTTCATTGTTCATTCACGTTCTTCATCCGACAGATCGTTTATTTAACTTTGCCAAGCATCGAAATCGACAAAATGTTTTGCTATCAAAAATAAAAGATTTGTAAATCACGAATCGATGTCAAGACTGCATGTTGTTTGGTGTGAGCGACGAGTCTGTGGCCCGATATAAATGCGACAAAATCTATTTTTGGTTGCAATACGAAAAGTCACACATACTACAATGTGACATGCAAGTGATTAAACAACAATGAAAATGAAATCATCCAAAATGGCACCGATCAATATGTTGCAGATGAGTGAAAAGTTGGCCATCGTAAAAAATGAATCAAATTTTGATTTTTTTTTTTTTGTGGAAATCTATGAACATTTCCTGGTGTTTGAAATATTTTACGTTTCATTTTCGAATCATTATATTTTTCTGATGCTTTGAAAAAATCAAAATGAAAAAAAAACTGGCAATTTTGTTCTTTTCTTCGCTCCATTTCGGATTTATGTTTCCTCCATGTATCGCTTCAATTAGGATGTGCTAAATAATCGACGAAATGAATATGAAACTTTTTATTCTGCACAGTGTGAATGCTCTTAGTGTCATCCCATCTTACTTCGGCACTGCCAAAAACCATTGAGCGTACACCAACAGGAACGGAAAAAATCCGGATTAAGCCATCATAAAAATGACTGCTCATAAACGAGCAAGTGGTGAGCATAACAAATGTGTATGGCATACAATTTCGTGTATTTGCAATCACGTCTTATGTTTCGATTACGCTCATTTGTAATATTATCCGAAAATGAACACACATTAATACGTATGTTGAATCGTTTTACTTATTTTGACATTCGGCGCTTTCGCACTATTGTTCATTGTTTCCCAAACCACATTGCCGATAGTAATGATGATCGATTGCCGAATTGGTTATTATTATTGGCATTATGCTAAAGTATTTCAATGTTAGCAATTGAATCGTTAACAGTTGAACCGAATGAGTAAAATGAGAAGCAAAATGAAGAGACAGAAAATAGAAAAAAATCCAAAATATTATGAAAAATCTTACGGCATTCGATTGTTTAGTGAACTTGAATTGATTATTGGGTGGTGATTGGTGAATGATGTTGCGTGTGTGAGTGATTACATGAATAATGTTCAAAAAATATTTTTTGTTGATTGTTGAAAAAAAAAATGAAAATGTGATTTTGTGGTAAACGATTTCATGGTAAAATGGATCAATGCATTGAAATTGAACGATATCGCTCCGATATGCTTTTCTTTATTTTGGTTTCAATCGTTCAAAACATTTATGATTTGAGTGTCGCTTATTCATTTTTGTGAATTCTTCGTGAGGAAAAGTAGACATTCTCGTCGCGAAAAAATTCTCGTCGTCTTTAGCACTGATCCATTTTATTCGATGTTTTATATTCCACGCACATTACCACCAAATCGCCATTGTTGCATGAAAACACATTCGGCATACAAATCATTCTCTCGCATCACGCACCAAACAGAAAAACTTCTCAATCAACCACATTTTCTGTTCTCCCGCTGAAAAAAAAGGAAGAAATCGTAACATTCGTTTTTGAAACCAAACATGAATTATTACACAAATCAATAGTGTTCGATGAAAACAATTCGTGGCTCATTCTTTCCTTCTTTTATTCTCCTTCTTTCTTTCTCTCTCTCTCTCTCTCTCTCTCTCTCTCTCTGCCAAGAAACAAATAAAAATCCATTCCAAAGTCCTCGGCAACTCAGGCAATAGCATTATCCAACTTTTCCATTCGTTTTAATGGCAGAAAGCACAAATGATAAACGGTCCCAAAGATTTTATGGACAACTTTTTTTGGTTCGAATCGCACATGAATTGTTGCTTTTTCCACATCTTTGGACAAAAGTCAATAAATTCCACCGAAGGTCAAATTGTGAATGAGTCCCGTTCAAATAACATTAAAATAACTGCGATCCTGTGAATCAGCGAGGCCAATTTTCACGAATAAATGGCAATGAAACCTTTCGCAAACAAAAATTCAGCAATAAATTGATTAAGACTTTTCGGAAATTTTTTATCGCAAATTTTCGACAACAAACCAAACTGAAAATAGTCAATTATAATTCATTACATTTTCCTAAAACTAGCCTTGGTGTATTCGAAATTGTTCCAAACTCGAAGAACTATTCGGAACGTGCAATAGTTTTAATAGCACAAGACTGGTCAAGGATATTATCTTAACTACTGCAATGCAAATAAAAACTCTCTCCAATCTTTGGTGATGAAATAATTTGTTCACGTTAAAAAAATTCGTAATGATTCGTTCATTACATCTTTCTAGAAGACAAAGCAGCCGCTACTTGAAAATTTCATTTTTAAATTTTAAATTCCATATTTCAATTTTCCGTTTTCGAACCATCACAAAGCACTACATGGGTAAGAAATGAACAAGTCTCAAACGACGAACAACAAAGCTTGGTGGAAAATATATTTGTTCCCGTTTTTCGCTTACACGTTTGAGTCATAAACTTTTTTTCGCCAAGGGAATAAGTAATTTCATTTTCAATTTGTCCCTTTTGGCAAAAATCCTTCTCAGAAATGGAAAAACTTGTAGCGATTGTCCTTATCTTGATTTCATTTTTTATACGAGTCTTGTTTTGTGAGTTTCGTTGCCCAATTAAAGTTGATTTGGTTCTTCTCCAACCATCAACCGATGTGACTTTTTGAATTAAATTATGCAAAATAGGCAAACGTAAAAAAAAAACCGAAGCATTTTCGAATTGAACATTATTTTTTCTTCTTCTTCAGCGATACAATATGGTGAGATTTTCATATGAATCACGTCTGCTCGTTCATTGGCACACAATAGGAAAAAAAACGAATAAATTTATCCTTGACATTTTTTCATCATTTTCGATCTGAAGATCGTAGATTATATGCAGTAGCGTGTGAACTTTAGAGCATTTGCGTCTCGTTCTTTTCCCTTAACTTAATATTTAGCGAAACCAGTCAGTGCATTAGAAACTCATTGTGAACTTAATCATTTGAAAGACTCATCTGAACGTCTCGATGTTAAACTCACTCAAAACACTAAACAGATTTACTTTAATTGGATTATTGTAAAGGCTTACAATTTATATATCAGTTCAGCGTAACAGTCGCTCAATGGGACCAATAAATTTAATAAGAACCAAAAATTGCTAACAAAACTCTGAAAATGGTTTGGCTGATAGTAGTCGGTAAAGTCTTCAAGCAGCAAACAGATTTTCCATTTTCACAGCCATTAATTTGCCTAATTAATTAGCAAAATTCTATGTTAATGATTGAATCACATGATTTATGTCGAATGATGGCAAATGAAATTCATCACAAGATTAATGGCGTCCATCGAAACCACTTCACAGCGCATGGAATTATGGAATTGGTATTTTACATTGAATGCATGAAGTTTATTGTTAAATTAATAACAATAATAGCAACAATAATAATAATAGTTCATTTATTCATTCAATTAAATATTTCCAATTGTTTGAATCGCATTTGAAATTTCATTTCATGAGCTCCATAACAATCAATTGAATGCATAAAATTCTATTTTAAATTTGCAATCAAAATTGCATACAATTGAATTTTCAACTGGATTTACATCAGCACCATCAGCAACAGAGTATATGCATATACATATCGAGTTCGAAGTCGCTTGTTGTCTGTCATATGCCAATGTTTGCCCATTTTATTCATGTGTAGCTGAGGCCATGTTTGCTATATTTGGTTTCAGTTTCAATTAAAATGGTGTGATATTTATGACATCCAATTCTCGCGAATTGCAGTTGCGCATGAATTGACTGACGGAATAAATACATTTTGCAGCACATTTAATATTGAATTGTAATGAATGGCTGAGATTGTCTGCATTTGATACATATTCACATTCATGAAATGTTCGAGACTTAAACGCAAAATATTTCATATGATTAAATTTAATTTACATACGAATACGGCAGCCGATGAACGATGTATGGTGCACGGGAATGCATTATGTGTGTCTGTATTTAATGAAAAATTTCAATTTGCAAATGTTTAATTTGTGTTGATTGTGTTTGAAAATGTTTGTTGTTTGCCTGATTCGCTGACAATTTAGATGCATGTTGCAACATCCAGGCTATTTACCATTCATTTGGTTGTTGCTTGAATCGAAGTGGCTCTCTACTTTATTCTGATTAATTAAATTCTGTTGAAAATCACAGCAAATATTCAAAATTCCCACTCACATTTTCTTTACTCATTTCAGTTTTGTATACAGTTCATTCCGCTTTAAAATCTTTGGTGAAAATAATTCGAGATTGAAAAACCAAGAAAAATTCTCATTTCATCATTTCAGTCAGTCAACAGTCAACCGTCAACAATCAATAGAGTTAATTGAGGCAACGCGAAAAGCGTTGTCTGCTTGCCTATCAACTAAACCATGCCTCCTGACACACGCATTATTGCCATTTGTCTAAATTGATTGTTTTTCAGAATCTTGTGTTGCATTTACGCTCTACCAAAATAGATACAATTTTCCACATTTCACATTAGAATAGAAACGAAACAAAAACTAAAATAAATCATCAATTTTGGCTGATTGCTGAATGTCGAATATGAACAAACCACATCACACTCAATGTAATACATAATTGTTGCCTCGTTGAAACTTCAATCAAATAAGAATATTTAAAAAATGTACACATTCGTTGGCCTTCAATCTTTTCACTTTTTTCTATATATGTACGTATGACTCATGTGATTGCTACATTTGTTTATACAATGTAACAATAAAATCGACATGAAGAAAATAAACATATACATGTCATTTGGCCGTTTCATACACTGAACATTTCTTCGATCATAAAAAATGAAATTGCAATTTGAAATGGATTATTCTTTTATGAATTTAAACTTTAAATAGTTTTGGTGAGCCACACGGGGTGCAGCCCAAGCGAAATCAATAAAACCATCCAAAATGCGTTAAATCCATTTCATTGTTACCGATCATAAACATAGTACAAATTGATTTCGGTAACTTGCTGAATAACATTTATTTGCACTCATTTGCTCACTTCAATCGCAGTACCATGACTCGATATGACCTATTTCGAAATTTAAACCTTTTCAAAAACCTCACTTGCCAATCGTGATTTGGCTTTCATTGTGTGGTTGATCAAAATCGATGGGCAAAAAATATATGGTAACGATTCATTCGTATATTGGATCAATGATGATTAATTTCCTCTATCAATACTATGAGTGGCATTAGAATCTATAAAGTGTTCTTAACAGAGTGAAAAAAAAGGGAAAAAACAAATTCAATAAATGAGATGCGAATAAATAATTCAAAAGAAAGAATGGAATGGAAACGAGAAACACAACTGTCGCATTGCGAATGAAGTTTTCGATGTGATGATAAATAACAAAAAGAGAAAATGAGGAGGAGGTGTTTGAGATTGAAAACGGTTTATTTTTTTTGCACGGAATAATAAACTCAAAGTATCGATTCTGTATTCTGTAACAATCATTCAAAGATATACATTTATCATATGTATTATGCATGCAATTTATTTAGTCGGAATGAAATTGTGCACTTATATGTATACAACTATAACATACATGCATCAAACAGGCACACATTGTTCTAAATGGAATTTATTTCAATCGTATCAAATGGCGATTCAATTTATCGATTTTACGAGCAACGAAATGTTCGAAACTATTTCTCAACTCACAAAATTCGAATCGTTTCACTTGCTTTTTTAACGATTTCTTATTTTATATTTTACAGTTTATTGTTCATCTTGGGCATCGAGCACGCCATCGGCATTGCTATGGTACCGTTTCAGAAGTTTGTCATTGCGAAAAAGTGTTTGCGAAAGAACTAAATACTTTGCCAACCGGAACATATAATGGATTCGGAAAATTAATGTCGAACACAATATTGTTGTCGAACATTGGAATTCCGAAACTGAAGATTTACTATGATTTTAACAGAGATTTTCCATCCCCATGAATTTTTTGTGTAGTTTGGTTCCGTCTTACAAATCATAGTAAAGAAAGTGAATCAAATCAAATTAATTGGAAACTCATTCGAAGGTATACAAGTATAATGTATAGAAGGTTTCTCTGCTTCAATAAATTACAATAGTTTTATATGTATTTTACAGGAATTATTTTTATTATTTAATGATGTGCTTTGGCGAAGGCACTTTATTGCTCTCAGCTCTCTCACAATGATGAAAAGTTTTACTGCTGTCAATTTTAAATCGAAGTGCAACGACTACGCTCGAAAATGCTTTCAATCAAGACTTATTTACCATCAAAACAAAAACTCTTGATGGTTGCGAAGGTTGAAAATTTTACGTAATAAAAAAGGTAACAATCAGTAATTAAAGAGAAGAATTTCGCACTTAAACGCATTTACGAGAATTTTTATTGAATAGATTTCCATGTCACACAAATCAACAGTTTTAATTGGAAATTCAAGTTGAACGAATGCGATAAAAAAAACCTCATCAATTGAGGTTATATTTTGATTCAGATCCGTCGACGGTGCAAAAAAAAAAAAATATATGAATTTTTTTTCATTAAAAGACGCAATTATTCAATTGCAACAACGACAGCATCAAGTAGTAACATTAAAATTGAGCAAATAACAAAAAATGGATTATTAAAATTCATATTTTATTACATAACGATATGAAGGTCATGTTCTTGTTTTGTTCTCTCTTTTCTGATTTCTGATTTCCATTAGCATTTGTGACAAAACGTTCTAAAGCTGAAAATTATTGCTTTGTGAATAGTTTAAATGCTGACAATTGACAAACGAATTCGAATCGGTCCCGTGAAAATGATTTTCATGTTTGAAATTCAAATAGTAAAAAATATGTTTGATGCTGTTGTTGCTGTTGCTGTAATCATTGTTCAGCCAAAATCAAAAATTAATTGAACCGTGATATTACCGCTTTTGACTGTGTAACGAATTTATTTGGATTTGCTCTCTTCTCTCTTTCTCTCTCTCTCTCTCTCTCTATCGCTTTCGTTTATCTATGATAAAAATAATAATAAATTCTCATGAAATCGCGAAATATTCGAAACAATATATTTATTTTAAATATTAAATCCAGCATTGTAAATTTGTTTTACTGTGGTATGCATTCGAGCCCGAACGGCCAATATGTTTAGTGTTTCGTATTCGGTTTTTGATGTTCTGTTTCCAACACAAATATAAATGTTATATTTAGATGAAAATCGCGACTCTCGCATTTGAAATTCGAAATCTTCATCGCAACATCAGTTTCTATATACCAAAATATACTTCGTATTCGATTTATACGCTTGTCGGCTTTTGGTCAACATTAGCGTGTGTACTGAATACAGCGCGAAACCTTCTTATATTATTTGTATGCTATATTTGCCTACTTATTAATAAAAATTCTGTTATGTTTTGTTTTACGTGGTTTTTGTTTGACCAAGGAGACGAAAAGTTGAAATATGGTGAATATTTCGGTCAACAGAAAGGAACAGGTATCACGTTCAGAATGTGATCTATGTAATTGAGAATTTGTAATGATCATTATTTTGTGCTAATTGGATATGAACACCAGATGCATAGAACAGAAAAAAGAAACAAGAGAAACAAAAGAACGTCGACACTGACTCAATTATCGTCGGTTAATCACATGATGTTTTACCTAACGATATGATAAATAATTGTGTAAACACAAAAAAATAGCAAATATTTAAATGAAACATTTCGGCCCTCGCATATTAATGCAAATGCACCGATTCCGATTCCAAAAATGCCATTATCGAAAATGATATAGTCACAACTACTGAATGTTCAATGTATAATAGCAAGCAAAACGCCTATTCAATTTTTTTTTGAATACTGAATAATTATTTAGTTGTATAATAATAATAATCGGTCGGTTGTTTCGCTAATTAATTCAGATGCTCGACTGCTAGCGCTATTTATGTATGCGCGTCCAACAAAGTGCTTTAATATTTACTCTCCTTTCTAAATTATAATTTTAACAAATATATTTGTCTATAGACACAACATGCCTGCCTGCCTAATTGCCATACAGTTCGACGACATACTGGAGCACAACAATTACCGCGATTTTGATGCAAACAAATTTTTGCACCTAAAAAATACTTAAAACAATATGAGAATTGTGTCGTGAATTTCATCGCAACTGGAATTGTCATTTTTCGGAATGGAATCAATAGTGTGACGTTGGATTTTGAATTTGACAGTCAAACAATCGCCCAGCAACCAATTTGAATTTTCACTGCAAATCTCAGTCTATCATATCCAGGGTGTGACAATGCGACTATGACTCTGGTATTTGGTCATTTGGTGATGATGGTAGGTATAAATGGTTTTGGATGTTTGATCAATGAATATGTAAATCAATTCATTTTGTCATCTGCATTTTATGGATGCATTTTGGAAATAAATTTTGTCCATAATTCGAATACCAGTCGAATCCCATTAAAATCATGCCGTGTCACAATTAGCTCATTTTTATTCCATTTTCTGAACATTGAACATATATTTGCTATGCTCTATGCTTAGCATTGCTTAGATACCGTTTCTATATTAGCGTTGTGAATATTTGCGAGCAGCCCAGCAGGCTAGAACTAACCGAATTGTCATGCAAATATATTACATTCGTCTAAAACTGTACCATGTACTGTGACAAAATATGATTGAATGAATGTATTGAAGAATGTGACATTTCATTTAATGTGCGTACAAGCAATGACCTCGGCACGTTCAATCAACTTGCATGGCGATTCATACGGATAAGATATGAAGTAAAAATGATTCATTTTTGAAGGCTCTTAGGACCGAACACTGAACACAGGATACGCCCTTCTTACTTATTAGCAACAGTAATATTTCCCACACAAAATTGCATTTAATCCAAAGCAATGGAATATCTAGAATAATTGGAGCAATGTTCGTTGACCAGAGGTATGTCTCTAAGGTGGGAAAATTGTATCAATTCAATTTAAATATCGTATAAATTATTATTTCTACAAATGTTTATTGCATTGGATTGGAGGGAAACGAACATAAGCGAAATAGGGGAAGTTAAAACTTTGAATAAACTTATGTATACAATGTACAACGATGGAACTCCCGAAGCACACTGTGGGCTCTGAATTCACTTATTAACTTATCGTCATCGGATAACGAATAAACCACAATTATAATAATAGCAGCAAACGTGTCGCTAAACATTTGCGAAATGCGTTCTTATCAACAATTAACTATGTGCCAGTGCCATCCATATTGTGGGATTGAAATGCATGACTTACACATTCGATTATTATCACCATAATTATTCGAAATTTCTTCACCTTACTGAATCGATCGATACGACGAAGGAAAATTTACAGCTGTTCAAAACGTTCTTTGTAATCAATACTCCAGGCATGAAGCCATCAAATAAGAGAATATTTGTTTCATTTTTTGTGCGAATTTAAATACACAATTCAATGTATTCAGAATCATTTGAGGTGCCAATCCTTTGCACATTTAAATGTCTGTTATGTGCTGGCGAAAATAATGCAAACATGATAATGAAGATAAGAACACCGCCAGAATCACCGCGTGATGCATTCACAAACCAAAACAAACGAAACAATTTAAACGCGTCAACATTTAACATTCTGGCGTCAAATATTTACCGATTCATACAATTGCTTTTGGCAAAATTTGTTTATTTTGCACATTTTGCATTTATTTTTATGTGAACAACTTGAACGGAATCTAACCGTGAGGCCAACTTATAAACTGGAACGCATTGTCTTAATTAATTTAATAATAATCACCATGTTCATTTGGTGTATGAGATTTAAAACGAAAATGAAGGTTTTGAAAATAAAAAAAACACACAATTCTCAAATTGCCGTCGGCCGAATGAGAATATTGAAATAATGTTTGCATAAATAGCATCAAAATGAACGCCAAGAATTGAGAATTCAAAACAGGAGAAAAGAGATGCGAAATGAGAGAAATGATGATACTCACAATTCATTGACCCATTTCATTTGCGTTGCGTTTTTATCAGGCAACGCCAAAAAGTTATGTATACTTGACGTATATACCTACCGCATGTATTTCTACTCGAGTAGAATGCCGCTTCCAGCTGACGTGCGGTAGGTACTTGCGTCATGGCCGTGAACGCAATGATTACGCTTAGTTGGTGCAATCGCCTTCAAATAATGCCAACGTTATTTTCATTTGAGTGAAGTTGGTTTGGTGCTTGTTTTATGTTCCCTTTGACATTTGTGCAAAACCAAAACAAAAAATATTCTGTTTGTGCATATATAGTATGTGTTCAAAGTATTTGATATTCGGTGAACGAATGATAAAAAATGAATGTAAACAATGAAACATAGAGCATTTTGCGACTAAGAAAAAGGTATGGTGCAATTGAAGTCACAATGATTCTCAATATTTAATAACAAACAGGCAAGCCAGCGGGCACACGGCGAGCAACACATACCCACACATACGCCAAATACCAACGTTCTCCATTGAAAGACAAAGATCTTTAGGAATGACACGGTGAACACGATTTTGGTAGCACAGAATATGCTAGACATTATTTCAAATTTTCTCATTCTCTTTCGTTTCTTGTTTTTCATATCTCAAGAATGAAATTCTTGCAAACAACAGCTTATTCACTTGCTACATTCAACTTCTTTGTGTTTTGTGTTCCAGCACACAATGAAACTGTTTCATTGAATGATATAGTATGCAAACGGTAAAAACGTAGTAGAAAAATGAAGTGAGAAAATGATAAAAACAAAACCAATTATTTGGTTGCTATATGCTGTGACCGAATGAGTCAATGTGTGTTTTGTATGCGTCGTGTATGTATCAACTACTATAGACTACAGATCAATTCGGGCTTGTGTTCATTCATCTGAAACCGGAAATTTATTACTAAAAAAAAAGCGAGAATTCTTTTTTAGCAATAATAATTTTAATGCTCAAAATCCATTAAGACCGAGTTCTTCAGACTTCAGAATCAAGCCTAATTCTTGTGTGTATGTCGAATGATTCCATTTTATACGTTTATAGGATGTGTACTTCACGTGATTCTTTGATTTATTCACTTTTATTTTTTCTCTTTTCGAATAACAAACAATGTGAATTTATTGTAATATTTAGATGAATGTATATATAGTATGTACGTATAGTTCGGTTTGGTTCAATTCGAAAGTCAAAAAAGCAATAAATGTACCTCATATTAGGTAATTTCAACTTCAACAGTCACGATATTCCGCTTAGCAAACAGAAATGTGATACTTTTCTGTTATGTTAAGTTTGTGTTTTGGTTTTTGTTTGACATTTTTGTTGTCCATGTTAGAAGTAGAAATCACATTCACCGAACATTGAATGAGATTCATCCTAAACTAAATCTGGGTAACATGCAAATTCGGTGTTCGATGCAATGGTTTCGGCAAACGGCAAAAGAGACACGATGATTTGAACCAGTGATTTGAAAGATAAAATATTTTAAATATTACTCAACGTTGACATTGATGACTGTAAAACGATGAAAAGAAGAAGAGTTATGAAAGTGTGAATGGCGAATGGTGAATGGTAAATTCCCAGAAAATCCTCATCCATTGAAGCTTTTTGTTGAATTTTCCTCGTTATTATGGTATGCATTTCTGTGCTCATTGCTTCTTTCATGAACAAACTGAGATCCCAATGCCGTCACATTCAGTCATTTTTCATTTTCATTTTCTTCTTCCGCTTTGTCCATAGAATGATGGATGTACATAGGGAAATTCGACGTCATTCGTGTGTTTATGTTGCATTTAATGAAAACAGCGTTTTTACGCAATGTCAAACTTATTTCCAGTTTCCAGTTACCAGTGCTTCAGTATTAATAAATTTCTCGGTTGTATTTTATTATGTGTACATATTTGGATGGAAAATGAACGCAAAACGCAGAACGAACGATGATTTCAAGTGTATCGGGTAGCTCACACAGCATGTACATTGTACAATGTACATGTATTTGAATTTTTTTAATTTCTAATCATCATTAAATGAACATGATATTATTGTGCAGCATAACCCCATTATTCGTGTATGGTTCTTGAGCATCTCATAAAAAAATCCATTCAATCCAATCCACAATGATGCAATAATACAAGTATAAAGTATAATAATAATAATAAATAATTTTTTCATATTTCTTATTTGATCGCTAAAAATTGTGTTCGTCCATTAGAACCGATACAAAAAGTTTTTATTTCGTTTTTCTCCTGCTGACAATTCACTCAATCATAAAAGAGCATTAATTTGCCTCAGCTGATAATAATTTAATTTTTTACACAATCCCATTCACTGAATGGTGTTAAAAGCTTTTGAATGTGATGCGAAAAATTTCGTTTATAATTGTTTTGAGCGATAAATTAATGAAAAACTGAAAATAATAATGTTTGCATTTCGCGTGTTTTGAAATGAAGAGTTCGAATGAAGAAACAGCGGAAAGAATTTCATCGAAAACATTTCTAGTTTTAAGCGACTGAAAGCAGATTCGAGCCAGAATCAGTTATATATGAATGACCACAATGTAGTAGCATGAAATGACCAACTGCACGAATCGACGAAAGCGAAGTAAAAGTAAAACAAAAGTATTCTATTTGAAAATCGTATGCATCATCGCATCACGGCAACACAAAATGAAATAAAGCAAAGCAAAGCAAAGCAAGGCAAGGCAAAACGAGGCAAAAATGTTATATTATATTTACGCACAAACCAATGCACACACGCTCCAACACTTTTGACTATCGAATATTGTATGTGTGCATTCCATATTATTTTCTATATGCAGTTCGTGTTAGCTAAGCAGAGTTTTGCCGATTCGTCTCTAATATTTTCAAATGCACATGCAAATTTCGAACATTAATGAAAAACGGCGAAATTTAAATGATTTTCAGTGTTGAACATTGGACATAGAGCTCTATCCACTACTAATTTTATACGTAGCAACAGCAGCGGCAAATTAATTTTTTTTGTTCATTAAATTGTATTTTGCGTTTGCCATTTATTTGTTGTTTTTTTTTTGTGATGTGATCACGTGAACCACCCAAATTTTCGAAAAAGAAACAAAAAAAAATAAGAAGAAAACACATTATACTAGTATTATTAGCGCTCCATTAAAATGAAATAATGTTTATGGGTTCAATCCATTTCCGAACAACAGGAACAACAATATGGAACATGGGCCATGGACGACGGTTCTGTTCAATTTTCATAAAGTAGCATTTTTTCTCTTTCACTTTGAATGAACATACATAACGTGACCACATTCAATTAACAAAAGCGCAACAGCAAAAAAGAAAAGAAAACTGAACAAATACACACGCAGCACCTCTGGCCAACTGACTGCCTGACTGAATGAAGTAGTCGACGATGGAATGGGCGATAGAAACCGCGAACGATGAAAAAAAAAATTATACAGCAAAAATATGAAAATAAAGTGTGGAGTTTTTAGTCGAAATAGTAAAACTATATCGATCCATGGTATGCGCGAGTTTCTACCATTTTGCATGCATGAATCACGACATATGTATAATCACACTCGATATTCGAATTGAAGTTAAAGAAAAAAAAAATCTTTTAATTTTACATTTAGCGACAGTGTACTAACTACGGACTATTGATTTTGAGCAGGAAAAAAATCTATAAAAAGGAAAATGGATCCCTTTATAAATGTTTGCATGTAATGATATAATTTTATGATTGAACGGCTTTTTTTCGGACCACCAAAATGCCAGTCATAAATAGAAGGATGTCAGGCACTCAGAATCTGTGGGCCCAGTAACGATGAAACCGATTATTTCGCAGTGAAAATAATATACTATTATGAAACAGCTCCATTGTTGGCTTATTTCAAATTTTATTGCTATCATTGCAACATACTGTGAACAATGAATTTGCCTTCAATCGAAATGATGTTTTACATTCATTTCATTTAACATGTGGATTATACATATGTCGTGATTCATGCATGCAAAATGGTAGAAACTCGCGCATACCATGGATCGATATAGTTTTACTATTTCGACTAAAAACTCCACACTTTATTTTCATATTTTTGCTGTATAATTTTTTTTTTTCATCGTTCGCGGTTTCTATCGCCCATTCCATCGTCGACTACTTCATTCAGTCAGGCAGTCAGTTGGCCAGAGGTGCTGCGTGTGTATTTGTTCAGTTTTCTTTTCTTTTTTGCTGTTGCGCTTTTGTTAATTGAATGTGGTCACGTTATGTATGTTCATTCAAAGTGAAAGAGAAAAAATGCTACTTTATGAAAATTGAACAGAACCGTCGTCCATGGCCCATGTTCCATATTGTTGTTCCTGTTGTTCGGAAATGGATTGAACCCATAAACATTATTTCATTTTAATGGAGCGCTAATAATACTAGTATAATGTGTTTTCTTCTTATTTTTTTTTGTTTCTTTTTCGAAAATTTGGGTGGTTCACGTGATCACATCACAAAAAAAAAACAACAAATAAATGGCAAACGCAAAATACAATTTAATGAACAAAAAAAATTAATTTGCCGCTGCTGTTGCTACGTATAAAATTAGTAGTGGATAGAGCTCTATGTCCAATGTTCAACACTGAAAATCATTTAAATTTCGCCGTTTTTCATTAATGTTCGAAATTTGCATGTGCATTTGAAAATATTAGAGACGAATCGGCAAAACTCTGCTTAGCTAACACGAACTGCATATAGAAAATAATATGGAATGCACACATACAATATTCGATAGTCAAAAGTGTTGGAGCGTGTGTGCATTGGTTTGTGCGTAAATATAATATAACATTTTTGCCTCGTTTTGCCTTGCCTTGCTTTGCTTTGCTTTGCTTTATTTCATTTTGTGTTGCCGTGATGCGATGATGCATACGATTTTCAAATAGAATACTTTTGTTTTACTTTTACTTCGCTTTCGTCGATTCGTGCAGTTGGTCATTTCATGCTACTACATTGTGGTCATTCATATATAACTGATTCTGGCTCGAATCTGCTTTCAGTCGCTTAAAACTAGAAATGTTTTCGATGAAATTCTTTCCGCTGTTTCTTCATTCGAACTCTTCATTTCAAAACACGCGAAATGCAAACATTATTATTTTCAGTTTTTCATTAATTTATCGCTCAAAACAATTATAAACGAAATTTTTCGCATCACATTCAAAAGCTTTTAACACCATTCAGTGAATGGGATTGTGTAAAAAATTAAATTATTATCAGCTGAGGCAAATTAATGCTCTTTTATGATTGAGTGAATTGTCAGCAGGAGAAAAACGAAATAAAAACTTTTTGTATCGGTTCTAATGGACGAACACAATTTTTAGCGATCAAATAAGAAATATGAAAAAATTATTTATTATTATTATTATACTTTATACTTGTATTATTGCATCATTGTGGATTGGATTGAATGGATTTTTTTATGAGATGCTCAAGAACCATACACGAATAATGGGGTTATGCTGCACAATAATATCATGTTCATTTAATGATGATTAGAAATTAAAAAAATTCAAATACATGTACATTGTACAATGTACATGCTGTGTGAGCTACCCGATACACTTGAAATCATCGTTCGTTCTGCGTTTTGCGTTCATTTTCCATCCAAATATGTACACATAATAAAATACAACCGAGAAATTTATTAATACTGAAGCACTGGTAACTGGAAACTGGAAATAAGTTTGACATTGCGTAAAAACGCTGTTTTCATTAAATGCAACATAAACACACGAATGACGTCGAATTTCCCTATGTACATCCATCATTCTATGGACAAAGCGGAAGAAGAAAATGAAAAATGACTGAATGTGACGGCATTGGGATCTCAGTTTGTTCATGAAAGAAGCAATGAGCACAGAAATGCATACCATAATAACGAGGAAAATTCAACAAAAAGCTTCAATGGATGAGGATTTTCTGGGAATTTACCATTCACCATTCGCCATTCACACTTTCATAACTCTTCTTCTTTTCATCGTTTTACAGTCATCAATGTCAACGTTGAGTAATATTTAAAATATTTTATCTTTCAAATCACTGGTTCAAATCATCGTGTCTCTTTTGCCGTTTGCCGAAACCATTGCATCGAACACCGAATTTGCATGTTACCCAGATTTAGTTTAGGATGAATCTCATTCAATGTTCGGTGAATGTGATTTCTACTTCTAACATGGACAACAAAAATGTCAAACAAAAACCAAAACACAAACTTAACATAACAGAAAAGTATCACATTTCTGTTTGCTAAGCGGAATATCGTGACTGTTGAAGTTGAAATTACCTAATATGAGGTACATTTATTGCTTTTTTGACTTTCGAATTGAACCAAACCGAACTATACGTACATACTATATATACATTCATCTAAATATTACAATAAATTCACATTGTTTGTTATTCGAAAAGAGAAAAAATAAAAGTGAATAAATCAAAGAATCACGTGAAGTACACATCCTATAAACGTATAAAATGGAATCATTCGACATACACACAAGAATTAGGCTTGATTCTGAAGTCTGAAGAACTCGGTCTTAATGGATTTTGAGCATTAAAATTATTATTGCTAAAAAAGAATTCTCGCTTTTTTTTTAGTAATAAATTTCCGGTTTCAGATGAATGAACACAAGCCCGAATTGATCTGTAGTCTATAGTAGTTGATACATACACGACGCATACAAAACACACATTGACTCATTCGGTCACAGCATATAGCAACCAAATAATTGGTTTTGTTTTTATCATTTTCTCACTTCATTTTTCTACTACGTTTTTACCGTTTGCATACTATATCATTCAATGAAACAGTTTCATTGTGTGCTGGAACACAAAACACAAAGAAGTTGAATGTAGCAAGTGAATAAGCTGTTGTTTGCAAGAATTTCATTCTTGAGATATGAAAAACAAGAAACGAAAGAGAATGAGAAAATTTGAAATAATGTCTAGCATATTCTGTGCTACCAAAATCGTGTTCACCGTGTCATTCCTAAAGATCTTTGTCTTTCAATGGAGAACGTTGGTATTTGGCGTATGTGTGGGTATGTGTTGCTCGCCGTGTGCCCGCTGGCTTGCCTGTTTGTTATTAAATATTGAGAATCATTGTGACTTCAATTGCACCATACCTTTTTCTTAGTCGCAAAATGCTCTATGTTTCATTGTTTACATTCATTTTTTATCATTCGTTCACCGAATATCAAATACTTTGAACACATACTATATATGCACAAACAGAATGCGCGTATATACGTATGATAAGTAACGTCACGTTTTATTATTAACTTTGTTTTTTTTTTTGTCTCAACTTACAACACTGTTCATAATTTTTTCTTTTGTGTGTGTGTGTGTTGTGGTTTTCGCATTTTTCTCGTTACAATCGACAAAAATTTGTATTCATAACGATATTAAAAGATGGTTAAATGACACTATAAATTATTTCACCCACAAATACCCATCATATTCAGCTTGATTATGCCTGTTGTTTTGCCGTGAGGTAGTGAATTTTGTTTGCATTTGTGTGACAATTAACGGCCAAATGCAAAACAATAATAATATGCATATTTTATTGAATCGGCCAACCAACAAACGGGACCGAGACTACGCATGTCGGTTGTCTTGTTCGGTGAAACAATCGTTCAAACAAATTAATCTTCTTTCGGAGTTTTAAACGATTTCCCTTAAATGATTCCAAGTTGTTTTCAAAGATTAAATTTCAACTGAATGACTGCAAACTTGAAAGCATACAACGTATACCACCAACTTCCAACAGCTATGATGCTGAACATTCGCTGTTATTCGTTAAATGCGTAGACTTTTTCAGGAAATCTAAGATTTAGCGTCAATGCCTATGGGAATATGGATTGTGGATTGTGTAATCCATGATAAGAACATGAGCCTTTGTGAGTTAGTCTGCGAATAAAATGAAAAATCGTTTCAATTTCTGCACGAGACTTAATTTCTTACTGAACACCGAAAACAATAGATAAATTTCCGAATTTTTTTTTTTTTTTCATGATAAAATTTTTAATTGGTGCCGATAACATCTGGGGCCCAACATTTAGATATGGATTCAGTATTGAGTTGTATACAATGATATAAAAGATTCACATTTAAATATATTTAAAGTGATTAACAAGATAATAAAATGGAAACATGGCCCAACGTCAACGTTAATTAACGGCTAAACTTTTCGAAAATTATATTCGTTGACATTCTTGAACTTGACGGTTAAAATGCTAATCTTGAATAATTCATTTTTGATTTTCTTGTGTTTCACTTTCGTTTTGCTGTTTTGATTGGTTATGAATTTATTTATTCATTTGTTCGAATAAGCATTTTTTCATGTTTCACTCTGCAATGAATCCAATGTGCAGTTTTTTTTTGCAAATTTTGAACATTTTTATTCAGATCAAATCGAATCTTTTGGTAAAAAAATCTTGTTTCTCGAGCACGCTAAATTTTTGCAAATGAAGCAAATTCGCTCAAGTGATAAGCTCCAAATGTATTTGCGTTTGGCATTAAGCACCAAGCCGATGGTACACATCCCATATAAAATTTGTAAAATAAAAATAGATGTTTTGTTGACAAATTAATGTAATTTACTTTTTCTTTGCACTCGACACTGTACACTGTACATTGTACATTATACCCTAGAAACTGTGAGCAACATTCATAATAACAATGCCCAAATTTAACAGCAATTTATTTTGTTATTACGAAACGGCTCACGATATACAAGAATGCTTTCTGCTAACTGCTCTCCCATGTACTTGTGATTCATGATATTATTCAGTTGACTTTTTCTTTCTTTCCATTTTTTTTTTGCATTTGCTTCATTGAAATTTTGTTTATATTCTATTTTTAAACACACTTTGCACAACAAAAGTAAATTTTCGATTGGCTGATATAGGCTTTATGCTAAATAGACTACTCTTTAGCATATTGAACATTGAACAATATCATATTCGAAATCCTCGCCAAACAATGGCTGACCACCGGCATCACATAGATCAATGATATTGAAAGTGACTTTCCAAATTTTCTTGTTATGAGCCATTGAGCCATTGAGCCAACTCCCGCGATATAAACACACTCAATGTGTAAACAACATGAGATAACAACAAGAAAAAAGAAATGAGATAACAAAAGAAAGAAAAAAAGATCTAAAGTGTAGATTCTAGAATGTAAAAAGAGAAAGAAAAAAAGATGAAAATCAAAAAAGGACAACATTCATTTGATAAAGCCTTACATAAAATATATATAGAAAAGAAATCATTTCGGATATCGGACGAAAGGTACCCATAAAGTTGAAGGATGATAAGCGATGAAAGCATCTCAATGTTATGCAAACATTTTTGAATCGTACTTTGCTCCTATATTATTCAATGGCATAGTAGGATTATCTATTGACAAGTGTAGGATCAGCTGTCATATGTTCGGGCTGAGGAAAGAGTCAAATGACATCGACAACGGTAACGGCAACGACATTCTGTCCTTTCAATGTGTTTGTGATTTTTTTTTTGTGAAATCAAACTGATTGAATAATGACCGTCAAGTTCCGGCCGTATCGAATGAAAGAACGAAATTTGAATACAATTGATAGAAAATACTGCGACCAAAAACGAATGTTTCTATTGTGATATGATGAAAAAAAAACATTATGATACTTTAAAACATTCAACATGAATTCCACTTTATTTTGGTTCATTTTGGTCTTCAATTCTATTTTTGGATCATTTTCTAAATTGTTTTCAGAGCTCAATGAATTCGGAAGGTCTTCTGTATGCGCGTGGCTCATTTCATTTTGCTCCTTCATTTAACACAAAGTGAACCTCACTCTAGGCTGTCACCAAAAAAATAACAACAACAACAACTTCTTATTATGTATTATAAACCATCAACGAAATTGATTTGATTCAATCAAGAGGCTGGTCCAAGTGATTTGTTAAGAAAAATATTTGCTATGGAATTTGAACAATCAATAAAAAATAATCAAAATAATGGAGTCACTTGATGATTATTATCGAACAACATATTTCTAAGCTGAATGACTAAATTGTTGAACATTTTGTTGTTGTTGTTGTTGTTGTTGTTTGTTGTTAAAAATATTTAAAATGTTGTGCGTGAATGTGAAAATATGCTGCGACTATTAATAACTGGTTGTGTGAAATTTGTTATATGAAATTGGCAACGCAAATGCGCTACCAGATGAATTTCAAATTTCACATAATTTGAGTTTCTAAGTTGGGAATTTTGAAAGATAAATTTCTTTTTTATTTTTTTATTTTTTGCTTGTCTGAAAAGAGCCTCGATTCGAGAGCCACCCATTTGATCCAATATTCAATTGAAAACTTTATTTAGATCGGTAGCCGGCATCCATTATCAGTATTTATTGCACAAAACAGACCCGTTGATGTGATTAAAGACACAAAGTATCAAGATAATGGATTTTTTATCAGCAATTCATCACGTGTGATAACAATTCATATATGTTATAAGATTAGCCAAAAGCCGAACGCAAAATCACTTAAGACTACATCATTGAATTATACACAATCTTAAACGTCAGGGTGGCGTTTTAACAAATGAGATTTCCGCATAAATGGAATGTGTGTTCATCGAACCAAATCAATATAAATCGATTCACATAAATTGATTGAATGAAACACAAAAACAATGTTTTAATCAATGCAATCAATCGCACAACAAATCAATTACATATCACAATTGCTACGAATCTTCACTCTTCAAATTGTGAGGATGTGGAATTTGAAGTTTTCTCAGTTTGATTTTACATTGAAAACTTTAACCGAAATATCGGATCGAATCGGCTCTTGATTTCATCATAATTACATTTATTTGTGTCCGATGATGAATTATTTTATGTATCAAAATGCTATCGAATGAGAAACAACAAATTACTTTTCTACAGAGAGACATGAGACATTTAATGGCAAATGTTTGATGAACAAATGAATTTCGAATTGAAACGACAACGAACATGTTGCCATTAAACGAAATCGATGATAAATGATGAATAGGCGACTGGATTCGGAGAACAATAGCGAAAATAAAATATACATTCGCAATCAACACCAACATCAGAAACAACAACAGCCAATAGCCAACAGTGAACTGAGAACTGAGAACAAAAACATTCAATTCGGAATTGTTTTATTATTTTTGAATGTTACGAATTTAATTCAATTTGAATGCGTGCTCCATGTTTTTGATTATCGAACGACGTTTAATATGTATATTTGATGGTTGCTTTACTACAAATATTATTATTACAATACAATACAAACCAAATGATTACATGATTTTGCAAATTGAAAATGAAATAGAAATAAAGAGAATGAATTAGTATTTCTTCGATTTCATTGCAAATGCTGAATTTGAGATGCGAATGGAACATTGCTATTTCGAAGCAATCTATGAATGAATAAATGAACAATGAGAAAATAATAGCACACACACACACACACACGCCTATATTGTATAACAAAACCAGAATGAAAGATGTTTGATTCGATGTCGAACATTTCGTTTACCAAAAATGCTTGCTGTTTTTTTTTGTCATGGTGATGGTGTGCCGCTGACGTTGTTGTTGTTGCTATCAATCGCTGATGATTTGTACAAAATAATGTCTGTTAATGTTGTTAATGTTGTTAATGCTCTGAACATTTGTTTAATTAATTTGTAATCACTTTACTTCGGAATTTGGCCAGAACATAACCCAAGACTGTGTTTGTATTTTGTATGAGTGTTTGAAGGTCAAATTTTGACATATTATACCGGTCACGTTTTGAACTTGTAATTATAACTAACAATAACTTTGCGGAAGGACCATAATTTTGAGAGAGTGTGTTGTGTGCACAAGCGTAACCATAGCCAAAGTCAGTGCCAGATTTTTAGGATGCCCTTGCGACGCGAATTCACTCTCTTTTATCATCATTTGATAAAAACTTCTTTCCGATGGCTTTTCGTTTTTTTAATTCTTCGCTTTGTTTTCATCGTTATTTGTCGTTTATTTCTTTGAAATGACTTGAGAGTCCAAACTGCAAACAATTTACAATCAAAACTTTAATTAGAGGAAAAGTTTTCGCTGAAATTGTTGTTAAAAAAAGAATCAAAAGAAGAAGAAATTAATGGAACAAAGCAGTCAAGTTAGGAACACAAATTTGTTCAGTTGTCGCTATTATTCTATCAAAAACAGTTCTTTTTTTTACACTATTTGCCCTTTTGTTTCTTCGTGATAAATCCGGTAACCATATTGCCTTATGGCTCTGTTCATCATAAACCAAACACCGCACACCGCACATCACATACTAATACACATCAAAAAATATGTGTTGAGATGTCCTCCACTTAATGAATGAGATGTCATTGCATCAAAATGGCTTTCGAAAATAAACAACAACATAAAAATCGACCACTTTTAGCGCTTTCGCTTTTTAAACCGCCCACAGTGTGTCGTATGTATAGTGCAATGGTGTACTATGTGGATACAAAAATTAAATAAAGACTACTGAAGTCAAATTGGACGGTGATTTAATTAGAGGAAAACCAAACTCAATGATCATTCATAAGTTTTTCTCATGAATCTTTTAATTGCGAAAATCACAATTTTTAAAATAAACAACAAACAATGAATACATATAAACTTTATCTGGAAAGTTGTGTGGCCATTTTTATTATTCTTCTTTTTTTCTAATTCATTTCGACACACTTTCGCTCTGACATTCCATCCAGCTATAAACAACTTGATACCATTTTTTCCCCGTACAAATTGATTGTTGTCAATTCAAATGTTACCAGTGTTACCAGTTACCATGTTATAGCTGTTTCAGCATTCAATCGTTATTATTTTTAAATACTCATCAGCATTTTCACAGTAATAACGAAATCGAGGACAACTTCAATTCGTTTTCGATTTTTGACTGTTGATTAAAACGAAAATAAATTATTTATTCCAAAATTAATTCATATTTTGCATAACGGGAGTTTAATTTTAAATTTCGATCGTTTAAAATGGGATTAAATGGTTGGCCTGCTATTGAAACCGTTAACGCGCCACTGTGTCGAACGCTTGGATGGATTTAACTCCATCAACTTGCGTGGAAAAATTTTGAATTTTCACGTAAATCATTTTGTATGATAAATTAAAAGCTGTTCACAAAATCTGGGGCTTTTACTTGTTACCGATGAGTTGTTCGGAAAATAGCGAAAAATCATATTGGCACCGCTCAATATGATTTCATGTGTCACCGATTACCAGTTACACGGCAACCTTCATGTCAAATCTATTTTACATTTAAATTAGAAATCAATGAAGGCATCAACAGACATAAGATGGATGAATATGGGACGCTAAATAAAATTCGAGTGATGTGAGTTGAAAGTGCTCAATGAAGATTTTTTTATGCATAATAGAAATTTTCTGAAGCTTTCAACATTCGACATTCATTAGCGCAATTAATAATCTCGCGCTCCTATTTTTGGATTTCCATTAACAAATGCGTCAACATTCAGTTACAGCATACACAATACACATGTGTATTTTAATTACGGAAATGGTTCGAGAACAAAACTGAAACCCAACAAAACACAAAATATGAACTATTTGAATGAGCCATATTTCATTGTATTTCAGTTTTCAATTTTTACTGGAAATGAATCAATAGTAACAACATCAACGTCACAATTTTAGTAACAATTTTTGTTCCAATTTAAAAACTTGCACCTGGCATGCTAGGTTTGTTATCACATTTAACAGACAGCTTCAAATAGAAAATTTCATTCAATTCACACCATAGGGAATAGTGAACTACGCCGCACCATTCATTCACATAATTGCCATTTCAATTTTCAATATTATGGGAATTTTCTCGTTGTCATTCTCTGTCATTCTTCTATTGTTTTGTAGTTTAATCGATTAGAATTGAATTGTAATTATTATTATTTATCAGTCATTGAAATTTCATAAACCTGTCATTCTGTTTTTTTTTTTTAAATTTCTCTTTGTTCGTGTGTAACGATGACTATCATACATATGTAAAATATAAAATATAAATTATACAATTTCGAAACATCAAATTCATTGTTTTTGAATTACTTTGCAATCATAATAAACATCATTATCACACATTAGATATTCGGTTAAACGATAGCCGCGTACAATAGACAACATTCAAGTCATAGGCACACGTTGTTTTTGCTTACACCGTTGCCTCAAAAACATTATACCAAAAAGTAGCAAATATCGTATACAATATTAAAAGCGTCAGTTGCCGAATACTAACTGCTGAGTGTCATGTGTTGAGTATGTTGTGAATTTATCAGGAGAATACACACGAATTCACTAAACATTTTTCATGCGATAAACATAACACTTGTTACAATTCGATATCACTTGGCTTGAGGTTCGGTTTGGATTGAGTTTGAACATAATAAAAAAATATCGAATATAAAATATTTATTATTTAGAACGCATCAGTGCCAAGTGTTTTGTGTACACATTGCATATTTTATATTGATAAAAATTCATTTCAGTTCGTGTGCGTTACTTTTTTACTATTTAACATGTTCAAATGTGAAAATGAATAAATCGTAAGACACTCAATTGAAATAATACACAAACACTTATACACAGAACAAATGAAATAGAGGGACAGAATACATTTAGAAAGAAAGTCAATGAAATCAACAAAAGATGATGGAAAAAGAGCGAGAGAGAGAGAGAGAGAGAAAGAAAATGAAATATTCAGGGCATTACTTCAGTCTTCTACTATTATATCATCGTTATCGTTGCATGTGTGCATATCGATTTTTCTAGTCTCATCGTTCTGTAGGAATTTTCATTATCAAAGTTAATAAAATGAAATAAATATTGAATATCAGATATGATTTATTCATTAAAATTGACAGATGTGCACTGTCTTCATGGCATTTTATGGTCGATCAAAGTTCATTTGTTCACAATTTCCAAATAATATATTAAAACAATAAGTATATAATATTCCGTGAGAATTATGTATTTTCCATAGGTATTCCATTCAAATATCACAATAGCAAATTGAACAAAGAAATGTGAGCAATTCCAATCGAAACAAATAGAAAGATGACCAAACAAAAAAATAAATTGAACGAAAACGTCAACGATGATGGCACACAACAACATACAACACACACAATACACCACAACCATACACAATATTTTATTGATGATGACACTCGTGCACGTTATTGTTTTCCTTTCCATCAATCGATTTAATAAATGGAGCAATTTCTTGAGCTTGAACGTTGGACATTGGGCATGGGGCATGGGGTATAGCTATAGCTAAGCATAGATCTCGGCATGACATGGTCATGGCTGACATGTTCACTTTTATTGCCATTCCAATGAAATGTTTCTTTCAATTTCGGAAAATACAATGGATTTATCGATTGAATTTGGCGTTCGTTAATAAGTGAATGTTGCTCAATAAGTTGGTGACTGTAATGGATCCAAATGTTGCCCGAACGGAACAAGTCTAATATTAAGCATATGGTTTGTTTTATTCTTTTTCGTTGTTATTGTTATTGTGAGCTGAGAAAGAATGTTTCTTCCGTTTCGATTGAATATATTATACACATGTTTTGGAGTATATTAAATTCAGGAAGCGTTTCATGTCCTCATTTAGCACAACAACGAACCAATTGAAAAGTTTTACCATTTCCTTCTGTTGTCCACCATCAAATCTGAACGCAACAAATTGGTTCAGCTTAAGTTTAGCATGAAATGAAAAAATAAAAACTATAAAATTTTAAGTTTTTATATTTTATAACAATTTCTCGACCATGATCGTTTCGATGGAAAAGGACACTATTTCCCATTAGCCATGAGCCACGAGTTAAAAACACTTTGTTAGTGAAATTTTTGTTTCAAATCACTTCAACTATTATTAAAAATATAAAATGAATAGATTCGGCCAAAGATAATTCAATTAAAAAATCTAAAATCGAAAAAAGTTTTAGGTGATTGAGAGCTCATTATCTAGATTAAATTTGAACATTCTTCGGGATTCCCAGTTTTTTATTCAATTTTCATGTTATCATTCATTATTATTATTATTATTATTATGAGTTGTTTGTTGATCGTCGTCATTGACATCAAATTATTTTTTTTTCTTGTTAATTTCAGACTGGATTGATGAAATGAATTGAATTTTGGACTCCTTAACGTTACATAAAGTAATACCAATTGTATTCAGACTGGATTGTTGCGATGGAATTCGATCGAATGTCGATGCTCACATACAAAATTACGGATGAATTTTTATTTTGCTATTTATTAATCGAACAAAGAACTTACGGGTTTCCAGCAAATGAATTCTTTTACAAACTTTATTTTCTATTCACATTTTCAATGGATTTTCACAAGATATTTCAAATACAAATGTATATTGGTAAATTGCATGGAAACAATAGCATGTTGCTCACGCACAATGGACAAAATAATAGATGTGGATTTTGATATGAAATTTCACAGTGGATGTGACATGCAATTGTAATGATGGTCAAACATTTTCCATTTCTATAGCAAGAATGATAATAATCGACTATAATTTCTCTTATCGAATATTTCAATGATATTGATTATATTTAAATGATAAGTTAACGAACAACGAATATTTAATGGATCATTCGAAAGTATAGTTTCAGAAACTCAAATTGAAATTTGTAGAGCTAAAATTGGATTTTATAAACTATTGCATGATAATGGAGGAATGAATTAAGTCATCAGAACTCTCCCTTCTCTCTCTCTTTTTTTATTTGCAAGCCATGTAAAATGTAGAACACCCAACAGAAAAAACCAAAGCAAACAGCCTAGAGTGAGCTGAATTTATTTTTGGATTTGCCTTCATTATGTCTAGTGTTTTACACTGGGTATCCTTGCATTTGTGTTGAAATTTACGATCCACTTTGCCGGGTCAGAAGCTTTTATAGCCCCGCCAAAACTGAACAGAATACATTATAAATTTAAATAAGTGACTAGGAGTAACGAGTAACGAGTGCAATTGAATTTCACTAAAATATTATTGGTGCAAACAATAGCAGCAAATTCAATACTTTTTGTGCGAAAATCAATAAAGAAGAAAAATACCGAATATTTTCAAAACGTACAATAAATGGGTTTTGTTCCTTTTGCAGGAAAAAGCAGAAAGAATGGTTGGTGGGTTGCTGGTAGGTATGCGTGAGCCTGAATTATCACGTATATATTGTGTTCTATTCAAACAAGAGAAAAAATCCAAACATATTATGGAATATTTCATTAATGTGCGAAGCGTCTCAATTGTTGTTATACGCAAAGTCCCCGTGCCTCAAGCCCGGTCGGGTTATTTTGTATTGCTGACGTCATTTTGTTATATCGACCTCTATATTATAAATAAAATATGTATTCCGGATTCCGAATGCTTTTACAAACAAACGAATAAAAAAAAAATCAGAGAGTGAATGAGTCGGGATTTTTTGTTTCGTTTCGTTTCGTTGGTATGGTTTAAATGATACCCAAATATACAATTTGGTTTGCAATTTGCAATGCGAATGATATTACATTTTCGTTTGATATGCTCTGAACTTCTTCGAATGGTCGCATAGCTGAAAGCTGAGTTAGCATTTTGAGTTTAGGGAAAAATAAACACTTTTATCTTTTCTCTGTTCAATGGCATGTAAAATTATTCCGATTGTTTTACTCGTTCTCGGTGAGAATTGTTATGATGAGCAATGCAAACATAATAATTTTTGTTTTGATTTCAATATCGCCGAAAGTGTTTTGCTCAAATTAACGATTGTGTGTTGTTTGCTGTGTGCTGTAATTATCAACATTAATCAGCTGTTTATGCTGTGTGCACTGCTACTTTCCGCGTTCGCTAATCCACAACTTTAACCAACGAAAAAAAAAATTTTATATGAGAATTGAAATTGTATGAGATTCCCGTTGTCGGAAATCTAGTCATTCAGTCAATCAGCGCGATTGACTTTATCTATTTTGATGGCATTCGGTTGATTTTTGACAAACTTTATGTGGAACAAAAAAAAAAGGTTCGCACTTGAGCTATGTACCTGAAACACACGAGCAAAATAGGCTCATAAGCTCTGCTATCCAAAATATAATAATCAGAAACATGATTGAAATGTTAAATAAAATGACATTCAGGAAAAAAAAATCGATGAGAAACACAAAACATAAAAAAATTTAATCGTTTCAAATTATTACATTGCTAAATATAATAGCTATTGAAGTGGCTACTGACGGACTGTCAGTGACGGTGAATGGTGAATCGAGAAAACTGACACACACAAAATACCGAGGAATTTTAGGCGAACGATTGTCTGAACGGTAAAAGAGAAAAGTTTTTCCTATAATAAGAATTAAGATGATTGAGAGTGACAGTGTTACCATTGGCAGGTAGTTTTCTCGTACAATTTCAAACAACTTTCAATTTGAATTAAAAATATGTGCTCAAAATCCATACAATAATAAAGCACAGCAAAAACAACATCAACTTTAATAATAATTAAATATTATTTAAAAGGATATCGATAGGGAAGGAAAGTATGAAAAATATGGAAAAGACAACAAAAGGAAATATGAAAATATTATATTTCATAATTATCGAAATATACCTACTTTGAATTGTACTTCATGACGATTAAGCCCAATTTAGACATCTTCAGACAAATCAACTTATATTTGATGATTGCCAATTCTCGATAAAGCACTTGATTTATTAATGGACAATTCTCTTACTCTCCTCTCTTTTTCTCTGTCTTTCTCTTATCATTATGAATTTGTTCCAAGATAAACCATCACATCATACAAAAGACGGTTAATAAATATGACAATGTCATAATTTCAGTCACTGAAATATGATCTCCATCCGAATGATTCTTGTTGAACTCTCGGGAATATTGGCCGGATTTCGTGTCATTTCGATTGTGTAGATATGTGTACTTTTGTATGAATTCATTGACCGATTAGAGAGTACAGAGATAAGTCAATTGTTTTTGAATAGAATCGCTTCATTGTTTTCATTGTCACATGCATAATAATCTATAAGGCTAACATATTATCGAATAATAATAACAATAAAATAAATAATTTTGATGCCATTTTTTCATTTGGAAATTTATTTATGTTCTTTTCCAATGAATCCGTACAGGATTTAAACACTTAAGGTGATATTTATATTCATTCGTTTTTCGGATTATCACAAATTAAAATGGATTTATATTTTTGTGAGAGAGCGCATTTGATTGGCATCTAATAAGCTTGATGATCGTAACCAAAACAACAGTTCCGAAAAAAATTGATTTGTTTAAAACGGTCTTTATTTCATTTTTTTATCATTATTTTGTTTAATTTTTTTTCTTTTGGTCAGTTTGTATTCATTCCACAGCAAATCACAAACAACAATCATTTAGGTATTTTAAGCGTGATTATATTGGACCAATTATTAGGTATTAATTTATTTTTCAAATGTTTTTATCTCTCTTTTGCATCATACGGTTTCGTAGCCTGCAGAGATATTCATACAATTTGATACTGCTATTACACGAATGCTCTCAATCTCTCTTTCTACCTCTGTGTGTTTGTCCCTTTCCATCGTCAAAATAAAAGAATGAGAATAAAATAAAACCAGTTCGATTGATTTAGGGGATTGAAGGTAACATGGTTTAAATTGAATTCAAAATATTTAATCTACTTTACTTGTTATTACTGGTGGCTGGTGTCATATTCAGGCTGCCTTTTTCTCAATCTCAATTCGTGTGTTTGTGAATTTTATCTTTTTTTTTCCATTTGTCTATTGGGAATTCAATCGATATTTGTAACGGTCAACGTTTCGAGCACGCACAATTGTTTATCAGATGAAGAATGATCACAATAAAAACAATTGGCGAGAGAACGGCCTTTTTGATCTCATAAGATTTTTCTGTTTGCTGGACGCATACAATTATTTGGTTTAAATGTCAGATCACATGATATATATTAAATATTAATACGCCAACATATTCTTTGTTAAGACTGCTCCTCTCACAATACTGAACCGATTTTTAGAAAAACTCCATCATTAGAAACGTTCGAACGAGTAGATGTGCCGGATGTATTTTTTATAAGCACAAGACGAAACAGAGAAAAAAAACAAAAAACACGCTGCAGCGAACGGTGTTCATCTTCACTATAACGTATTTTTATACATGTATTTGCACCAAAAAGAATATTTGCACGCATTTGGCATTTGGTTTTGGTATTCCAAAAATATGTCCATTTTTGGCTAACGATGACAAAGCATTGGGTAACGGTTCAATTATTCCAATTAGGTTCATACATTTTTGGTGATTCCACTCCATAACTATTATAAAAGATTCGTCACGATTGATAATAATAATCGTAGTAATCAGACGAAAAGGGACGATTTTTTAACATAGTATTCTAGTGCATGTTAATTGAGAATATCAATTTGAATTGTTCATTTTGCATTCCGGCTAAATTATAAAATTGTTCACTTTTTGATCGGTATGAATCCTAAATTCATGTCAAATTTCCATTCGCATTGGAAGAACAATAAATTTTGTTCAATTTCTTGGAATCGTATTACATTATGATATTATTATTATTATTATTATTATTATAAAACTGTTCTGTTTCCCATGTTCTCATGCTCCCATCGCATGTTTCCATTCCATTTTATTAATTATTTTTGTTCATTAAAGGGATGGCCAAATGACACGAATGTATTTTCGAAAATTAAACGGAAATATTATTTTGACACTTTTTAATGATTCTTCTTGTTATTTTCTTCCGTTCTCTTCCGTTAATATATCATTTAATGTTTTATGCTAATATTTGTTATTCGCCCACACTCTAAAAGTTGTAATACTAATTCGTTCGAGTGTTTGTGATTTAAGTTTTGACGATGATTTGTTTTGGTGCGAATTAATCTGTAATGTCAATGATAAGAAAGAGCTTTTCGAATGGTTCTTTCAATCTTTCTTCATTCTCATCTCGGATAATAATAATAATTATTATTTAATCAATCTGTTTTATGTTCTATGTTTTTTGTCTGAAACTAAGCTTAATAGCTGCTTCTCCACAATGATTACGCGTATTACAAATGACAACTATTTTTATTTAATTACTTTGTGTCCTTTGGTGATGATTTGATGCCTTGATGTAAATATAGTTTTAATATTAATTAAAATATTAAGATTAAATGTATTCTTGCTTGTTAACTGCTGTATGGATTTACTGTGTATGTGATGTTGATGTTGATGTTGATGTTGATGATAATGCATTTGATACTTAAATATTGTGAGATATTTGTATTTTATTTTCAACTTTCATCTTTATGATTGGATGAAGAAAAAGCTCATGGTTTTTGATTTTATCATTTTCGAAAATGAAAAAAAAAATCGGTGATTTTAGTTTTCTTCAGAATAAATGTGGTTGAAAACGATGCTTACATTGTGTGTCATTTATGATCTGGACGTCTATGTTTAAAATTCTCCTTCTCCTTCTCATGCATTCTTTGTTGATCTCCAACAAAAATAGAAATTTTCGTTGAATTCCCATGATGACAATTGATATTTGTTTGGGTTATGTTTTGCTTTGGATTTTTTTTGTTTTGTTTTTGGTCTTGCTGTGAATTTCGATTGGGTGATGCTGTTTTACTGGGCCACTGGGCGCTCCAATTTCAGTTCAATTGGTTGGAATTGGTTTCGTTCGGCTCCTGTTTTTTTATTATAGAGCGATGGCTAGATGGACTCTTGTGTGCTTACACTGATCATAAGCCAAGAAGGAAATAATGATAGATATTCCTTCAAACTGTTGTTTATTTTTTTTTTGAACAACAATTTAACAACATTTAATTTATTGTTGTTTTTGGCGTTTTTTTTCAGCTGTCATCTCTTTGAAATATTTTTTGCCAGATAAGAAATGAAGACAATAATAAAAGAAGAGAGAAGAGTCCAATGTCTGCCATAAGTTTGGTTTGGGTTAAATGATATATATACTTTGTTCTCATTATATTTCTGTTTGTTTTTATTATTATTTAATAATTAAACCACTGTGAATTGAAGAACAATTAAATACACAAACGCACAATATTTTGTAGTTAAAACACGAAAATGTTTCTTTTTTCTGGTTTTGTTTTGTTTTTCTTTTGTTTAATGTTTCATTATTAAATTTAATATATATATAATATTATCATAATTATTATTTATTATATTATATTATTTATTAATTTTTAATATTTATTTATCCCTTTGCATAAAAGAGCCTAAAATTCGGCAAATTCCTTGGCGCATTTTTCAGTACTTGAAATTTTAAGTGTTTCTTCTTCGTAATCATCAAAATTGCTAGTATCGCCAGCACCTTTGCATCTAGGTATAAACGGCGCTTCGATTCGCTTTTGGAATATGGCTATCCAATCGGTTGTTGTAAACCATTTGTGGCCTTTAATATCATTGACGCCAGCTTTTAAATTGCCATATCGCTTTGTTAAATCCACTTGAAGTAAATTCCGTAATAAATCCTTTAAATCTGAACCAAAATGTGACGGAAATCGTACTTTGCCCGATACAATTTTTTCATAAATTTGAATTGGTTGATCGGCAAAAAATGGTGGATAACCAGCTGCCATTTCATAAACCAATACACCAAGTGCCCACCAATCAACAGCTTTATTATATCCTTTGCTCAATATTATTTCTGGTGCTAAATATTCAGGTGTACCGCATAATGTCCATGTACGACCTTTGACACGTTTTGCAAAACCAAAATCGGTTACTTTTAAATAGCCTTGTGAATCGATTAATAAATTTTCTGGCTTTAAATCACGATAGATAAGATCTAAATAGTGCAAATATTCAAATGCAAGAACAATTTGTGCCGCATAGAAACGTGAATGAGGCTCCGAAAAGCGTCCAACTTTTCGTAAATGTGAAAACATTTCACCACCTGGCACATATTCCAATACCATATATAAATTTGAATTGTCTTTGAAATGATGTCTAAGACTGACTAAAAATGGAAACGATATTGCTTGTAAAATTCGTTTCTCATTTAATGTATGCTCCACTTGCTTTAGTTTAACTACTTTTTGTTTGTCGAGAATTTTCATGGCATAAAAACTGCTTGATGGTTTATGTTGAACAATCATAACGCGACCAAATGAGCCCGTGCCCAACGTTTTGATCCGTTCAAAATCATCTAAACCGGCTGTATTTGTGGGATTTCGTTTCCATTTGTCCTCGAATTCCTCTTTGGCCTGCTCAAGAAACTCTTTTACAGTTTCGGCTGCGTCCGCCTTTTTATTTGCCGATGTTGCGTTGTTTCCCATTTTTAAATTATTATTTTTTATTTTTTTTTTTAATTATTTAATTTATTATTATTGTGTTCACGTTTTTTAGCACTTTTCGCTGTTTTTCTTCAGAATATTTATTCTAACGTCTTTCTGTCCCACTTGTACGTAGTAACGTGTGTATGTTTAGCAAATAACACCGATTCAATCGATTTTCCCAAATAATCGTCGATTTGTCCGGGTTTATTTTGTTTGTTGACCGATCAATGTTTCACACTCATTCACTATTTAAATTAAACTGATCTTATTTCTTTTGGCCCAATTTCTTTGGTCTTTTGAATATTTTTCCTTCAAATATTTTTCAATCTTTTTCATTCAAAGACTTCCGTACTTTGTTATTTTTATTTAATTGCACAAGATTTGGTTTTTTTCTTCAAATTTTTATTTTGGTTTTTTCTTTTTTTTTCTCGCATTCAATTTTGTTTATAAACTTTCGAAATTCCAATTGGATTTCCCCTCTCTCTCTCTCTCTCTCTCTCTCTCTCTCTC
>GL501451.1:303519-391953 GCA_000149185.1 Mayetiola destructor
TTTCGGTTTAGCTTCAGAGTGTCAAACTGCGTTCGGATCAGTTTTTTGACACATTGCGACTGTGACATTTAAAGACGGGTTTACATCAGCAATTTGAGTGTGGCGAGTGTTCGGTTTAAATCAGCCAAAATTACTTTTCACCAGAAATACAAAGAAAACGAAGAAAATATGGAAAATGCAGTGGCCTCAATATGTCGACGGAACTAATCAAAAAATGCCATCAAATTGATTCAATTTTAGCATTGAATAATATCATTGAATAGATGAGTGCATTCCTCCGTTTCCATTTTGAAACGATAATAAATCAATGATTTTCCTGTTTCGAATTTTATGTAAGAAGACAATGAACCTTCGAATAATGTTGTCCTTTCTTAATGCGGTCAAATTGAAATTCAAACAAAAAAGAGAAAAAAGCAGCCAAGAAATTATGACCAATTGCATGTCACGAATGATTTAACAATTTGGGTTGAAATATAAATTATTTGTCATTAAACAGAAAAACATCATTTTATTCAAATTTTCGGAATGAATCGGCTGCTATGTCAACATCGTTTTTGTGTTTTTGAGTGGCAAAGCATTTTGGATTCCATGAGGAATTTATTTCGATTGTAATTCATTTTATACTTTATAACGTACGTCGTGCATTCGTTAATCATCATCATCATCGTCATCGTCATCATTCGTTTGGACAATGAAATAAAATGAAATACACATTATGGAATAGAACAAGAGTAGTTGTTATGAACTATCATTTGCTTCAAATGGAACGAAAAAAAAACAGAAGAAACGATGAAACAAATGAAACAAAGTATTTTTCTTTTTATTCGATATATTTCTGCATTTTGAGCGCAAAGAATTTGGAAGAAAAAGAAGAAGAAGAAGAAGTAGTGAACAACGCTTTGGATTCCGTTTCTTCAACATTTCATAGACATTTTAGGATGAATATAGAAATGCACAAACGTATGTCTATCTTCTTTATTCTACATGTATAATATTCCATTGGTGAGAAAGAGTAAACCATAATTCCATCCATAAATACATCGTCCATGATGATATATGATAATTTCGGTATGTATTTAAAAGGTAACTTGCGCTCTGGTTGCCGGCCCGGCAACGTATGTCGGTTCTTTTGTCACACGAATCGATACACACATTTGTTGAGGTAGTCAATCGTTGTGTTTGTGTGAACGATTTGGAAACAACATGCAGCTTGAATATTATTTTTTTTTTCTCTGACCGACGAATTATTTTATTTCAGAAACGACCGAAATACGCTTTCAAAAAATTTCATTTTACGAAGAAAAAGCCAAAAAAACAAACAAATGAAATATTATTGTCACCGTTTGTCGTTCCGTTAGCAAAAATAGCCGACGGTTTTTTTTCTGATTCGTTTTGTGATTAATTTTTCTCGCAATTTGGGAATAGAATTTTTTTTATAGATAAAGTCAAGCATCATTTCATCGTCGCTATGAACAGTTTATTTATTGTGTTGCGTTTGTGGTTGATTTTTGTTTAATCAGCAGTCAGTACTTCTTTGTCATATCTTTGGCGTTGTCAGCGTATCACATCAACAATGAGAGACTTTCGGGCTATATTTGAATACATATTGTATGCGATAAATTGTTGTTGACGACGACGATAATATTTGGCTTAAATTCCCGAATTAATTGCAATGTGATTGAAACTGGGAACGCGTTCATTTTCATTTTATATTCTTTAGTATTTTGTTTATTCTATTGCCAACGAATCGGACGAGATTTTCACACTGATCAATCAACATGGGAACAAAGAGAAACATATTCAATTGATGAACATCAATTTATTTCAAAATATTACATCGTTTTCAAATGCGATTGTTACAAGAATATCGATTTAATCCATTTGGCTATTGCATTGATTTTTTTCAATCTATTGTTTGCTATGGCTTAAATTTCAAATGTGTGAATTGAGTTGATGGAGCTGGACTCAAAAAGTATAATATATATTCCTGAATTTATTTTTGGATCATTTGTTAAATAACGGATCAAAAAATGAACATAAATTCTATTACAAGAATACGTAAACAATTGTGAAATCAATGACTATTTTTGAATCTATGTCATGAATAAATGAACACTTATACAGCCGATGGGACCATATTTTTTTTCACTTCAATCCATTTATACCTCCAATACATTCAAAGTCCTGTCAACATATGTAAATATCTTGAATATTTCCGGTTGTTTTTGTTTGTTACTCACGTTGAATGTTCAAAACACAAACACACATGACCAATTTCGAATATTTTCCCATGAATGAAGAAATATAATAACAAATCCAAACGGAATCGAATTGATTTCACACTTCTTACGTACGAAAATAAAAAAAAAACAACAACCTCCGATGTGCATTTGTTGCGATGAAATGGATTTCTATCACGCTATTCGTAAATAACTCGCAGTGATCATGCTTTATCAGTCGAATGAACCGCGAAATGAAGACTGAACATCGGCAACGGCTAAACCTTACAATTCTTGAATGAAAACTATTGTGTTGGTGAAAGTCAGACAGAAAAAAATGTAGATAAAAAATGGACTACATTTTGCAATGGCACCACAACAATGGGGAGGGAAAATCGAGTGAGTCCATGGTTGTCGCATACAACATTGATTCTATTGCGTAATTTAATTCAATAGCGGAGTTTTCGTTCCGAAAATGAAAGAAATTTTACTCCAATAGCAGTATTTCGGATTCAGACTCACCTTCAATTCATTCTTTAATTTCTTTTCTTCTTTTATCTGCTGGAAATCAGAACGAAGAATGAAGACGAACGATTCCATAATCGGAACGATGATATTTGTTTGGTTTTTTTTCAAATTTATTTTTGTGTTTTTTTTATTGATATTTTTTGGAGAAATAATTTGATCCATTCATTTTTTTCCCGCAAAAATCGTATACGTAAAATGTTTGTATTTAGGTACCGATAACACGATTTTTTAACCCATAACCCATGGAATTGTTTATTATTATTATTTATTCATCAATTTTTGTCTAATCAATCATAAATAATATTAACAAGGGATTCAGTCAAATATCGCGTAATTGCTTTCAGAGTCGGTGGCGGCTCAATTTCTGATTATGATTATGATGATAAATGATTAATAAACAAAGTTTCGAGAATTTAAGATGAAAAAAATATTGAAAATGAAAAAATAAAAAAAAAATCAACAAAAACTGAAATGATCGCAGATCCGTTCAAATTAAATCAAACACAGAGCTTCATATCCATTGCAGACTACAGTAAAATGCACACAAACACATCGGAAATTGTCTTTTTTTCTTTTTTTCTTTCTTTCTTTCTTTCTTTCATTAATCGCTGAATATCAGCAATTGATTTGATTATTATCTTATTTTTCTTAAATGAAATACTTTCGTCCATGGAAATAGTGAAATTTCTCTGTGGATGCGTAGGAAATATGAATTTCAAATGCGAGCGGTGGCCATAAGTTTCAAATGTAATTGTAAATGTGTCTGCTTATAGATGGCTTGGATGGTGTGTTTTGAATTGTGGATGAATTAAAAATGCACTTACAGATTCAATTCTATGCTGATAAAAGTGTCTTCATTGCTGATCCACTAAAAACATACATTATTTAACTTAAACACAAAAAAGAAATGAATTTTTTTTTTCAATATAAGTTGGATTTGTCTCTGAACCATCACAGCGCCATTTTTTTGTGCCATTTTTGGCAAAAGTGTTTTTTTTCACAATTTACATTCGGTGAATGTTTGTGTGTGATTATACCGCCGCTGTGATGGCGTCAAGGGTTCTTATCTTCAATTCAAATTTGTTGTTCGTTTCTTTTTTTCTTTTTTTTTTTATTTATTTTATTTTACTTAATCATTTTAAACTTGTTTCCCTCTTTAAATTTTAAGATTCTTATGATTTAAGATGTTTTTGCTTTATGAATTTTCACTGTTTTACTTTATTTCTTAGTTCTCAGCATAGTTGTCGGTGAGTTTATCTGTTTTCAGTTAAATTGTTCAGTTTGAATGAATTATTTCATGTATTTTGCGGCTGATGGTAATTTTAGCAATGAAAAAGAAATTGTTAAGAAAAAGTAAATTTCCGTCGGTTTTTTTTTTCAAACTATTTAAAATGCACCTGATGATGCCATTCGGAAATGAACGTCGGATTTATTTTTTTGTTTTCAGTTTCATATTTGACTAAATACTTTTTCTAAAAAAATTTTCTTTTCCAGAAAATACAAGTTTATCTGTTTCTCTACTAAAAATCAGAACAACTAATAAACATAGAAATAAAAACGTGATTTGATTGAAATGATGATTCGTTTTGGTTGTTTTTGTTTTTCTCTCAAAATTTATTAAGTTAGATTTGGATTGGTTCAAAATTGTATGTTTCCCTTTTATCAAATTTTGTTTTTAAATTGAATCTTTGTGTTCGATTTTTTTTTTTTTTGATAAATTTTCGATTTTAACTTTGAATCCGAATTATTTTGATGATCATTCGTCTATGTTTTTGTTGTTGATATTGTTTTTTTTTTTATCTCTTTCAATTGTTATTTATTGTACGTGTCAGTAAAATTGTTGTATGTTGTGTGTGTGAATGTGTGTTGTTCGATTGTTTGTCAGGCTGAATTAAACAACCACCTCAGCTTCTGCGCCACCATTTTCGTGGGCAACTTCTTCCACCTTTGATTTTTTTTCTGGTGTGGGGCTGGTTTCATCAGCGGCTTCTTCAGTGACTTCGCCTTCAACGGCTTTTCGTTTAACAGCTTCTGGAGCAGCATCTATTGATAAAACAAAGAGCGGAAATTTAAACAAAATTAGTAAACATTCGGATGAATAAAATAAAAGCGAACCGATAAAAATTTCGGCCATGCCATTGAAGAAGAGCAAAGCAGTTGGAACATAAACAACGAAATTATTTTCAATTGTGACTTGGTTTTTTCCACAGACTGCACGTAGTGTAGCGTAGCGGATAATCAAAAGTTTTTTTTATTCCATTTTGTTGATGAGAAGAACGAACTAGGTCCAAGTTATTGTGTACTATTGATGAGCATGACAACACTTGGATCGGTTCAGTAAGAAAATAGTAAGTGAACCTAATGTTGGAACTAAGCCAAAGCAACGGCTGTGAAATGATCGCAAAAGAAATATTTTTTTTTGTGTTTTTCATTTTTTCTTTTTCTGACAAAATGTGATGAGAATTGAAATTGACTGCCCGCACCATAGAAGTTGTGCTTTGATTGAAACTTTTCTTAAAAAATTGCTCTTTTCTGTACATTGAACTCAAACAAAATATTTTATTTTGTTCTTTCGCCAAGTCGCATGTAAACTAAAGCCAAACGCGTTCAACCGCATTAACGTATGTTTGTATAGCATGATGCATACAGTGTACAATCGATGTGTATGTAAGAAATCGTACACAAAAATTAGAAATACTCAAGACTCAAGTAGGCCAATTTCAATATTTCGACTTTCCAACTTTTGTGGAGTGTAGATTGAAAATGGATTTTATTCGTCATGTTTTTGATGTGAATGGAATGGATATGTGCCAACTGAATGAATTCAGTCATATTATATTCCAATTTTTTTATGGGCTAAAATAACTAAATCAACGCAAAAAAAAAAATGAAAAAAGGCCAAAATTTTTCAAACTTACCGCTGCTGTCACCATTTTGAGCCTCGGCTTCAACTTCTAATGGTTCGGCTGATGAAACTTCTTCAGCACTTTCGGTTGTACCATTTTCGGCTGTTTCGGATGGTTTTTCAGCTTCTTCTGTTCCGTTACCATTTTCTACGGCAACATTTTCTTCTTCTTGGTCGTCAACAACCTTTGGTGCGTCGACTTCAACGACTTCCTTTTCTACGACTGGGGTTTCGCTGCGCAAAGGAAAAATACAAGAAATTGTTAGTTGTAGGCCATCAAAAGCATTTTGGTGATATTCTTTTAAAAGGATAAAATTAATATTCTTAAAAAAAAAAATTTCATTCAAGCATTTACACTTTATATGATATAATGGGATGTTCTGTTTTATATACTATATTCATTCACACACAACATGAAAAAAGTTGTACCGATTCGATGCGATCGTCCGATTTACCAGCGATTCTGCTTTTGCGCAGTAAAAAAATTACGAACCGAAAGCCAAATAACATATAACATATGCAGTATGTTGAAGAAGAAAAAAAAAACGCCGATTTTTATATACATGAAAATGCGGGAAAAATGAATGCGTACGCATGTCTCATGTCCCAATATATGTATATTTATTTCACCATCAAATGAAATGGTTTGTTTCATTTGAATATACAAAATAATTCTAGCCCAAGCACATTCACATGCCGATCGCGATATTCCGTATTCATTTTGGCGGCAGATTGTACTCTTCTTTTGTACATGCCTTCATATTCATGGAAACGTACACACACACACACACATGCGGAATTTTGCTAATAAATTGTAATTCATTCGGGCCTTTGCACATTGGAAAGTGTATATGAGAGCATAAAAAATCCGTTGGCTGGTTGTGTAATAGAGATAGAATGATAGAGACATCAAAAAGAAGCTGAAATAACGAAATTTATGTTTCTGGAAAATTTTCGAACTTGTCGTTACACTGTAAAGCGTCGTTAAGTGAACACCATCAGTGAATATTATGCTTTTGGATTTCGGTTTCTAAGCCTATTTCATATAATGTTTGGATTTCTTCGAAAAACCATTAAATACGCTTGCAAATGGAACTCTTTCAATTGTTCATCGGTCACGATGAATTTTGAATATGAAAATAAGCATTTGAAATACATAAAATATTTATTCAATACGCAATTGCGTCTAAACATACAGCGGTTTGAATTGAAATTTATGAATCGAATTCACAAGAAATTCATTTGGCTGGATTAAACAATTTCGTGCAACGAGATATCTTTGAGAAAATTTGCTGATTCCAATGAATTTAATGCAAGAATGTAATAAAATACTACGACGACGACTACGGATCAAGTGAATTCAAAATATTTTCAATAGCGCGATTCGTTTGAAATTTAAGTTCGTCAGCGTTAAAAGCAACAAGTTTGAAATTCATTAAATTATTTCTTTTTTTTTCGTGGTTCGATGTATTCGACTTCACTTTCGTTCCAATTTCATTCGATTTATTTTTATTTTCATTTTCTGTTACTTCCGATAACAATAACATGCAACATCAACAAATCAACAGCAGCCCATTTGAGCGTAGCGGCATTCATGCCAACGGAATTCATCGTATCCCGTTCAATTCCCGTTTGAACTGCACATTTTTGTGTAGCACACCAAGCTAAATGGTGCGAAAGAGACAATCCGATATGCAGGGCAATGAGTATCGAACATTGTTTTGTTTGTTTCGTTTCGTGTTGTTTCGAATCTTTTCAGCATTCGGCACAAACTGTGTAAAATTTCTAAGACACGAATTTTGTGCAAATTATAAAAAACAAAAGAAAATAAGATGAACGAAAATGTTGCCAACAGCGTGTTTCTGACCATGAATTGCAGACAAAATGGCAAATTCAACGAAAAATATATAAAATAAACCATATTCAAAATTCGAACAAATGAATGGTTGTTTGAACAAATGTTTTTGCTTTTCATTTTAAGGTTTTTATAACAGAGAAAATAATAAACTAATACTGCCTAACCAGAAAGGCTCGAATTCATAAATTTCTGCATGCATCTTAATTCTCGTCTTTTCTTTTACTCAAACAAAATGTCATTAACAACAGGGCAATTGTAATAAAGAAATACTTCGAAGTAATAAAGCGCAGGAGAAAAGACAGACACCGTGCTGGGAACGATTTAAACCAAACTGAAAAGTGGTTCGAAAATGAATTTTTTTTTTTTTTTTTGATTACGAATGCGAGCCATGTGCTTAATATGTGATTGAAAGAAGTATCAGAAGAAAGGAAGTAATGTCTGTTAAAAATTGTGCTCTACACTCGGTCGACACATGCACCATAAAAGAAGTGGCAGCTGCATGCCGTCAATTGGGACCTTTTTTTTTATTTTCTCCTTCACCTTTTCTTGTGTATGCCTGCGTTTCTTTCGAAAAAAATGGATTTTATCATTGAATTTAGAGAATTAGACACATACAAAGTGCAATTACATTTTGGAAGACATGAATGAAACTTATGATGTCAATTACCGCCAAAAAAAGAATCCCAATTCAATGACTCAATTGAATTGTGTGCATCAATGTGCAAAAATGTGTACAAAAAGAAATAAGCACAAACATTAATATTTGGCGCGATGGTTCAGGTAAAATATAAAAAGAATTCAGACGTTCTATTTTCAATATAGAGCACGTTGTGTCTTGATGTGTGGTGCGTGAAAAGATATCATTGATCATCAATTGAACGTTTTTTCCCCCCTTTGGCCGACATTTTGCACCAGAATATTCCAGTTAAATAATTGAAATCATGTGCTCGATATATTCGGACATTTGGAAAATTATTATTAATATTTCGGGTATCGTCGAAATGTATGACATATGACATTTCAAATAACAGAATGATTTGAGCAAACAAATAAATAAATAAATAAATAAATGTGTTTTTGGTATTTTCGATGGAACGACGCAATAGAAAATACATCGTCAATGGAATGTATAATGACGCTAAAACAACAATTTGGTTCAAATTGTGCTTAACCTCTAGATACGAAAAGAGTGAAGGAGAAAAAAGTGAGAAGAACAATTCTATAGGAAAATTCCTTTGAAAATATACCGTTTGGCTGTTTTTTCATGATGCATGCAAAATTATTTTGTTTCGGTTTGCAATTTTCAGATGAATTCATTTTTCGCTTCGAATGCAAATTGCAAAGTTCAGTTTGCACAAGCCGCTTACATTTTCAGAAAATCGTTCTCTATAATAATAATGATCATCACAATGATGATGATGAGTGATGATTGCTCCGATGATTATACAAATACAAAAAGGTCGAAGCGAAGCTTTGAAGCATATATCAACTTGGTGGAATTTATTTTGTTCACAACAATAAAACACGATGCAAGCATCACGTAGACATACAAACCAAGACACATACTGTAACTGAAAAACTCCAAAGAAGAGGCAAAATATAACCGAAAGATTAAACAAAAAAAAGATATTCATTTGGAATTGACGCTACAACAGCAGCGCCACCATAAAGCGAATGCCTTGAATTTTAACTAATTCCAACAGTTCAACTGCCATCTCAATCTGAATGTGGATGTGAATGTGAATGTGAATATGCAAAGACTGTGCACACCGAAATGCTATTTTGAAATCGGTTTTTTATCGTTTTTTTCTTTTGCTCATTTATTCTCAATTTGCGAATTATGAGCGGCCACCAAAACAACAAACAAATCGAAACCAACTGTCAGCCAGTCTCATTTCTGTTGGCAAATAATAACCGCAAGCTCGCTATGGAAATATTTTGAAATGTTTTAAATTTAAACATTGATCAATGGCTTTTATCGGTGTGCGAATATATTTGCGAATAAATGATGAACCAAACGTATATGGGACACATAAGACGCCATTTTATCTGGAATCGCATTCGAAAAACAGACTGTTAAACAAACACGGGACCGTTTTTATTTTCGGTGGAAACAACGAGAAAACCGAAGCCGAGAAACAACAAAAATTTTACCTTCCGAATATTATAAGTGAAGCTTCAGCTTCAATGTTTAACTATATCATTACTGGTTCTTTGGTTAAACACACATACACATGAGCGCACACAGCAGCAGCAGCAGCAGCCGCAGCAACAACAACAAGAAACATGCACGTACAATACACAAAGTCATTCAAAATTAATACACCAAAAGAAAACCCATCACCACCAATAGCTGCTGCTTTTGCTCTGCCTCACAGGAAATTGAACGACGAATGAAGGAATTAAACCGAAACGAAACATAGCAAAAGACGATTGGATAGACAAGAAGAAAAACGTGCTCAGTGCGCGTCACCATGCCGAAAATAATATAACTGACTCAAATCTCAAATGGATAATGAAAAAACAAAAAAAAAAATTCCATTGAAAATTAAATGTTTTTGCAGGAATTGAAAATTCTGAATTTTAAATGCATTTTGGAAATTTTCGAAATCGTCAATTTAATGGAAATAGGCAAAAAAAAAATCCCGAAAAAAACTGATGGAAAAATTCAAATTTTGTGTGCAACCGACGCCATATTGCCGCCAAAAAAACAAAGCTATTCTCTGTATTCAGTATCTATAGCACAACAACAAAACACACATCTTCTTTCTTTGATTCCGCTTCGCTTTATCTTTCATCTCTTTCACTCCTATTTGGCTCATATACAACAATCATCAAAACCATCATTATTAATCATCAGATCATCATTTTCAGTTGAAAAATGTTCGTAAATTATTCGTTATTTTTTCTAAAAAATTTTCTTTTCAAAATTACAAATGAACAAAATGAAAAAAGAACTGTAAACCAATTTTTTTTTAATACTTTGAACGAATGGAAAATTCTCTAAATGCCAATGACGATATCCTGGTAAACGATATTTTTTTCTTTTCTTAACGATTGGAGAAAAAAAATGAAACGATTTATAATTCGATTTTACTCACTTTTTTTCAACTGCAACATCTGCCATTTTTTCGGATTTTTTTTTCTTTGATTTTGTTGAGATTAAGTAAAATGAAATTTGTTTGTTAAATTTAAATAAATTATTTTGGAAAATCACACAAAATGTAGCAGAGCAACACTTTAGGTTAACTTGATTTGCTTGAAGACTGACGCCGACTGAGAACGATAAATGCGCTAAATCAACCTATTGCCGTTTTCTCCCCATTCCAATTTCATATTTGTTCGCTTCTGCTCAATACAAATGCACAAGCACCTATATAAGCGATTCCTATGGCTGGAATACATAGAAATACATTTGAATTGTACAAGCGCACACAATGAAAACAGACCACTTGGAAATACCGCTCAAATATAAGCCGGTTGACTGAAAGAAATGGAACATTTATTGGTATACAGTTCACGTGAAAAAGACAAAAACAGTTTTTTCCGATGGAAAGATGACGAACGATGTACACATAGTATAACTATATATATTTTTTTTTTTTTTCATATAATAGGGTCGAATGGCATTGTATTGGTGAGTATGTGTGTTGAATCGGTCGGTCGTTCTCCGGTGTTCTCAATTCATATTGTGTGGTTCATTGTTCAGCAAATGAATTTCGTAGTTTGTGCAAAAGTGAAAAATATATATCGCAACCGGTTGCGTCTGAATGAAATGGATGATGTGAAAAATTGTATCGGTTGCGATCGTAACAACCGAAAATTGCCGACCATTCGTATGCGTTGCGATACGCAGCCAACAACAATAATAATACTGAAGAAAAGAAAAAAGAAAAACGATTCCATTGGAGAACAAAAGAAATTAAAACTGAACGAATGAAAAAAATTGAGAATTCTTCTCGAGAAACGTATTTCCATTGTCGTTGAGCAGTTATTGCTGCCGCTTTTTAGCATTTAATGATTTCTATATGCATCATCTCATTCGCACCATCCAATTAAATACACGTTGTTCCCATAATATGGCTACGGAAAGTAATAATAAAAACGTGAGCCAAATCCATTTTATATTTGTATATTGAATGACGCAACCTTGCCGTGCACATCGGATTGAATGGATCGGTTTTTCGAAACCAAAAACTTGCAACAATGACTTGAGTTTTAAATCGAGATTCGTTATTATATTTTCGGCTTTGAGTATTCGAACTTTATTTTTGTGCCTTTTAAGTACAGTTTGCATGGTGGATGGACATCAATGGTTGTTTCCAATTCCATCCACGACGTTAAAACAGCGAAGCAATTGAAAGAATGTGTAAATGAGTTTATATGGTGAAATTATATGGCGATTGAATTGATTCTCTTCGTACATATATGTATGCTCTTTTCATGTTCCGTTCCTGTTCAAACATGTTTTAGAGATTCACAACGGTGATGCCAACGTTGTAAAAGAATACCAATTACTCATACCTCATATCTCATACATTCCCAAATCTATAACAAATAAAAGACACTTTCTTTTCTAGCGTTTACACACAATGTATTACGTTAAAATGGTTTGATCTCAATTTATTCATTCGATTTATTTATTGTTCAAAAATATCGTTTATTTTATTTAAAAAAATTACGTTAATTCCAAGGGAACGATAACCCATTTTCAATCAACTTATGATTCTAATTTATAATTTATATTTTTTGGCATTTATTGATTAGGTAGTTCCGATGAACCATATTCGAGTTCCGTCAAATAGCTCAAAATATGGCATTTTGCAATGGCCCGCTTGTGTGGCGATAGACGTTTTAATATGCCAACCAATGATATGCAGAAAAATGTTTCTTCGTTGTTCGAATCAGTTTTTTCAGTTGATGAAACCATTACTAAATCGGCATTACTAGCGCTGAGCGGTCCTGGTGATGTGTTTTTGTTCGTTGGTTCTTTGTTCACAGCAACCGATGGACAAAGTTTTTTCATCACGATTTGTTTTTCCACTGTATCATCACCTTTATGTGACCTTTTTGTTGCAATGAACCTCAATCCAGGTTTTTTTAGAACAGATACACCTCTTTTTGGAGCTTCTTTTCTTTCAGGTATCACTAATTTGAAGTCCACATCATCAGTCTTTTGATTGGGATTCGGCTGTGGGCTTTGTTTTTCAATTGTCACCTGAGTCGAATTTCTATTGGGAATTTGGGATTTTTCATTCTGGAGTCTCATTGCTCCTTGCATACTACTATCGACAACAACTACAAACGAATCTTGATTATTATCATTGTCTGCATTTGGGTTATTTTGTTCGAATTCAATGTATTTTAATTGTGTCGAATCTTCGTCTTCTTCACTTTCAGCCATTTCAATAAACTCTGAAAAAGAAAAGAATCGTTCAATTTCTTAATAATAATGACTGGATTCGATTTCAAATTTCATCTATACTGACCAATTTCCTGTGGATCAGCTGAATATACAAACGGAACCGCATCCCGTCTTAATGTTGTACGATTAAATTGTCTACGAAAATATTTCGCATCAAAATGATCTTCACAAAACATTTTTCGTCGATTCCAATCGATATCTTCATTTTCATTTCCAGAGTTTTTAATCCAAACTTCTCGTCTTGAGTCAACTGGCCTATTGCAAAGTGAAAAAGTGAAAAAGTTTAGACTTTAGATGGAAAAATTGGATGAATCGTTTTATATTTGAACTCACAGATTGAAGAATGGTTTGTTCGAGAATGCTCTATGTTGATTTGGGCAATCTTTGTAGCAGCAATACATACTCATTTTGTTTAATTAACAAAAACTCGATTATTTGCATTTATAACTCAGATGAATTGATGGGCATTGAATAAAAAAAATACAATCGCTTTGAAACTGTCACTTTTGTTTAGTTCTAGCAGTTGAAAATGAACAAAAAAAAAATGCAGGAATTTTAGGATTCAATTGATATTCAAAAAAATTGGTGAGTTTTGAGCGTTTTAAAACTGAAATTCTTAGATGGGGATCCATTTAGTCAATTCTCTCATTCGAAGTATCAAATATCGAAAAAAAACAAAAATTATAATGAATAGGAATTGCGATAAAATTCAATTGAATGAACAAGAAATATAAAACTGTTATAACTGTCAGATCATCAGCGCAGGGTTCAAAAATTTGAAATCGAACGACAGCCGACCAATTCATGAAACCGATTCTCTTCCATTGCCTCTCGTTTTTACCAATATTTTGTAATGAATGAATTGCCATACACACACACACATACACACACAGAGTGCGTTCATAAAATTCTCCCAAGAAACAAACAAACAGAAAAAAAACCTCACATAATTTAATTCATATCTCATTCGGGCAATCAACGGGAGCGATGATTGTGTATATACAAGTATACAAACGATATGAGAGTGAGAGACGTTGAATAGAATGAAAAAATATAAAATGAAATAAAATAACGAAACGATGAGCGCCCTGTTTATATGTGTAATGTGTATAGTGTTGTAATGTATAAATATTGAGTTGTCGCTGAATTTATTTGAGCGCAGTGAGATTCGATACTTTCACATATGTCAAGAGTCGAGAGTTTCATCGAAGTCTTCAAACAGATAGCACATATTTTCCAAAGCCATTTGGTGTGTCTCTGTTGCGTGACATAAAAATATTTTTGTTATTTTTCTTCGCTTCTGTGTTGTTTGTTTCTAAGTTATTCATAATAATAATTCTTTCGTTTTGTTTTGTTTTGTTTTGTTTTTTTCCTTTCAATTCTTCTTTTCGTTTTTGCTATTAAATTGTGTGGTTTAGTAATTGGTCAATCCGACCCGTGCCGTCGCCGTTCATGAATAACATTGAATGTGTAAAGCAAGAAGAGTTGGTGCAAAGTAAATTTGCACTTGCAGAAACTCAATTGGAAGAAAATCGTATTTTGATTGCGATTGAACTGCGGATTAATCGAATCGTCATTTGGATTCATTTTGGAATTAAACATTAAATTTAATAAAGATCTGCAATCATTTCGTGTGTGCGTGAGTGTGTGTGTACGTCTGCGACAACTAGTGAAACTCTGTCGTTTCTTATCTTGTTATGTCAGTCTTTTTTATCAACGCCTTTTATCTTGCACGAGAAAAATAACTTCAAATACACAAAAAAAATAAACCAAAGTATAAATCAACGAGAAAGAAATTCACAAAGAACAAATGAACTCAGGAGTTAAGTAAGCGAAAAATTGGAAAATTTTGACACACATTCCGATTCGGTTGCATTTCGTTTGAGAAATACGCGTAAATAGTTTCTCTTTTGTCTGGGTGTGCTATTGTCGATTTATTTTTTCGGGTGTGTGCAAATGTGTTGGGGTTTTTCGTCGGAAAATAATTTCCGAACGAGAAACGAACAAATCGAAAAAAGCCCTTCGACAGTGCCAAGTGTGTTAAAAATCAATAAGATTACAAATGCCAAGGAACTGAATGACCTGAATGCTAACCATCGATTAGATGACCGAAGACTCTTATATAATGGTCTACATGAAGCTCGGTGAATAATTCAATAGTGCAACAAAGTGGCAAATTTAGGAAAATTTAATGAGAATTTGATTTTTCTTTTTGAAATGTATTGAAATTTGGGATGAACATTGTTATGCTCGAGCAAATAATGTCAAATGTCATAGGCCGGAATGTTTTGATCATTTGCATACCATGACAATTCCATCGCCCATAGCCAACTCATTCAACGAATGACAAATAAAGAAAAACAGAATTTTCTGCATTTCATAAACAGCATATAAAAGGCATCACATTCGCATATTGCATTTGCGACACATTTAATGGATCTCATTTCCATGTGAGAAAAAATCATTAGCAGCAAAATTACGACACTGAAACAGAAAAAGAGAAATACGAAAAAACAAGAATAAAAACCATCAAAATAATCTAAAGAAGAAAAGCAATGAGCGCAGTGAAAAATTGAAGCATTCAAAAGAGCAGCAGCAATACACACCCCAAAAAAAAAATAAATATTGAATAAAAAAAAAGAAGAGACTGATGAACGCAACTGAATTGAACACGACACAAGAAAATCTTAAATAGTGTGCTCGACCGTTTTCCGAGTCGAAGTTTTTTGTTCCTTATTCATTTTTATTTCGTTCACACATTTATTCGTTCGTTCGGTGTTCGTTGTTCGTCTGTATATTGATGCACATTGAACACATTTCATTCATATATATGTATAATAATTGATGGCATCTGAATGAACTTTAGTTCACATGTGGATGACAAATTGTGATAAAATAGAGAGAGAAAAAAAGAAGAGAGAGAATATTATTAAGACTTTTTACATTTTTTTAAGTCTGTTTGTGAACCGGAATTGTCTTTGGCTGCATTAGGAATTGAAACGGCTGCATGATATGTGTTAAAGACGAGATTAATAGTATTAAAGTAACACCAAAGAGACGAATTTTATAAAATATGGCCAAATAAATAGTGGAAGCATAATACACACACAAACAACCACTTTGGACATCGAAACGAATGAGAAAATTGAACGAAAAAACACAATTCAAAATGCAGAAACAAATACAAAATGTAAGTAAAATTATGACATTATTTTATCATCGTTGTTAAATTTCATTATTTTATGATTATTTCGAATGGAATTCTTGAATGTCTTGGAAACAATGTTTATTCAATCAAAAGCAATCAACAACACACAAAGAAAGAAAAAAAGTTGAATGAAAACATATTGAAATTTCTAATGCGCACAATGTCAGCTCCCCAGCTGCAGTTCCAGTCTAAGTTTAAGTTACAAATGCATTTGATCGATGTGACGTATCAGAGGCGTTCTTTATTGCAATAATTAAATGATTTGATTGCTCATTACCGGTCTAAAACTAAAATCTCAAACATAAAAATCATCAAGCAATAATTGAAATTGGAATTGAATCATTGTTCTATTCTGATACATCGTCATCGTTCGTCGTATGCGTCGTGTGCGTCGTATGCAGTTGGAAAAGAAAACAATTCCCCATCATCTATCGTTTCACTCATAGTCATAGCTCTCAATAGAATTTCATGATTTGATTCAATGAAAAATTATTCTGTACGATTGAAATTCATCGTCTGATTCATTTGCATAACATACGACGGGCTATTCATGCATTGTTAAATAGCATGTTGGAGAATGACTAACAAATAGCAAAATAATTCGAAAGAGAGGGAAAAAATGAAACCAAATTCAAGCTACGCATTTTCGATAGTATTACACACACACACATAATCAGAACTAGAATTTATAATTTACAATTCTTGAAGGGTTCGGACTTCCGAATGGCATTTCAACCAGTGTTCGAATGTTGATTACACATTACACTTAACCCATGCTCATAAAGTTTGTCGTCATAGTTGAGCTCCAAGTTGGACTGTTGTTAAAAATGGCGGTTACACATTTCTATGTGTAATTATGGTTACACATTTTTAATTATTTTATATTAAATAAAATATCAATGACTTGTAACAGTTATGAAGAGATTTATCAATTTGGTGTACAGAATCGGCTTAGTTTTGATGTGTCCGATGTTGAACATAAAAAAACTAATTAAAATCTTCTTTTTTCATTCATTTTTCTGTTGTCTTTATTTCGATTTAATTATATATTTTGATATGAAGCTCGTTTTTACGCTTGAACATACACTGTTTCTCTTTCATACTACAGATATTCTAATATAAACGCTTTTTCAATCGTCTACACGTTTCACCGTTCAAAATTTCAAAGTTTATTGGCTTCATCAATTAGATATTCATCAAGAATCGGAGAAGATGTTTCTTTTTCTTTTTAAATTTGCGACGAAATTTCGATTTCGTTTTTTTCTCTTTTCTGTAGATTTTATCTATTGGTCGGTTGAAACAATATGTTTATTGGCCATTTGCCAGTCTCTCCTTTCTCATGTTAAATGACCTCCTTTCGATTTCAACTCGTGTTTTAAATTTGAATCCATTTGAATTAATCTTCATCGTCAAACAATTGAAACTTTGAGAAAATCTCCCCTTTCCCCACCCATGAAATAAGTCACCTCAATCCAAAAATGACATTTATTTTTAATTTATCAATGAAAATTTACTTTTTTTCAATCAAATTCGTGTATTTATTAATGGCAATTGTTATTCAGTAACAATCATAATAATCATCTATTTTGAGAATTTTAGTAAAAGAATAAAAATTGTCTATTCAATTTTGTTGAAATAAAAAAAGAGCGGTGAGTTCTCTTTGCTCACTTCAATGTGTGCGCTTATCGTTCGATTAAATATCGCTATTCGGTAAAATCGTTGGCTTTCTTTTATTTTATGGTGATGGTGGTTCATTATTATTGATTGCATTCACTATGCGAGAAGCAGCATTTGAGATTCCCTGTGATACGCTCCTTATTGGATTCCTAGCAGAATTGATGACCTCAACTAGTGCTCCTATAACATCGTATGGGCTTCCTTCTTCTTCTTCTTCTTCTTCTTGTGCTGGAAACCAGCCATCAAATATCTCTGGGAATGTTGGATTCCGTAGATTTGCCGGTTCATGTGTCGGTGCATGTGTCATTTCATGGTTTGGTCCATTTCTCGGTTCACTAGTGCCTGGCTCAACCTCAATTCCCGTAAATGTTTTACCATCTGGCTGTTTTACAATAACCAATTTAAGTGGTTTTTCTTCAGTTGGGTCAGCAATTGTCTGGAAGGACCAAATTAAAATGAGAATAAATTCACAAAAAAAAAAAGATGTAATAAATGACCTGCTGATAGCACACGATGGAAATGATAAAAATTATCAAAACTTTCATTTTACTCTTCAAAACTCTATTGAATCGAACGTTTTTGAATTCTCTGTGTTTACTGACATATCGTTCCAAATGCGATAGTCTATTTATACCACTATTTGTTAGTTGACTGAAGCCACGTTATTACAATATGATAAATGTTTTATTTTTTTCATATATATTAACGTCATCTCGTCGAATTATTCTGAGTTTACCTGAAAAACTTGCCAAAATCGAACAAACGATAACAACTCTTCTACGCAGCAAATATGTATGTTTGAGCCTAAAACAGATGTGAACTATGAGTGTCATTGTCTATGAATGATAATTTATTATCTTTCATTACAATAATTCCATATTTTCGAGCTTCATAATCGATTATAATTATATATTCAGAGGATCCAGCCAGTTTTTTAACAGCCTTTCGTCATCATTATAATGATTATTACTTGTTATTTTCGAATCCAAGGATTATCAAGATCAATTCACTTATTCAGAATTCTGAATATTATTATTGATATTCTTTTTGGGCTGAAAAGTCCCGGTGTCTATGCGTCAACGAAATGGGTATTATCCAGTCGCTTAATATGTAGTTTTATTAATATTTTATTATCGCATTTATAAATATTTTTTGCTTTGCATATTCCCGTTCACATTGAACCCATACTCCGTACTGGTTGTTGATCTATAAATTTAAATTCATTTTCTTCTTCCACTTGAATTTAAGAGTTCTTTTTGCATCTAAATCTATCAAACACAAGTGGACTATTGTATTATTTATCTGATTGTTAATTAATCGCAGTTGGCTTTGTGCATTGTTCAGTCCATTTCAATTTGACACATTTGACAGTGATGCCGAAGAACATATTTCACATTGTTCACCATTAACCATATTCTATATTATAGATAGCTCTTTCTTACCGACATTGAATACCAAATTTAATGGTTTGCAGTTTGCCAACTTGCAATTTTCTGCATCTTTTTTTTCAATTTTATTATTTTTTATGTTGGCTCATTATAAGGCTGCATCATGGATGCCGATGTCGATCGTCGATTGTCGATAAAGTTGAAATTCTTTGATATCATTTGCTGCTCACTGTTTGCATTGCAATGCTTCTGTGTACTGTGTACTGTGTACGACGGCATCGTTCAGTCAACCATGGAATTTATTTATGTTTTTCAATTTCTTTCTTTAATTGTTATTTATCATTTTTCTGTTTGCTTCATCAACTTGTGTGCTGTTTAGGGTTTGATTCAATTAATAGCATCTGCCGATATCCGCTCCATCACATGAGCTCGCTCATATCGGCTTCTATACTAACAATCTGAAAAAAACAAAACAACTAAACAAGAGGAGAAAAGAAGATGAAAAACATAACAAAAAAAAAAGATTGAAGAAAACTCGAATGAGCTTGAGCTGAAGTAACAAACAAAACAAATACATAACTCGACAATAGGATGGAAAAATGAACGAGATAAAGTCGCATATCATACAATTCAATGGAGAAAAGAATATAACAACAAAAAACTGAAGAATTCTTTAACTATTTTCCGCATATGAGGTAAAATGCATTTGAAAACGCAAGGAAATGGTACAAGATGTCCAATTTGAGAAACGAGAAAAAACGAGCAGAATTCGACAGTACCTATCGAATTCAAAAGTGTGCACCACTTATCGTATCGAATTCGATACGTTATCATAAACTTTTTGCTCTCATTTTTTTGGAAATAAAAAATTTCCATGCATGATGAGTTAGATCTGGAACAAACGAACAAACAAATAAACATTTCACGATTCTTAAATTTGATATGATACATTTAGCAAAAAAGTAAGAAAAAAGAACCAAATGTAGTAATGCACCTTGTGGTGCATGAGAATGGAAAGAAAAAGTTTTTCGATTGGATATGATGCATGAACCGAATAATACATATTTGTTGCTGTTCGGATCAATTGATTGGTTCTATTTCATTAGCTGTTAAATAGGATTGAAAAACTGACCAATGAAACAAAATCGAAGAAAATTATTGTGCACATGAATGATAATAATATGAAACGGTTGTGAAAATGCTGGAATTGTTGAATGTTATGGACATTGGACATTAGACATACAACCGGCACATAGAAAAGATGAACAAATGAAAAGAACCCAAACAAAAAATGAAAATTCAGTTGTTTTTTTTTTTGTTTTTTGTCTTCTTCAGATTTCGGATTTAGTAAAGAGAAAAAAAAATTAGTTTCAGTTCTGTTTTCATACATTTATCTAACAACTGTCGTTCGTTACAGTAAATTCTATTCATTAATATTATCATTCGTCACTTCACAGTCGGAGATATTCTTTAGATTTTTTTTTTTCGTTGCCCACACGCTAGTTAAATGACGGACGTCAAGCTTCCTCTTTTTGTTGTTATTGTACGCTGTGCCCATTGTGATTGTTCTCATTCGAGAGAACAAACAGTCGGCCAAATAGTCAACTTAAATGGAATGCTCTTGAGATCGGCACATTACGACGATGAATGAAGACTGACCAACCAGTTTATTACATATTTTCATTTGTAATTTCATTTCACACCAGGACTCAAAACTCAAGAGAAATGCATTGTTCAGCAGAACAAAACGAAACGAAACGTAAAAAGAAAATGTACGAAGGCAAGACATTCAAACCAATTGACACGATATGTTGAATCAAGAATCTTGTCGAATAAAAATGACAAACTTAACAAATGATTGCATGTTGAGACAGTTGGATGTTGGAACAGAAAAGTCATTTGGCATTGTACAAGTTTCTCTTGTTAGTTATTTTAAGCGGTGCAAAACAAAAAATTCTTTTCTTCTAATTTCGTTTCATATTCTGAGGGAAAAACTTTTTAATTGCAGATTGCACATTTTTTCATCATTTTTCGTGTCATATTTATTGTGTCTGTGTCCGTTTTTATTGTTGTTATTTATTCATACGCTTGTTTCCTCTTTCTCTTTTTTCAAATCATCATTCTAACCGAAATGAATATACGTATTAATAATAACGTAGAGGCCATTTGCGCTGCCCAGCATTCATGAATCGCATTATAAAATTCGATGATATAAATTCTGTTAAAAGACAGCCAGAGGTTCTACTCTATTTAAAGCCACACATTTTGTTAATATGTTTACAATACGTGCTCAGTGCTCAGCAAATCGCCAGACAAATAGGAGCGAATTTAATAGTTCACAGAGTGGCGCAAATCTATTGAAGACATTACGGAATTGAAGCCAACAGCAGAGCGGAATAAAAAAAAATTTAAAAGTAATCATTTCGCATTGTAAATATATAGGACGCACACCGTACACCGTGCACAAATCGAAATATCGAAAAAGAAAGAAAATTTTCGAGAAATTGGGTTTTGTGTATGCAAAAAAAAAAACTATAATCGTGATTTCAATCAGAATTATGTACGATGAACGATTCTCGATTCACATTTCACAAACACTGCTCCTATGTCTCACACAAACATACGAAATACAGAGAGAAAAGACATACAATATACAACGTTATTTAGAGACAAGCGATTCTGATGAGTTTGATAAAATCAAGTTTTTTGATGTCAATACACTCAATACACAATGTTCAGTCAAGCTGAAAGGAAAAATAACATTTGAAACTAATTCGATAGATGCCAAACTTGGGGGAAAAAATAAATCCGAAGCAAACATGGTTTTTATTATTATTATTATTATTATTATCATTATTATTATTGTATTATCATTTTGTTATTCGAAAACCCATAAATATCTTAATCGAAATAATTTTCACGGATTATTGTTGTTTTGTATACGATATGTCGTATACGGTAGCTACTTCTTATTCGCTACTTTTGATTTTTTATTATTCTTGTATTGGTTAAAAAAATACACAATTTTTAGTTTTTGAATACTGATTATTTATTCGTACAAATAACTAGGTTAACTCCGGCTATCCATCAAAAAGTCCAAAAAAATTTAATGAATTCTCAAATCCGGATGTAATAAATAGCCCGTCGTCATATCAAATAGTATTAAAAAAACAAATGAGTAATAACTTATGAGCTATCAAATCAAGTGAAACTTTTAACACGCTTTGATAGGCCTAAAAACCTATCGAAGATTCGAAACAAATATGATTGAACAGCATTCATTTCAAATATCCAAAGAAACAGGTTGCACAGCTCTGTTCAACGAAATGGCGAGAGAAATCGTGTACGTCTCCGATAATAATCTATTCTTAAATAAATGAAAGAAAGCAAAGAAAACGATGAGATTCAATGAGGCATCCAGAAAAGGATGCATTTGAAATATTTTATGAATCGAACATTGCACTGACCCAGCTTTGAAAGGTGCATACTGCAGAATACTGCAATGTTGCAATGGGCATGTAATATTAAACCGAATAGAAATGAAATGGGCAAAAACCCAACAAATCGACTCATGATAAAATCCATATAATGATTAAGCAGGTGAACAAACGGTATAATTTTACCATTTATTTGTTATTTGAGTGTCTTTTTCTTTTTCTCCATTTCTTTCATGCACCGCATATATGCTCTCCCCCTCCTCTCCCTCTCTCTCTCTCTAGTCTAATGCTATTGCTACTGCTATTATAATAATAGTAATAATTGTTACGTTAGTTTTCTAATGCACGAGCTCTTAAAATACATGATGATGGGCATTTATGCACGTTTTATTCATACTAATGATAAAATTTCCATATTATGGAAACGTGAATCGATGCCCCGTAGATCATGTGTTGAAATGTTCAAATTCATGATTTTCGTGCATTGAGAACAGCAACGCAACCATTTTTATTCACCGGCCGTACTTGATGATGGATTTTTTTGGTTGATTCGGTTTCGTTTGGTTTTATTTTAAATTTAAAGTTAATCACTTTGCAAAATAATGAATGTGTTTTGTTGAAAGCTAAGCCTCTTTTGTTGAAAGCAAAGCCTCTTTTTAGGCGCGAGGTGCGAGACAACATTCACATTTTAATTGCAACGTGAACCAAGTGCTTTTTTCTCTTATGCCTTTTTTTGCCGATGAACAAAATTTGTTCAACAAATAGATTAACAACAAAACGTCACATGTCACACTGAGGACAGTGTACAAGTGTACAGTGTACAGTAATGAGACGAGAATTTTTTTTTTATATGAATACAACCGCACGTTGAAAACGTGTTGGTTAAATTTTTGCTTGGTCATTTCATGAAACGATGCTGGACGAGAGAAATAAAATCGGAAATAGAAAAGATCGCACCAAACTGATGTGTGTAGTGTGTAATGGTGCGGCGATATAGGTAATATTCTTATGGGCAATAAAATAGTTTGTTGTACGCGCTCAAGCATTGGCGGTCACTTTTTATTCAATACCAATAACTGTGCAGCTAGAGAATAACATGATCTATCTACAGTCGAGAATCGAAAATCTATAATCCACAATGGGCTGCCCTTTTTCCATTCCATTTCTACGCTAAGTGCAAATTACCATTAGCCATTAGACTATTACGATTTGTAATGCTTTTGTGGCTGATGGTTGATCGTCAATAGCTGTTATTTCTATTCGAATGCCAGAGAGAAAATTGCGCCGTTTTTCATTACTATAAATTTTTTTTCCTTCTTTCTTTTTGTTTTATTTAACTTTCTAGTTTTTTAGTACATTTAAAATAATAATAATAATCATAATAACAGAATCGGATGAGCGGTGTGTGATGTGTAATTCAACATTTCGAAACTATTATTTGAAGCACAACCTATGACGTTTCGCAATTGCATTCTTGATGTTAATGGCCTGTATATTGTATGTTGCTTCTTCAATTGTAATATAATGCTTCACGCGCTCTATACTCCGTGCTCTTTCTCTCTCTTGCTCTCTCTTTCTCTATGTGTGTCTTTTTTTGCTCTTGGGTGTTTTGTTACTGTTTACACACATGTTTTTAGTAACATGAACTACAACCGATGAGGTTTAGAAGTAATGAAAATAGGACGGAAGCGAAATGTGCTCTTGTAGTTATGACTAAATGAAGACGATGAGTCAAAATGAAAATCGAAACGAAAAAAGCCCAAACAAAAAACCATAAAAATTATAATCGATAAAAAAAAAATAAACGATGAAAGAAAATAAGAAGAAACAAAACAAACCAAATGAACTATGAAATTTGCTTATGAAATCAACAACCGTCTGCCGTCCATAGCAATGATTAGTCTCATAGAAATAATAATCGATCGTTATAGATTCATAATTACAATTATTATAAAATCTAGTACTCCTTTTCTTTACTATTCGATTAGTTTATTTTGATGAAAACACCAGCCATAAGCGAATGTTGGCCTACAGGAACTGATATTATAAAAATCATAAAATATTAATCTGAATGAACAATAAATTTTAAATTATGCATCACTGATTTGAAAATTGTTATCGAATACGGGAAATAACTCATGTTAGTACTTTTTAGAGCTCTCCTTACTTATCGCATGGTTTTCTTGTATTGTACTAAATAGATTGTCGTCAAAATCATTCCTTCAGGATGCCTATTTTCTCGCATTGCTCACATCGAAATGCAAATAGCAACAATTTACATTTGAACTTCGATTTTCGATTATAAATATGTAAAAAATAATGATTCAGTTCATTCCCAATTTCCGTTTGTGTTCCCTTTTCAAATTCAGCAACAGCAAACAAATTGACCGCAAATTGTTGTGTACAGAGAAAAAAGTTTTGAATTATTTCTTTCAAATTAAGTACATAAATTAAATATATTCAAGACCCATTTCCGCTGTTTTGCATACCAATTCCAACAACTGGTATCTGGAGTAATCATATGCAGTGCCAGATATACCACGACAAATTCCAAACTAAATAATGGGTTTTCTGGTATTTAAACTAACTTTCGCCGAATCAAACAAGCGAACGGTTAAAACAATTGCCGAACAATGGACAACGTATCAACGGACCAACCGACCAACGGACCAACCGAACGAAATGTTTAACTCGGAATGAAAAGTGTTCGTTACTAAAACAAATATGCAAAACGGAAGAAAAAAAAATGAAAAATAAATCATTGTCCATTGGATACTTCATCGATTTCGATCATGTCAATCTCAACTAGAAACTCTCGTTTTCACCGGACGAATGAACAATTATTATTCCATATTATTATTTATTGACCATGTGCAGTTACGGTTTATGATCTGTCATATAATGCGCTCATAAATATTTTTTGGACGACATTACACCAAAGTGAAAGAGTTTAAACGGACACAAAAGAGTTTAAAATGAATCAAAACGTATGCCTTGTCGCCCCATGGAAATTTCTCAATTTTTTCTCTGTTTTTTTGTGTTCGAAAATGAAATTTTCAAAATAAGCTTGCCGCTATGCCTCAGAGCAGCATTAAGTTGCATAATAATTGGGGAATTGTCTTTTGTTTCTGTGTGGATTAAATATCAAAAAATTAAGTCTTTTTTCGGGCAACCGGTTACCAGTTAATTTCATTGCAATTACAATTCATTATTATCACCATTTCAAAATCACCTTTAACCAACCAATCGAAATGTGAATGAATGATATTAGCCTAATCATAGCCACTTTCATCAAAATTTTGATGCTTCGGCCAATCAAATCTAAGCCTTTTCATAATTTTTTGTAATCTCGTTATCTTAACAATAATTTAATGCTGTAATTTTTACCTAACGCATTGTATTGCCTTTTTTGTGATCCGAAATAATTTTACCATTCACCAAATGTTGTATTTAATAAAGTTTATGAGGAATCTTTTGAGGGGAATCATCGTCATAAATCTTAAATTAAAAATGTAAAAGATAATCGAATTCAATTCGCGGCCCATATATTTGCATAGGCTGGCTTAAAGCATATGTGAATTTGTTGATTTTTAAAACTCATTTTTTACCATTTCTTGCATCGGTGCGTTTCTTGTGGAACTAAGCGCCAGAATACTGAGTCAGGTATTGGCTCAAATTGGCTCGAAGAGAAAAATGAAATAAATTTTCTTTTTCCCAATTGCAAACTCTTTTTCGCATGTTCATTCAGTAATAATAATTCAAAGTTGAAATGAAATAATGATTGCCATTAAGTATATTTCGCTTTTATCAATTTTCAAATCCTTTTGAGCTGAAAAAGAGAGAAAAGAGACGACGAAAAATCGCAAAAAGTCAATGGAAATCGAAAATGAATGTGGAAAAAAACGAAACGATTGAATGGATTTCATTTATTGCATCGAATTAAGTGGTTTCTAAATGTTGCAATTGGCGAAAAACAATGTTCGGCTGCATTTATTATAATTTTCTTTTTCTTTTATCATTTCATCTTGAGCGTCGTCTCACTTGAAAAATCATTATCATTATTATTTGTGCTTCCATTATGTTCATTATTGAATTTGAACAAAATAAATCGACAATCGGACAACAATGCCATTCAGAACTGCCTAACGGTGAAGTCTGAAGAAAAAGAAAAAGAAAATAAAAATCCGATCACTTGCTCCCATCTCATGTTTGCCATGTAATCCACAATTTCATATAATTGTCTGCAATGTGCAATGGTACTTGTTGCTGTTATCGTTGGCTCTTTTTGTGACCGATTCCATAATTACAAGCGCATTAGAAAGTTTTTCTCATTTTTAAATTTCACAACTGACTTGAGTGTTAACGAGAGAATCGTGAAAATTTGTTGCATTCGAAGAAGCGTCATTGCAATGCACAATGCACAATACACATTTTTATTCGCATTCGAAACTATTTTTTGCCTCTAATTCCTTTTACCAACAGTAATCGTGGCAATGATTATAGCAGAAAATGTCGCAAAGACAATGGCAATGACCAACGATCGAGGCTTGAAATAATTAAAGTAGAAATTTATCATTGCCATTTTTATATTAACTCAATAGATGACTGCATTTCAATCATCATTTTGCGATAATGATAAACTGATCAGCGCAAAGCACAAGTGGTTTTATAATGTCGAAATCTACAGCAATTTAAAAAAAAATCATCAAAACCAATAGTATTACGCACCGTTCAATGACAGTGACAAGAAACCAAGAACTGAAATGAGTCATTTTATTTGATTTTGCCGACCATTAATCATAGGCGATATGAAAAAGGTGATTCTTTAGGCATGTTCTACTTCATGGTCAAAATCTAAACAAAAAATCACAGTTTTCAGATTAATTTTATTCAAACGAAAATTAATCATTTACGCTCCACGACTCCCGGTATGACGAAGCAGATCGCGCCCATTTCATACCAAATTACCCAAATGTAAAAAATCAATGGCAATGACTACATAAACCAAAGCATTCTCACTTCAAATAAATAATAGCCCATAACATGTAATTTAATGTCTAAAACAAAATTACAACACAGCAACAAAGAAGAGGGGGGGGAAAAAGGTAAAAAGAGCAACATCAATTTATAGTTACATTTTCGTGATTTTGTTTTTTCATTTGCCGTTTGCAGCGATTTTGATCAATGTTTCATTAATCGCTTTTGAAACATATACTCATGATTACAGTTTCATTGTGAAATAATGTGAATTTACAATGAGTCGAATGGTGAATTCTCTTTCTTTCGTTTGATCTTGATGGAAAACATACAAAAGTGAAGGGAAAAAGAATTTAAATATAAAATAATTACGTACCATAATAATTTCGGATAAAATCGCAATTGTTCATGAAAGAAAAATCGAAATAAATAGAAGAAAAAAACCCATTGAAACATAACTAAACTTCTTTCGCTTCTTTAGAGCTTGGGCTGATTCAAAGCGGAAACCGAAAAAAAAGAATTAAAGAAATTGTAACAAGCATTCAAATGGAATGAAGTTGCAAATTTCGATGTTACTTCGGCTCTTCGGCTAGTTCAATTTATTGTTTAGTTGAACTAACTGTTGTTGTTGTTGTTGTTGCTGCTGTTGTTGTTTGCCATTTGTTGGTAAAAAGTAATGTGTCAGAGTCGAAAACATTTTTCGTATTGGCACATTATTCACAAAACAATATAATAATGCGATTTATATGGCAAATCGATAGAAATCAAATCGAGACGAAGTCGCTTTTATTCATTTCAAATTCAAAACATTTCAACAATAAATCGTTTCATAGTTTCAATGGTGGCTGTGTAACAAAGCCAAAATACAATCACGTACTCAATAATGAAATGTATCGACCGCTATTACTGACTAGAGCCAATTGCCGGCATTCAATGACGAAATTTTTCTTATTATTCGATTTCGATTGCTTTTAAATAGGTTTTAAGTTTTTATCTTGTATGCGATTTGACAGCCCATTTGGTAGCAACCGTGTATCTCTTAGTGGGCCTAAGCTTACGTTGAAATATAGGTGTGTGTGTTTTTTTTGCTTGAGGAATAATAAGAACAATCATGCTACAATACGCTGTAAATATGTGAATCGTCGCAAATACGACAATCCATTGGCATTGCCATGCAAATTGGGAATGATAATAATATAATGTGAAAAACTTTCGTTGCCGTTGCCGGTGCCATTGTATTCAGAGTATTCGGTACTCCAAATTGATTTTATGCACTGATATTTTCTCATTTGCATACATATGGCATATTCAATTTTGATTCACTTTAATTTCTTTCTGTTTTTTTGCCATTCTTTTTTGTTGCTGTCATGTGTGTCACTTTGATTTGAATATGCACATAACACACACACACACACACACACACCGCATTCAGTATGGAGTATTGAATGTATTTTCCGAACATGAAGAATGAACTGTTGCCATAAAATCCCGTTATTTTTTTTTTTTTGCCTTTTCACCAAGTCTCTCAATAACAATAATAATACATGAATTAACTAGCATGATTAACATGCCATTGAAACCAATTCACGTTCTAGTGATGAATCAAAAAAAAAAAAAAAAATTGAAAGAAAAAATGTGCTCAAAATAATGAATTCGGATCCGCATTCCATTCAATTGGAAACAATTGAAAAATGAAACTGAAAAAGTTCATCCGGTCCTTTAAATAAAACCGAATCGTAAATCCCGTTTGCAACTTCGTTGTTATGTGTCAAGTGTCTATCTTTTTCTCTTCGACTTTTGTTTGCAGGCGAAAAATGCCAAAAGCTACTCAGAGCGACTTATTAATGATAATAATTTAGAATGATTTCATGGTTTATTTTATTTTATTGTCCTTGACCCATGACTCAATTGAGGCGTCGCTTTTTTCTTAAACATTTCTACTTTTCTATAAATTACAAACCAAAGCGGAATGCTCAACGGCGCTCTTGAACGAAGAAAGAAACAGAGCCATCAAATGACCAACTGACATTTGACTTCTTTTTGCATTACTATTACTAAATATTGCACTTGACACACAAAATTGTTTGCGTTTTTCCCTCTACTCAGATAACAAAACCGAATTGCGTGTTCTTGATCAGTTGGAAAAATGACACAAAAACACACCATACTCCATGGTGTGTCCGGTTATTTTGTATGTTCCATTTACTTTATTAAAAATCCTATCCTATTTCATATATAAATGGTTGGCCAAATGCATAAAACGACAGAAAAAAACCATTAATTATCGTATTATCTGATAAATATAGCAAAATTATTATGAATGACATCATTTTTTAGATTGGGTTTGTGGATTGTGATAATGTGTACATATCATCTATGGGATTGGCGACTCACATTTATGACGTTTGTTTGAGTGTCCGGCTACTTTTATCCATATAATTGTTGATTAAACATTGAACACCCAAACACCATGCATAAACCATGTATGGTTGCTATTTAGGTAAACAATTTTATGAATATTTTGTGGGATCGGTCAATTAGCGTTTATTTGCAGATTGTCATGCAGATGAAATGTATTTATTTCAGGCTGGAGAAATATGTAAACATAACAGTTTCCTATTCCCAATCAAATGTTGATTTAATCGAACAAATCCTAAAAAAAAATTGAGACTCGATTAATCCAATGAAAAGCTGTTTGGTGTTTGGGTGTTCTACAGTCTGAAAAACAATTATCGATTGAATCACATAATCGCACTTGTTCGAATCCATCATTTATCACATTTGCCAAATATGAAATGAGGAAACCCATTCCATTTTGGTTCATTTCATTTAATCAAAAGTCATTTTCTGACCCTCTTTTTCCGTTTCTCGACTCATCTTATTCCGTTTTCTCGTTCTCATATTTATTATTGCAAACGGATCCAAAATGTAACGCTTCATCAATGATTTTGACGACAGGTTTTTAATGGAATATCAACAAATCAATTTCGACTGAATGTAGGTGTGAACCATTTATCCAGAAAGAAAAGGGATACACCAAAATAGCGTAGCCAGTTTTTTTTTGCATTGAATAAATTAAATGTTAAACAAGTTTCAATTAAAGCTAAGGCACATTCAACGAGATCTTTCAATACCACAGAGAAATGTTTATTAATATTAAATATATTTTCATGGCGTGACGAAGATAATAATGTGAAATTATCGACATTTACACAATTTGTCACCGATTCGCGTTCATATGAAATGTGATAAAAATGTGTGGAAAACAAAAATGAAAAATCCGAAGATTGCTTCATATTTTACCTTTGTTTTCGTTGTAAACAACGAGCGATGCTATATTTTCGTTATGACCACGTTCTTAATTCTCTTAGGATGTTTTTCAGCTTGCGAAGATCGATGTGGGTGTTTATAATTCATTTTCGATTTTTTTCCTTTTCACGATTCACCTCTTCATGTGGACGTTTAGGGCAATGAAACTGTCTGAAATGAGATGTTTTGGTTCAGCGATGATGTTGATCAACGCTTTACTGAATTATTATTATTCACAGCACCACAAATGGAAGTGAATTTATCAGAATAAACCGATTTAGGCAACAATCTAACCATTTTTGATGGGACAACATTTAGAGTTCATTACACAAGAACCGTATGCAGGCACCTGACAAAAGGAAAACAGCGGGAAGTCATAAATTTTAAATAAAACGTTTTTTTTTCTTTTGCCAATAAATTAATGCAATGTCAATGATGTTCATGGCAAATGTTTTCCAACACTTTTTATTTCAATTTATTTTGAACAAATAATCGAGCCCAGGAGGAGAAAATATGAGCCATCAACCTGAATGAACGAACGCAAAATATTTATGCTAAAAATACATACATAATTTTCATTGTGCTTGTCGACATGAGCTCAATTAATCTATTTTATTGAAACGCTTTCGGAGCGGAAATCGAATTATTGCAAAACGCTGAACGCTCAAGTCCCCATAAATCGAATCATCATTCAAAAATAAAGTGTAAAAAGTTGAGAGAAAAAAAAACCGGAACGATTTAAAACAGGCGTCAAATTGTGCTGTCCATTTAATTGGCAAATACGTAAATACGTAATGGAGGCCTCGGTGAAATATAGAAATACATTCGGCATTTGAAGCCTCAACCAATGAGTAAAACGTAAAACAACAGAGTTAAAACGATCAAAAAGATTAAAATTTATGTTGAACAACCGAAAACAACAGGCAACAACCGACCGTCAATACTATTCATATGGAATTGAATTTATGTATATTGTGTAGGGCACGAATTGATTTAAAATGTGCTGCACATGAATACGTTCCACCAACACACAATTTTTCAAATAAATAAAATGAACATTTCGAAGGAGATTAAACATTCATTTACAGTTTTAGTCAGAAATTATTTATTCGTTTTGTTTCAATTGCATATTGCGAATGAATAATTTGAAAAATGCGTAGTTTTCGGGACGATATTCTGAGAATATATTTGCGATGATGGGTTGAGCAGAAGGCATGCCAAAATCTAAGATGTGAATCAAAGTGCAATATGCAATTGTGCGTCAAATGTTGTAATAAATATAATAATTATTTTGTTTGTTTTGCTCATTATCATAAGATTTATTATGGGCTGAGTTTATAAGTTTCATCATGAATTTCGTCGAATGAAAACTAAAGAAAATTCTATCAATGCGTTGGGGCTATAAATTTCAAATAAGTGAATGGCGGTCGCATTATTTGGAAAGTGAAACAGTCTTTGTTAATTTATGCCTTGGCTATGTTCAATGTTCAATTATTGATGCTATGCTAGCAAACAGCGGAGCGAAGATGATGAGGACGCATTCAGCGTTCGATGAAACAAAAGATTTTGATATGCAAACAGCCGCTGAGATACGGGAACGAATGTTAAATTTGTGCCAGATTAATCAAAGCGAATCATCAATTTAATAGAATTGATGTGATGTGTTATTTCTTACGACCCGACTCGAACCGACCCATTCCGTTTCGTTCTTTCACTCGATCGCTGAATCTCGCTTTTGTTTGTAATTTTTTTTGTTGTCGTTTTCACATTCTCACATACTTAGTACTGGTGGTTATTCATCGAATGTAAAAATCATAAGTGCTGAATGCTGAATTGGGAACACACAATCTTTGTCTGTTTCTCAAACTACTTGTAAATGAATTAATTAAACAAACAAACAGAAAAAAAGAATTATCTAATTCAACATTCTTGATGTTTTCCATTTTGCTTCATTCTTCTCATTCGGGTGTAGTTATCGTTGTATTCAATTGTTTAATTGGCTGTGATATGGAACAACAAATATTGTATCCCGGTCGCGTTGTGTTTTTGTGCAAATAAATTCATTGTCACAATTGGCAACTGCCATTTTTTTTTTTATTATTATTATCATGTTCTCTCTACATAAACAAATGTTTATTGAAATTCGCTTTCCATGCGAATTGAACAAGTGGCAACAGATGATTTGGTTGCCTTTTGTATTTGATGAAATCAATTGCGTTTCAGCTGAATAAACAGAAATTTGTTTCCATTTCAACAATAAATAATGAAATCAATTGAATATCAATTATACATTAAACATCTCGATTCAAACACAAATAATAAAAAATCGGTCTCTTTTTTTTGCTTATCTTTAATTTTTAGGAATATTGCCGATTTCCAAAATTGGAAGAATGCGCTCATTTCCATTATGAACGTGTTCAATTGGGAAGGATACAAGTGCGATTGGCACAAGACAAATATGATCCACATAATTCAACAGCAATACAATCAGATGCCAATATAACGGCTACACCAAACAATTCGATCGCTTCACAATCAAACACATGGTGGTTTATATTACGTGTGACTGCTGAAAAATCGGAACCATTTCTCATTCGACGATCATTCGATAATATGAAAATGCTGGATGAGATGTTACATCGTTGCGTATACGATCGCAAAATAAGCAATTTAATTGATTTATGTGATTTGACAATCGATGCAGAAGAAATCCAAATCGAACGAATTGTCGATGTGTATTTGGAACGTTTTTCGGAGATTGTCACAGATTCGTTAACTTGTGGCCAAATTTTAACGTGGTTTCAACTTGACAATAAGGGACAACGTCTTCCTTTAGCTGATTCGGATACGATGGAAAGTATTAATACGCCAGCAGTTGGAGCTGCTTATGGCATTCGAAAGTAATTATCTACCAAAAATTTATACAAATTTTCAAATGAACTCGATTCTATTAACTAATTTTCCATTTTGATTTATAGATACAATGCTCAGGCATGCGATGAGATTTCAATTGATGTCGGTGATATGATATCCGTTATTGATATGCCAAGTCCAGCAGAATCAGCTTGGTGGCGCGGTAAAAAAAGTCATTTACAAAAAAGTCAATACGAAGTAGGATTTTTTCCGCAGAGTTGCGTAGCAACAATTGGAGATAAAGTGCCACGTAATTTGGTACTTCCAGCCCCATTAGTTGGCTCATTAGATGTTTCACCCACGAAACCAGTACTTCGAAAGCACGGCAAACTAATTGCATTCTTTCGTAGTTTTATTTTATCACGGCCATCACGTCGCAGTTTAAAGCAGCATGGTATTTATAAGGAGCGTGTATTTTCGTGTGATTTAAGTGAACATTTATTGAACAGTGGACAAGATATTCCGATGGTGCTAAAAGTTTGCTCGGAGTTTATTGAACAATATGGTATTGTTGATGGGATTTATCGATTGTCTGGTATCACATCAAATATTCAGCGGCTACGGAGGGGTTTTGATGAAGAACGTGTTCCAGATTTGGCAAACCCGGAAGTTCGTCAAGACATTCATGCAATGAGTTCATTAGTTAAAATGTATTTTAGGGAGCTACCAAATCCCCTTTGTACGTATCAGTTGTATGAGCACTTTGTTGAAGCGATACAAAGTAAGGGTGACGCAGATGAACGATTGAAAGCCATGAAGGAAACTGTTCAGAAACTACCGCCACCACATTACAGGTAAATCTAATTGGCGTCTTAATCTTTTTTCTGATGGTTCTCACTTATTGTTTTTCTTTATTTATTTATTTATTTATTTTTTTTTTTTTTTTTTTGATTTTCAGAACTCTGAAGTATTTGATGACTCATTTGAATAAGATTGCTCAGCATTCCGGTCGCACAGGGATGACTGATCGCAATCTTGCTATCGTTTGGGCTCCGAATTTATTAAGAAGCCCATCTTTGGAATCGGGAGGTGTTGCTGCTTTACGAGGAGTTGGTGTCCAAGCCGTTGTCACAGGTAGATTTAATTTAAAACATTAATTCTCTTGAGATTTGTGAATAATTTGAATATTTCATTTCCAAATAGAATATTTAATTACAAATTGCCACGCAATATTCGATGCCAGTGATGAATTAGGAAATTTGAGCGAAAATACGTGTGATTCAAATGTTGAAAATGAAGAAAATGGACAAAATGAATCTCGTGATCAAGATTTATCTTTGTCGATCGAAAGGCCAAAGAGTTTAAGTGTTGGTGGTGCACGGCTTATAAGTTTGGAAGAGGCACAAAATCGTCAAAATCGGATCGAATTCATTGAAAACAAATCAAACCCAATTAGTACGCCGGGTGGTTCAAGTTCATACATTGAAGTGGGCGGTGGACCATCGAGTTTACCAGACAAATATCACACGGTGCTTCCGGTGCCACGAAGCTGGCAAAAACGTCATAAAAGCACCACATCATGGAAATCATTATTCAAACGAAATCCAAATCCAAATGATATAAAACAAACTCCAACTGCCAAAGAAGTACATCGTCATAGTGTCACAACTGAAACAAAAGGCGCAGAGAAACTGAAACCAATCATACGTAGCAGTCAGAAAAAAGTGAACAAAAGCATTGAAACGTTTGAAGGTAAAATGGAGGTTTGTCCACGATCAAATTCAGCGGATAGTTTACGTACAGCTGGACACAGCCGATCCGTTTCACATGATTCGTACTTTGATTTACTTCAATCACCATTACGCACGACTGCTGTTTCACCTTCGCGTGAATTTTCCGAATTGGGGCTGAATTTCGATCGTGAAGAACCAGAAATGCGCATTTTTTCGGAAAGTGAAAGTCTTGTGAGCAGTCCACGAGTTCCCAGAGAGGTAAGCATATCTTTTGACTACTATCGACGATCAAATTATTTAAATATGTCAATTTTTTTCACGACAGATGCAATCAAAGCGTATAACACGTTGTCAAACCGATGACTATTCGAGAGCTGCAAATAGTATCAATCCAAGCCCAAAAAAACAGCCCCGACTCAATTTACCAACCTCAAAAGAATGGAATGCCAACAATCGCATTCAAACTATTGACGACGGAAATTTGAGAAAAAGATCCAAAGTTGAGGGTTACGACTATAATTCCGAAGATGCAACATCTTTATCTGATATACAATTCATTGACAGTATTACACCGGAACATACAATAACGCCATCGAATACAATTTATGCTTGCGCCCAAATTCATAATCCACCATCATCGAAACGTGCATCGATTCTTGATGATTTAACGCCTGAACAACGGGTTCAGTTGCGCAATTCATCGGCTGGCAAGTCAGACAAAAACAAAATCAGCGATAAAGGCGATAGCAAAGATGGACGTTTCAGTTATCCGGGTATCGGTGCTAGATTTTCAAATGATACAAAATTTTTGGGCCGATATTCAATGAATGAAAATCATCAACGTGGTAACAAAGAGATTAAAGAACGTTTTGTACGCAGCAGCATTGATGTTGTGCTATCAAATAGTTCACCAGAGCACATGAAAAACAATGGAATTAATTATTCAAAGAATAGCATTGCATCGCCATCGAGCCCGAGTCGAAGCCCACGTTATTCGTTGCTGGTAGGTGAAACCAGTTCAGAAAATAGCAGTTCATTGAATACACCGGTATTCGATATGGATATGTCGTCGGCTACGCAGCACTTTGATCAACGAATGGATGAATTGAGACACATTCCATTGGCCGGTGGAGCCAAGGATTTGAGTCCACTTCTATTTTTGACCGATAATGAGAATAATGTATTATTGAAATTTCATTTTATCGTTTCATCCATTACTTAATTTATAATTAATATCCTTTTTTCAATATTTCAGTCCTCACAACATTTGCTGTCAACGTCACTGAACGCAAATAACTCAGATGCATCAGACATACGACGCGATCTTTCATTAGATTTGGAAAAATCGAAAATGTCAGTTGATGAAATGTCACCATCATCGAATAAACATAACACACAAACGTCAGACAGTACCAGCCAATCGATGACTCCAAGTGAATTTGGCTATCAACATTTGAATCGACCATCAAATGCGGTATCGCTTGAAAGTTCACCAAAATCGGATATGTATGAGTCATTGGAACAAGCATTTGCTGATTATGAACATTGTAATGTACCAACTACTCCAGTGCATGCAATGTCCCATTCGGTCAAAACGAAAAGTCCAATAAAGGCTACCATAAACATCACATACAATTTAAAATCACCAATGAAAATAACATCACCAGCAATGAATTTTGTGTATGCCAATGAACCGGATCCAAGTCAATTCCCAGACTATGAGCCAGTTAATGTTATATCATCGATTACAAAACCGTTGGAAACCAATTTCGATGAAAATGTTGTTTACGAACAGCTGAAATTCTTGAAAGGTGCTGTTACTGAAGTAAATCATCTGCTTAACAATGGCAACGATGACGTTCAACAAAACGAAATCGAACCGGATAGTCTAAATGCACCACAAGTTGTTCCTAATTTCAGCAATAGCACAAACACAATACATAACTCCACAAATTCTACCAAATCTATAATAGTAGCCAATGATCAAATGTTAAGTGCAATCAACGATTCGTCAGCCGACGATAGAAGCGATTCTGGTGATGTATTAATGCCGGATCAAGAATTAACTCAAGATAGTTTGGACTTTGATCCAAATCAATCAATGTACGAAAATATAAATTTAAGAAAACCAGAAAATTCCTATGAAAATATTTCAATGCGTTCCAATGGAAAGGCAAAATCCTTAAATGTCACACAAACGCATTTATCATTGGGCAAGGAGAATAGTAAACCGGCCAATTTTACGGTCAAACAACTAGCAAATAAGTTTGAAACAAGCCCAGTGGATGCGATGCCACCATTTGACTTTTCCAAACCGTTCGTTCGCAAGAGCTGTGATACAAATCGAAATGCGACTATCGCACCGAAAGCAAAAAATCCACAACAACAACAATTGAGCAAACCAAGCAATTTAACCAGAAGTCTTGACGAAAATGCATTTGTCCGGGAATTTGGTAGCGCCCGTGTAACGGACCAAATAAACAAAAGTACACAACAAATTGGCGCAAATGTTTTAACCGAAAACAGTCCAAGCAAACGTTCGAACAACGATCCAGCTCGGCCTAAGAGTTTGAATCCACCAAAGCTATTACCAAATCCAACGGAAACATTAAATGAATTATGTAAATCAGAAAATTTAACTACAGACGAAACATTGGTGATCACAAACTGTGATATTAAAATAACACCAACAAATGAAAATCCAATTTCTTTGATCCAGCACAATGTCAATTCCACTGAAGACAAATTGAATACGGACGAAGATCGTATTTCGGCAAACACACCCAGTAACAAAGTGCTCAGTAACTTCAAATTGGATCGTGAACGAATCGAACGAATTAAAGAAGAGCGCCGACTTCAATTGAACGAAAAATTTCGTTCGGAATCATTTAAATGCGAAAAAGAAAATAACAAAGTCAAATCCAAATCAAAAATCGAATTGAATGATTTGAAAGATGTGGATCGAAAAATTTCCGATTCATTACAGTACAAATCAAAATCACGTAATGATATTTATAATAAAAAAGATGCAGACAGTTCGTTGGCATTGTTGCAACCGTTGAGCAGCATGAATGATCGGACAACGAATCGTGTTCGTTGTATCAGCGATGAAAAAAACCAAAATGAATATAACGCAATGGATGAAAATACGGTTGCGTTCCGAACACGAAAATTTGATCGAAAATCCATTGACAGCAGAAGAGAACAGGACATGACGACACTACCAACTAATGTTGGTGCAACGGTCATTCAAAGAGCCAATTCACAATTACAGTAAGTTTTCGATTTCAGCTCGAATTTTTTGTTTTCATGCAAGCAATTTAATTTGCTATTTTGTTTCCACTTCTAGGCGTGGAGCAGTTTCACCGCAAATCTCCATACGTGATGTTGCCGCTATATTCGAATCTCGTAACCAGAATCATTGCAGTAACAAAAACTGAAACGAATCTTAAAATATTGAATTTAATCAAAATCAATCAATTTCTACAATAGTAGAATCGATTAAATTGATGTTTGTGTATTTTTTCATAGTGCTTGGATCTATATTATGTGTCGTTTGCTGAAGTAGTATTTAAAAAAGTTCATCAAAAAAAAAAAAAAATTCTTCAATATTTAATGATACAAAAATTATTATTAATTTATTATTCAAAATCGAAAAAAATTGAAAAAAAAATCGCTTTTTGAATCAAAATAGCATTGAATTGAGAAAAATACATTTAAGAACTTTTCCCTTGATATTTGATATATTTATATGCTTACTGTGAACTGACAACAATCGTCACAGAATTCGATTCATTTATAATAAAGCTAGTGAATCATTTGATTATTATTAATTATTAATTATTATTATAAGAAAAATGAACAACAGAAATCGTTAATTAAAGAAAAATGAAGAAGTTCCGATCTTTGCTTTACATAAGTTTTGCACATAAGTTTTGTTTTTTTATCATCACTGAAATGACGACCATTCAAGGAATGCAGGAGTGAAATGCATTAATTATAATTTAGAATTTTTTTTTATTTGTTGATTTTTGATTTTAGAAGAAATTCGTTTGAACATTTGGATGGATTTTATTTGCTTTTTAAGAGATCGATGAACAATGAACAGTTTCACCCAGATGAGTCGAAACTATCGACAGTGATTAATTTCAATTCTATAAGAATTGAATTTATGCTTTGGAGTTTATGGATCATCGATTCAAACATCCAATTTCAATTTAATTATTATTATGTTTTAATTTTAACGATTTCTTTTTTATTTTGATTAAAATCATTCCAAATCGAAAGGAACAAAATATAAATACTTTTCGACTTTTTATTAATTCCTTTATTTTTCATTATTTTATAGGTGGGGTTTGTTGCTTTGGAGTTCATTTCAAGGTTTCATTGTATTTATTTGAAATTGAATTTATACCTCAATTTTAATGACTATGAGTGATACGAATAAATGAGTGTTTTGCTTATCGGGAATGTAATTAATGAATAAATTTAGGATTTTGGTCGCTTTAAATAAATAAAAATATTAATAATCCAATGAATGCAGTAATTATTATTATTAATTATTATCATTGTTGCCGAAGGCATTCACAATAGACAATGAAGAGTAATCTCATCATTATTATTTATTCAGTTGCGTGTGCAATATTTCAATAAATTTAAAATCAATTTGTGATGATTTAAATGTTGATGACGATAAATGGAGCCAATATTGATATAAAATTGACGCAAAAAAGCAGTCAATGGCACAAGCAACCGGCAACACACCAATAACCACTTTTCTAAGTCTTTTCCATTGAATTGATTAAAAAAATCCGATAATTTAATTGAAATAAATAAATAATGATGATGTTATATTATTTATTTATTTATTTATTTTTTATCTCAAATGAATTTCGAATAATATTGAAATGAAATAAAATTAACGATGATGCAGCTTAATTGGATAGTCTTTTCATTTGAATTGAATAATCTTCCTTCGCTCGCTGTGATTCATACGGTGCCAAAATTCGTTCTGTCTTCTAAGCGATACGTGAAACGAAAAACACTTAGCTTAACTTAACTCAATTCAGGAATATAATAATGAAAGAGTACAGACATCGTTCATAGTCACACGCACATCAGATCAATATAAGAGCTAAAGAGCTGAACTAACGAATAGGCCTTTGCCATTGAGTGTTTTCAATGTTCAATCATGGGTCGTCTCGAGTCTTTTTCGAAGAAAACTACATCAAAGATGGTAAACAATTGCTAATGGCCATAACACATACGCTAAGATGGTGAGCATTGAGCATAATACAAATACATATGCCATATGCTATTTTCATATTTATATCCATTTATTTACATACATGTGTGAATTGTAAATGCCGAAGAACGAGTATGCAGTGCCCATGTGAATGGTAAGTTCCATACTCCATACACATTGACATCTAGCTGTATGCAATAGTTCAATGTTCCATTCATTTGTATGTTTGAACTTTTTGTTTATGCGAAGATCAACAAAAGGTAAAAGAAGTGAAAAATAAAATAAAATAAAATGAAGAAAAAATTGCGTTTTCTTGTTGCTACACATTCTAGTGTAAGCCGGTGTATGGTTTCCATTGTATCGATGAGATAGACTTGAGGGAAACATTTCAGTATATACCTGGTGCTACGAGTGAAAGGAGTGACAATTTTGCATTTCCAGAATATTTCTGTTATTTCATTCAACAAATTAATAATTTAAGTAAATCTTCATTGTGGTTCGAAATGAGCGCAGTATCATTAGGCGATGAAAAGTGACGAGTGTGAAACAGTAACAATTTAATATGATATAATCTGCTAAAGTGGATCAATTATTTATTCATTCGAAAGTAGTTAACCGAAAATTTTGAACCGAACATTTCAAATAATCATTAAAACATTTGATGATCGATTGTTTTTGGTTGAATAATCGTGTTGGCAAAATTTTGAGCTGGGCGGCCGAACTAAATATGTCTTGAATCTGGGATATTCGTGACTTGCGATTTATTCCATAATCTCAAAAACTAGCAATTAGCTTGTGGACTTGTAGTGGTTATATACTTTTGAGACGAACATTCAAACACAGTGAATCGAATGGAAGATTAATGATCGCATAAAAAAAGTGATGAAAGAAATCTGAACAGAAGAGCATCTCACACAATAATAATACGTTTGGAATTGAGGTATTCTTCGTATATTTTGCATATTCAAAAACCCAAAAAAATATCATCGAAATTTAAGAATTTAGAGATAAAGAGAAAAAAGAACTAAAAACCGGCTCCAATCATCTGAATCAGAATACAAACGATGTTGGCCAACACAGTTACAAAATATTTCATTTAAATTGGTTACAAAAGTGACGTAAAACAGTCGCAAGCATTTTTATGGATAGTGTGCGGTGTGAAACGGAAAACCTCATTTAATTTCGAAACGATTTCAAGTTTCAAATGTGAAATTGTCATATTTTATGTTTATTTATGAACATTGTATTGTCAATTCGAACTTAACACTGTTTTACTGTTTTCAGTGTTTTTGTCTTGGAATTCAAATTTCAACACATCCGTAACATTGAAGATTGAGCAAAATTATTAAGCAGAATCCAGCCACCCAATCACAAGCAGCTTCAAATTCTATCATCAGTTGCAATTCAAATGCAAACGTAACAGATCCTAAGGTAGTAAAAATGTTGGTTTTTTGATTAGCATTTTGCCATTGTAATCCGATGTTGACGCTTAGCAATCGCTGGCAATTTTCTGTTTGAAGTTTGTACTTTTTTTATGTCATACACTCCTGTTTATATTAATAAATAACCAAAACGTAAACAAGTGTATATGCACGTGTGTGTATAAAACTGAAGGACATCCAAATGTCTAAGAATGTCTTTTAGTTAACCAAACCGTTGCTCGTAGCCCATAGCCGAAAAGTGTGTGTGCGCTCGCAAAGTTGGGAATGAAAGTGGCAAGGCTCAATGCTACACAAAACCATAACCATACAAAGTTGTTGAATTTTTATGAATGTTTTCTTTTTCGTCATCATTTTAAAGAACAAGAATGACGTGACTAAAAGAGACTTGAAGAGTGAATACAGTTGCCCGCATGCATATATCGAATCGATGTGAGCAAATTAAATATTAACATAATTTTGTGAAAACAAAGAGAAAGAGAAAAAAAATCGATCAAGAAGCCAAAGTGCAAAACAGGCAAAAAGTGTATAGAAGCTTGAACAACTCGATCTCAGCCATCACCCATCAACCATACTTCTTTTGATTAAGAAAAAGGTAGCAAAAAAAACGAGTGCATGCTTTTCTCCTATAATAATAACAACGAGAAGAAAGAACGTTGAAAAATAATTTCGTTCTTATTGGTATTCTGTTTCGAGTGTCGAGCATCGAGTATCGAGTATTGTGTGTATGTTTATGTTAGTGTTGGTGTGCTACATTAAACCCGTTGTGAAACAGGAGTACGATTACTTCCTACTGAATTTCTTATTATTATTTTTATGACCGAACAGTGTTTGAATAAGTTGGCAGCAGCAGCAGCATATCCAACGTTCCAAATACATCATCCTGCATTCAAACGCTCATTTATAATTCTCATCTGGTTGTTTGATCAAAATAAAGAGAATCGTAGATTTTTATCCGATATTCGTTGCACTTTTTTTTAGTGATTGCATTGAGAAGTGGATCGTTTAATTTTATAGTATCGTCAGAACGTCATAACATCAGAATATCAAAAGCTACAAAGGCAACGGTGAACAATAATGTTATGAGCCATTGTTTTTGAACTCTTGAGCCATAGCCAAAAAGAAGAAGACAAAACAAGAACGATCGCATAAAAAAAGACCCAAAGTGCATGATACATAGCTGTCGGTTGTTGAGCAACATAGTATACAACAATATTCCGATTGTTCAATTGCTAACGTCTGCTATTGAGTAATATCACATCAGCATCGTTGTTGCTTATAGTCGGCGTGTGTGTGTATGTGTGCTTGTTGTGGCATTTAAAATATTGCAGAGAAGCAGAAAGAAAAAGAAAAACGATCGAAGAAGAGACTTGTCAGAAGAAAAAAAGAAATAATAAACGAGTTTTAACATATGAATAGAAGAGTTTCGTGCATGTGAAGTGAAGAGTGAAGAGTGAAGAAGTAAAATAAACCAGTAACATTTGAATAAAACGTCAATTGGTAATCTGCAAAAGAAGCCATCATTCAACATCCAACATCCATAGTGAATGGAACATAAATCTATTCAAGAAAGGTGAGTGAATTCATTTTATTCGCCTGATTGCCGAATTAACTTTGGCCAATGTGCCCGTGTGCCGCGATGTGTACATCGCAATTTGCAATCTGTGCGTTGTGCGTCTGCATTTTGCATTGATTATTATTAACTATACTATAATCGGACGACACTGACTGTCATCTCTTTCCTCAGGGTAAAAAAAAAACTATCCATTCCATTTCATCATTATTACAGTTCACATTTCATACAATAGCTAACAATGGCTACACACTGCGTACCGTTTCGCTTTAAAAAAGAATGGTGCTCGACTTGGCACTGGCACTATATGCTCTTAAATCTTAATTTACAGATACAAAATGAAACGATATTTTGAAACTTGTTTCGCATATTATTGTCAATGGCTATTTTTTTACGAATTTGATTCGTTCGAATATTGAATATTCAATTTGAATTTGTTATATCTCTTGTCATCATCTTGAAAAAATTTCTTTTCATCATTCATGGGACGGAATATAGAATTCTAACCGTTAATGAATTGAAAGAAAAATATCTAATGATAAACGATCAGCCTGGAGAGCCAAAGAATTCGCTTAATAAAATCAGATCAAATGTAACACCACATCATAAAACCGAAACCAAATGCATGAAAATATAAACATGAATATTTTGTTCGTTCCGTTTTTTCCTCCTTCATTTCCATCATCATCTCAATGAAACAATGCTTGACTTGGCACACATTTTTTTTTTTATTTAATTCAACATTTTGGTACATTTTATGAAATGAAACTACTGCATTTGGCCAACGATTTGATACGATCTTTTAACTATGGTTATTTTGTAAATTCGTTTTCCATTTCCCATGCCTATTATCCACATTACTCATAACATTGTTCTGATGAAATGAAGTTGTTCGGTTGAGTTTGGGTTCTGTTGCACATTTTTGTTTTGACTTTTTGTAATGTTGTTGTGCCGGCAGGGCGATATAACAATAAAACAATGTGACCGAAACACACACACACACACTTCTCCAGATCCGTTGCATAAATCATAAACGATTTCACAAAAGAAAATTTCAAAATTCTTCAAACAGTTCTTTTGCTGCCATTTGTTTTTCCATCCAGTAGAATGTAAGTTTTTGAAAAGTTTTATGGTTAAGTTGACGCCCCTTTTGGTCGACTTAATTTTAGACAGCAAAAGTTTTCAATTTTACCAATATGGTTGAAAATCAAACTAAATTGCGTTAATTAAATGCCATCAATAATCCGATCAAACTTTTTATCTTAACTTCATTGATAAGTAATTTGTTAACGCCTTCTCCGTTCAATCACAACAAACAAAAGTTGTTTTTCTTTTGGATTTTCTTGATTGTTGTTCAATTTAGTTTGTTATTTGGTCATTTGATTGCTTACACCAAAAACACGTAGCTATTTTTTGTGGCAATTTGCCACTCTCCGTTTTCTGTTCTCTACATACTTACGCATTATTTATCAGGAAATGGAGGAGAATTTAAAAAAATCACATTCACAATTTTCGAGCTCATTTCATGGTATTATTTTGGAAAACAATTGTGAATGTGGTATTCAACTGAACAATTCGAACGTTTTTGTACAAAACAATCAATAAAAAAAAAGCCATGACTCATATGTGAGAAGACAGACATTTATGCTCAATATTCAATGTATTTATTTATTTTTCGTTATTTTTTTTTTGCATTACGTGTCTTCGTCTCGCTGTCGTTGCCATTTGTTTTGTTCCATTTTAGGTGAATTTGTATTGAAAAGACACGTAGTTACATGATATCATGTCAAACGTAGACAGTGCACGATGGCTTTGAATTTGATGAAACGTTTCAACAAGAGAAAATGAACAAAAATGGAAAACAATAGAGAAAATGAAATATTTGTAGGAAATTGAATTAAATTGAAATTGGCGGAAATGGTAGACAGTAGACGAGCATAAATAAGAAAAATGCGCTCTTCGCACTTCGCACTTCTAATGGCTCATCCAGTTCAGAGATTCGTTATGGGCTTTTAGCCATTTATTAATCATGAACGTAAATTTCGTTTCTAACCGAAAAAATAGTTTTGTAGCCATTCGTTACCGTTCAGTGCATGAACAATGTTTTAAATCGTTTTTATTCTTCCCGCCGTTTGCCGCAACCAATTCTTTCGATTGTTAAACATTTTACAATACTTGTGAATTCCCATAACTCTGGACAAGTTCATATAGTTCAAAGATGGATCTACTGACCATCGGACCGTTTATTTCGCACAATTTTGTTTTTTTTCCTTTTGCTTTTTACCTCTTGACTTCAAACACAAAACACAAATTTCTGTAAATCGTTTGAATTGCGAAAAGAACATGTTAACAAGCCAGTAACACAGTGAAATATTACTAAAATTATCAAATGCCTGAAATAAACGGCATCAGTTACATTACTTACAGTCTCGTTGTTTTTACGCGAATGTTGTAAATTGTAAATAAATGAAATGAATACGGATAACGGTTTTATCTGGTTTGTGCAGTTTTACGCACATACTTAATATTTAAATGAATACATTTATAAATTATTATACATTTGAATCGAATAGAGCACGCCTTCGAAATCATTTGAGATCAGCGATTCGGGTCGCAATCCATTTAAAATTGAATTTCCAACTAATTAATTAAATTTATGTTCAATGAGTTTTCCATTTACTTGAACAAAAAAAAATTATTTAATTTTAATTTACAAGAACACCAAACAGCCGTGACTGTGTTCAATTCAAAGAAAGTTGACTTCGGAATGACTTTTCTTGAAACGATTTTAAATCAATTATGTTTACTTTGTTTCGGGCGATCGTAATGATTTCGATGAATCTAAATTTCTATTTTGGTTATTCTTGTTAGAAGTTAGAATGCTATTGACAACTGACCTTTTCCGTTTAATTGTTTTTAAAGTTGCTTCATTCGTGTATTCGATCAGAATGTGTGTGTGTCTGTATGTTTTCGTTGATTAAACCGCTGTAAGATCAAATATATCGTGGTATAACGGTATTCGATTATGTTTGATCGTGCGGTATTCGGATGGCTAATGTCACGGCTGCCGTATAAATTTCCAAATAGATTTTTTTTACATTAAGCGTTACTCAATGTTTGTACTGTGCCATTTAACCCGCAGGTCTCATTTTGTTCTTTCTCTATTTGATTCATCATTTGTGAAAATAAAAAATCGGAACAATTGTTTTTTCATATCAATAGAAAACAATGCTTGAAACGTGCATTTTGCTTTTGTTTGTTATTTATTGCATGCAAAACGTTAAACGATCAACGTTCGAAAATTCATTATGAAGATTAATAAATTATTATTAGTAGATATGATGTGCGACTGTTTGCGGATTTCATTTCCCTACTAAATGAAAATCGTTTAAAGATGAAATTAGCAGCAATTTTTCAAACCTTTTAAATCTGCAATCCGGTTGTATTCCATTTGATTTGGCAATTGATAGTTTGGATTTGGTGAAAAAAATTAAAAAAAATTGTTTAAAAAATAAAACGTTGCGAAAGAGAAATTGAAAATGTTTTTGAATTTGTTCAGAACCAAACATAAGCCGCAGACTAAATGACTTTTTAATAATTAATTTTCTCTTTTTGCTGCTGCTGCAGGCAAAAAGTAATCAAATAAAATGCTTTTTGAGCACGAGTCACGACAATTCCAACTGTGAAACCACTCAAAATTATTTATCAAAACCAATATTCAAATTTGATGTTGGCTGTTTTAAAGAATTCGTGGAATTGTGGTTTCATAGGCAAGAGAAAAACAAAAACTACAAAACTAATTTAATTTGAAAGTTCAATTATGAACTTCCGTCATGTGGTCAATTCGGAACTCAGCATATTGATTTTTTTGTTTCGAAAAATGCTCGAAACGAATTACAAATAAGAAATTTCAATCATTAACCACTTTCATCTGTTGCGTTGTAAATCATTTATTATCGTTCATTCAAAATTACTCTGTCTGATATGCAAGATATTTATTCGATGGCTAGCAGAATATTCACAATTATTTAAATCCAAGAAATACAAAGAATCAACGGCATATGGAAATTAATTGGATTTTATTCATAAAACCCTCTGAATGAACATTCATTTTAATTTGAATTTGGTTTGTCGGCTAGTTGCCGATAGCTACTCTTGCCTTAAAACAAACATATAACATATAACATATAACAATAATTATTTAAATAAATGGACCCAAGAGAAATTTCATGAAATCACCCAGCAAAAGTCATAAACAATAAGCACAGCAAATGGCAACACTCGACCCCAATTACAAGCAGCTCAAATTGGATTTGCTCATATGGTTCATGTGTAATTATGCATCGGTATCGTTTTCATGAAGATGATACGCTTGCCCGATGTGTCTGTGTCTGTTTCATTTAATATTATATATAGATTTCCGGCAAAATGGTTAAAATTAAAATAAAATATATTCCAAGGCCAGAGTGGTGTCTGGTGAGTGGGCTCGGATGGTTTTTGTTGTGGTTATTTTTTCAAATGGATGATCCCAAGCAGATTTCAAAATGTCAACAAATTCATGGTTCGGACAACAATGATTCTGCAATTCATTGTCAGTTATTATTATTTAAATGAAAGAAATGTAAACGCATTAACTGCAACCAAAATAAATGGGGAAAATATTGGGAAAAAAGCGGAAAAAATGCAATCAATATTTTGCATAATTAATTTGGCCACGACCCATTATTTCGAATGCAAATAATTTACATTCTCATTCCTGCTGGCGAGATGCCTGACATTATTCTCACTTTTTCTGTGAAATTCGAGTCGACAGCTAAAAAAAATATTGCAAAACAAAGTATATAGAATACATCTGATAGCTGATAACTCAAAATCCAACACATATCAGAAGTTTACAATTTAAAATCAATTATGAATATTGAAAACGGTGCAAAATTTACAAAACAAAATAAACACAAAAATTGTCGGAAATTCCATCGACAAGTGCAATTGATTCCATAATAGTGGGCGCTGCATTTGGGGGAAAAAAAAACAAAAAAAAATAATCAAACATATCCATTCACGCTGCATTGTTTACGAGCACGGGTTCGACTGAAATACACATAATACATATTGAACAACGAGTACATCACATTCGCTATTCAACTCAGTTAATGGCATTATCATCATTTGCATTTTAATGAATATTTTAAAGTTTGCTCAAAACATTCATTTATCTCAGTTTTTTTTTTTGCAATTTCATTTTCCATCCCGTTGTATTATCATTTATTTTCCATTTCGTATCGTTTCTTCTCCATTTTTTTAGTTTTCGCTGTTGGTTATTATTGGTTACTGGAGTCTGCCACGCGGGCACGTTCGAACATACATATTGAAAATTGTGTAATCAATAATCAATTCGAGAAAATTCAATTGAAAAACAGAAACGAACGTGTCTGGTGACGACCAGTGAACAATTGACCAACAATAACACTCGACACCTATGGCAGCAAGAAAAAGAGAGATGAAAAATTCATTCTCAAATTTGCCAACAAATTGCAATTTGCAAATTGAAATTAAATTCAGATGCAACAAATAAAATGCAAAATTTCATTTAAAACCTCTCACCTCACGCTATCAATCCCATCTTGGATCGAAAATTTCGATTATTGATTGGATTGAAAGCCAAAGCGAGAAAAAAATTTTTTAATTCAAAATATTTCAGTAAAATCGTGAAAATAATTTGTATTATTAGTTATTGAAAACTTTTAATATAATGAAATTCGGTGGAATTTTTGTTCAAATTGCATCATCAATTGATGTTAGCCAATTGATGAAATTAAAATTCAGCAAACGAAAGCCAGGAAATTCAATGCTATAAAAATATTGGATTCTAATTGGCCCTAGAAATATTCAATCGATTGGAACTTAAATCGAATTACATGAAAATTACTTTTCGAAGTTTCGATATTGTTCCATTGGACAAGCGGCATATTGACTGCGTCACATTTCACTTTTCATATTAGATTTTGATGCCTAAACTCAAAACTCTGATTTCAAAGCAATTTTCTTTTTCAGAAGGAAAAACTTTTAATCGAAAATCAGTTGAACGGAATCCATGGGTAACTTTCAGTCACGAGCATAGCTTTCCATTTTTTTTTTCAAATTTCTTTTAATTCTTGACAAAAAGAATTGAAGATTTACGATTTAATGGTTGGATGCCAAACGGAAAGATTAGGTAATAAATAATAAATTAAATGTCAACAGTCAAACAATTTCTATTCGATTCGCATTCTATTCTTCGAATCCGAAACTGAGAATGACGCCGCTCATAGTCCATATCGCAAACATCAAACATATCTCCACGTCGTACATCGTCCTAATTTGAATATGATGTGCTGTAGTGGTAGTGAAAAGTGGATGAGGAAAAAACTGATTCAAAATATTTGACGAAGCAAATATTTCAACAATTTTATAATATTTTTTGGATATTAGATAGTGTTCATTCCTTGTCTATATCCGATTTTCGCTATGCTTTAAAATTCAAATGGGAAATTATGTTTCCCCCATTGTTGGCCTGTGTATAATGATGGAGGAAGATTTTATTGCCGAATTAGGCTGATAATAGTTGGCGGAGTATTACATCGCTCTCTTTGAATCCGGATTTCGAAAAGCAGATTGGGGAGCAAATGAATCCAGATATCATCAAATTTCATGTTTACATGTTATGCCAATTTAATAATCCATATTCAATATTCATTGTTCCGTGTGAAGGCCTCCATACTCCAAAAATGTATAAGTATTTCATTTTTGATTTCGCTGAAATAGAGAAAATATATGGTATGAAGTTTGAAATATTCAATATATAAATTTTTTTGCATCGAAAAATGTTCATTAATAACAAATACCAAGAATGACAATGGAATGATGAATGAAAATGTGATGAGGCGATGAATAAATCGAAGAATAATACCCAATGAGAAAAATGATGAATATTGAAGGGTGCGAGGCATAATTTACAACAATAACAACAATACGCAATGGAGTCGAATATTTATCGAAAATCTTTGTTAAACATATTTTTGTTTTTGCCATAAAATTCGATTGAGAATTCTGTGTTCAATGTTCCAAAAAAAAAAATAAAAAAAATTTGAGGGAAAATTTCAATCAGCGGTTGATATATTCATGATTCGAAAACAGTATTTTCCGAAATAAGTTTGTTCTTTTTTTCTTTACATTTTCATAAAATTGGAACGTTCGCAGAGAGAATATTGAATTTATCGAGCGACACAAATGCTTTTTCAGTGCAAATGACTGAAGGGATTCCTTCGTTTTTCGTTTTGCATTACTAACTACTATAAACGGTGCTGCTGAAAAAGGGAAGAAGAAAAGATAAAATACAAAAGGCACTGAACAAGGAGCAAAATATCGCAACAACAAAAAATAATGTCAAATCGATTTTTATTACATTCTCGGTTGGAAATTTGTGTGCGAACGTTGAACACAAACATATACTATACTAAATGATGAAAAATAAAGACTGAAGACGTTGGATGCAAAAGAAAAAAATGAAGTAAAACAAAATAGAGAAAGAAAAAAATTGAAATGGAAAATTATGCTCCATTCATTGATATTAGCAGCTAGCAATATAATATCGATTCCTTAAATGATTCGCCAGCATTCGTTGTCATCGATGTCATGTTCATAATGATGCCAATGAAAATATTGTAATAATCAGGCTACATTCAGCTGTGACTTTATTTTTTCCGCTGATTGTGGGAAAAGTCTTCTGTCATCGAAATCAAATCGAATTTGATTCCGTCTGGTCGTTCAAATCAATTGGTTGTCTCATTAGTAACGCCTTTGTTGCTTGAATTTCCCAAATGATACTGAATGATTTAGGTCGCTTAACAACAACCACAAACGCAAGCTAAAAGTGGTCTTGAGATTTTTGTTATTGAATATTGATGTGCGCTGTTGTTTTGTTTGATCAACAAAATTCTTGAATTTGTCATGTAATAAACAGTGTGAAGCAGCCAATTACTAAACTAATTTAATAATGTGTCATTGTTAAGAAAGTTGAGTTCATCTGTGGGTGACGGTAAAATGATTGCCGGTAACAAAACAGCATTCGAAATCAGATTCAATTCAATGTCGATTTATGAGAATGACGGCAACAAATAAATGAACATCAAACTAATATTGAATGATCGGAATTGTTTGCGTCTGTTTTCGGGTGTCCACATTGGTAATGTAATTAAATGCTTATAGCTTTCGGTAGGGCCATTCACCAATCGAAATATCTATTTTTCTCTCCTTCTTTTTTTGTCATTGTTTTTCATTACTCGAATCTCTAATGCAAAGAAATAAGAATCAATTTTCGTACGGAATTTTATTGGCCATAACAAATCCATTGGATTATTATCTATTTGCCAATTCTTTCACTTAAATTCTGAATGATATCGCGCATTTTCCACATCAATAAATCGCATTAAATATCCCAAAACAGATTGGCTACGATTCGAATGAAACACACATATTTTATTCCATTTATGGGCGATAAATATGATAGCAAAGGAGAAACTTAGGTTTATCGGAGTGCAATTTATGGCATTTATTGGATTTATTGCGGGCTTATACCGAATTTTTTCTTTCCTCACTTTCATCAATATGATAGCAAAGGAGAAACTTAGGTTTATCGGAGTGCAATTTATGGCATTTATTGGATTTATTGCGGGCTTATACCGTAATTTTTTCTTTCCTCACTTTCATCATTATTTTTTTTTTTTTTTTTGAAATTTGATGACAAATTTAACGCTTCGAAAAAAGGCAGAACATATGTCACGTAACAATTCCATTATGAAGGCTTTTTATTTCACCAAAACTAAGCTTGAAAAAAACTACTAAACCCTATATTGAGCAGGCTCAAGGGGGAACAAGCTCTAGACTGTTTGACATTCTTGGCCGATCTCGCAGGAATCGAATCTCTCAACAAAATTTTCTGTCAATATAGTTGAAAGCTTATTTTAGATAGAGCACGATTGTGGATCAAACTTACACCAAAAACACAATATAATAATAACAAATGTAAACAACAAAACCACAAGGACTTCGAAATCCACAAGATATCAAATTTTTGATTGGAGTGTGCGACACTTTAACAAATGTAAAATAATGTCGACCATAAAAGTTTTCCATTGCAAATTGCAAACGAAAGAGTGAAGAGAAAAAAATCAGGGCACAATATTTGTTTAGAATGAATATAACCATTTAGAAACTCTTTTTGCACAAACAAAAATGGCTTAAATCCGCCATGGATATTAACGTAATAGAAATCGTATCGTTGTATATGCGCATTTCGGAAGAGCATTTTCATGTTCAAATTCTTTTTTAGTCTATTTTGTTCTCGATGAACTACTATCATGTCTGCATAAATGCTTATCCATGTCGTTATTACCGTTTCCGTGCCATAGATGCATTCAACTTAACCAATTGCACCGGTGGCTTGAATAACAGAAAACAGATAGAAGAGTACCAAATGCAGAACGGTACAAAAAGCCGAAAATAAAAAGGTGGCATGCCAACGGAACAAAATAAATGTGAACACATGGCCCAATATTCATACATCTTCGCTTGACATTTATACTGGTCTCAAACAGGAAAACGATTTAGCGTAGCAGTTTTAGAATGGATGAACAGAAAACATGGGGCTTGAAGCTTATTGTGGTTTAACTGTAGAAAAAAAAAATCCGAAATTCAAACAAATCTCTGAAGTAAAAAAAGAAAACGGAGGCAAAAACAGAATAAACGAAGCACACAATCTCCACAAGAACAAGCCATTAACGTTTGTTATAGTAAAATGCTGCCCCAAAAATCCATCTGAAATATGTGTAACGAATGAAGAGTTCGGCTATTGTTTGGTACGCAATAGATATATAATCCGTCTATTCATTCGCTGTTCGCAGACATAATGCATGCAACTATAAAAATAACAGCAAAACAACTAAACAACATCAAGTCGATAAAAATTGCTCCAAAACGTAACAAAGAAAACCAAAATTGAAGATTGAGTAAAATTGCGAATGCACACCCGAAGCTAATAGCATGTATGTATGTATGTAATAAGTAAGATCGAGAAAACAATCAAAGGTTGGTTGGGTATGGTTGATTTTTCTTAAGATTTTATTTTATTCGTTCATTCATTGTTGTTTTGTTTTCGTATTTTTTTTCCTTTTTTTCTTCTGTTGTCGGTTTATTGATTTTGGCAGCATTTTGCTTTCGGCAGGGAACGTCTATTACACCGATTGAACGGCTGAACTGCAAAAAGCTGATTTTTCTGAACTAAACTCAACATTTTGCAATGATTGGAGCATGGATTAGGATAGAACGAAAAGTTGGAAGTCGAAAGAAAAAAGCTTCAATGTTTCACGTTACATTGATTGGATGTAAACAATTGTACTTGGGTTGCATTTCATTAGATACATATTTTTTGGTTCCATTTAGAGGCGGCCGTCATATCATTATTATTTTCTTTGTTCGAATTGTTAATTGAACGAATAATAATTGAGGCTCAGAAGATACTTATCAACATTTCGGATATTTATTATTTGGTATCATCAATAATTCTCAAATTTTAAATTCATTTCGAATGTATTTCCTTGATAACCTTGCATTGACGTAGCACGTTCAATTTCAGATAATTTATATTTTAACTTATTTTCTATAATTGTCTCACAAAAAACAAATATTCTTTAGAAAAATACGCAATTAAACTGTTAAAATAGACATGTTTTCCGGTTTCAAACGCAAATATTAGCAATTCAGATGAGCTTTAATTTGAATTTTTAATATTCGTTCGGAATTATATTCGTATAAATGTTCAAAATATGTTTCCGTTCTACTTTTCACTGACGCGCAATTATAATTGTCATATGCTAATAATATTTTTTTTTTATTATAATTGCGTCGGTGCGCAGTAGAACGTAAACATATTTTGAATAATTTATACATATTTGCTACGTCCAAGAGTAGTTGGCGCGTGTTCGGTTTGCGCAAATTTTGCAGAAGAATTCGAAAAGATGACATTATGTAATATTTAAAAAAAATTAACATATGTAAATATAATATTGTAATAACGTGGCTTCAATCAACTAACTGCTAACGGTATATATAGACTATCTCATTTGGAACTAAATGTCATTGAAGACAGAAAACTCAATTCGTTTGGTTCAATCGAGCTTGAAAGAATAAAATGAAAGTTTCAATAATTTTTATTATTTTCATCGTTTGGTGCCAGCAGGTCAGTTATTATATATCTTTCTTCTTTTTGAATTTATTGTCATTCCAATTTTGGTTTTTCCAGATATTTGCTGGCCCAACGATTGTGGTTCATAATCCAGGCGGTGTTCTAAGTATAGCAGAGGAGGTTCCACAAGACAAAGCACCCAGGCAACGACACAAAGAAAATCATGCATCGACACGAAAACAAAGAGGTACAAGGACACAGACAAAAAGAGATGGAAGTCAACCCAATTACGGAGCCAGTACACAGTTACCGACAGGAAAAGAACCAGATCAGTATCCGAATTATGGTTATGGGGCTTATCATACAAATCAACAGAATTACGGATTTCCATCGTATCATTCATTTGGGGTACCGGTAACAGTGCCACATCAGACGTCGGAATATATGGGATATATAGAAGGACCAGGCGATGGAACGAGAGTTGCACTGCACTATCCAGCGCCACCGTCAGAACCCGCATAAAAGTCGAATCGTTTGCAACACTGGGTTTCTCATATGAATTTACGTTTAATATCATAAGAAAACCCTTACCCTGTTTGAGATATATATGTTGTAGGCGTCAGCCCTGATAGAAATCGAAATATATGTCAACCACAATAATAAAATGAAAGAAAAAAAATCAAATTTTTTTTTTTATTGAAATTCTAACTTGAAGTGCGAAAAAGTAAAGTGACTTTTTCATAATTTAACTGTCAATCTCTGTAGCATATGAACAATATGTAACAATGCAAACGGCGCTGAATCTTTTACGTCGATCAAAACAATTAAATTTTTTGACAGTGCATTGATTTCTGATCTCACAAAGCTAATAAATAGAATCTGGCTTTTTACTCACATTGAGCATTTGAATGAATCTCCTCTTTCACTGAGCACTTCTTACATTGTGCATAATTAATGGATCTGGCAACATAGGAAAGGTATTTGAGTAGCCTCTCTTCTAATACCTAGGAAAATTGAATCTAAAGAAAATGAACAAGATTTTTCAAAAATGACGTTTTCTCAGGGTGGCCTTAAACTTTTTGTCCTTACTGTATATAGCCAAAGATTAACATTTCAAACAATATAAGCTATAGGAAATAAGGTATAATATAAGCAGAATTCGATGGTACCAAATTCAAAAATATTCACCACAGGTCGTGGTCATTGGAAATTCTCATATTTTTCATCAGACCTGATAAAATCCCAAAGAATCCTAAATAGAATCCCATAGAATCTCTGAAAATATACTCTGTATCATGAAATCTAAGAAACTCCTGATAAAATCCTATCGAATCTAAAAAAAAATCCTCAAAAAACCACTAAAACTAGGATTTAGACTCCGTGCAGTACAGCTGGTGGCTTCTCAATTGAGAAACATTATGGGAACTTATCCCAATTTTATTCTGCCCTGATGAAATCACAAAAAATCTTGATGAAAATCTTGATGTGCCAATCATTTGTTTTCGCACAAAGCGGCGCTTCAAAAACCACTTTCATCGCTCAAATAACCGAAAATAATTTACATTCAAATATTTTCAATTTTGGAGCCTCTCGTTCATTAAGGATTATGTCATTATTGTTAAAAATGTTATTGTTATTCATTTTCTTATTGTTTGGCATTCAATAACCTTGTTTTCTGGTTTGTTCACTGTTCATCGTATATTTATTTGATTTCTTTTTGAAAAAAACTTATCTACGTGATATGAGGTTCGGCTGCTCGTATCTATTTGTTTTCATTGTAAAATTTTACGATTTAAATCTCTAATGAAATGAAAACATGTTGCTATCATTTCCGAAACAACCATATCCGCCCTTCTCAAAACCATAAAATTAAGAAAGTCAAACGCAATAATAAAACCAAATCAATATCAAATAAACAATGTCCACAGTTGGATGAGAATGCGAAATGTTCAAAGCTTCTCAATATCGACTAATTTAATATTGTGGAATGGAAATATATTTATTTTTATTTCGCTTTTTCGCTCGAATTTATTTCACTTTATTTTCATTTCAAATTAAGGGATTTATTCAGAATACGAAACGACATTTTTGATACAGATTTGAGGTTCATTTGGCAAAATACGATTGGAATGAAGATTTATATGTATATTCATTTGCAGGCTATACAGAATATTTAAATCCGTTTGAATGTACGCAATGCTGAAATGAATAAATAAAATTGCGTCTTCATTAATTTAAAAGCATCAACAAATTAGGCAATGCCTCCTGTATCCATGTGACAGAATATGATGATTTAAAAGTTCAAAATATTCTGTCAGTTGAATGATATCTCATGGTTCATCTATCCAATTCAACCACTAGCATCAACAACTGGCTTACGGACGTCTGCATTCCATATAATTAGCGATAAAGCAGAGAATCCAAATCTTCATGTCTATTTTGAATTCGTCACTTCAATTAAATGTTTATTTTTGACAAAAGTGTGTCCTAATTGATATTGATAACCAACGACGTCATTCAAACTAAATAAAACATGATATTTTGCACTTTAAATTGGATTTTTTTTTCACCGTATTCTGTTCGGATGTCAAGCTATAACCAGATGTGTTTTGATGCGTCACGTCTCTTTTACTCCAAAGGAATTTTTGTTTAATATCATTACTTTTGTTAGTAATCCGTGAAATTTTGTCATTTTGCTCTTTATGATTCTTATTAATAATCAAATAATCGAAACCGAAAGACAATGTCGATAAAAATCTGATAAAATCTCACAAAGTACGTAATTTACAGTTACAATTTTATTTATTGTTAATATTATGCAGTTTAAAGGGTTAACTACTCTCAAGTACTCTTAAGTACGCTTTGGTTATATAATTTTTGTCCAGATTAGCGAAAATTGTTATCAACGTGTATATATGTATAGAAGTGACGTTTTGCGTCATTTGAGTGAGCCGCCGTCATGCGGGATATATGAATCTCGGGGGGCATGAACGAACATGGAGTGACAACAATTTAATGGATAAAAACTTAACGAGCAACAAATCCAAATTGCATTTGTAAAATGCATTCGAAATGACAACAACAAATTTTTGAACAGCTAACAAACACATACGCAACCAAAGTAAGAAAAACGAGCAAAAAAAATGAAGACTGAGGACATAATCGAATATGCACTCTTGAATCTCAGATCTTGAGACTCGGAACATGCTTGAACATACATAAGAATTGAAAGATTGAGAGAGTTAGTTGAATTGTTTGTTTTTGACTTGAATCTTAAATTAACATTGAATTTGTAGCCGGACGCAGAGGAGAGTATTCAATGTAAAACATTCTGTTATGTGCATTTGTGCATATGTGACCATTTGCTATTGATCGAATGAAAGAAATTCAGCATCCAGCGCACACCATCTAACGTTCTAAGCTCTAAGCTATAATAAAATTGGTGTAATATGTATCATGCACAATGCACACGAATACATTCAACATATGCGTGCGTAACGCTCAAAATGAATCTTAAGCTTACAGTAGCATGAACCATGGAGCAAACATACCATGAATTGAATTGTAAAAACTTTGAAATTGCCCAAATAAAGAAGGAAAAATAACATAGAACGAAAACAAACAACGAACACATGGATTATTTAATGACACATGGATTCTATTGAGTATTGAGTGCATGAGAATTTAATTCGTCTTATTTACTTTAAAGCAAAAGATGTTCTCTAGCTGAACACACTTATTACTACTCACAACATCCACAACTATCAAGTACCGTCGCATCTCATTCCCTTATCTCGCATCGGAATGTATCGTTCTTATTTGTTTCGTTCATGAAACAAACATCTGAGTAAACCGAACACAGAACGCCGAACATACAGCTCTATGGAACCGGTTTCTGTTCCATTTCTTGCTGTTCAATGTTGAAATGTCCGATTGTTCGCATGAAGAAAGAGTAATGACGAAAGCCAAACTATTGTTTTTTTTCATATTTATTCGTGGATTATTTTGTCTCTTCTTCTTGTTCTCTCTCTCTCTCTCCTTCCCTCTGTCGCTTTCTTTAACCTCAACTATGTAGCGCAATATTTTTCGTGTTCATATTTTATTCTTTAGAATATGAAAATTGATGTTTGTTACACCATTTTAAAGGAAAAGCATTCATTTCCGAAATTCCAAACCATTTTTGTTCTCCATTGGAAAAATAAACTTCGGACATTTTTCAGTCGAAATAAATAAAATCAAAACCAGAACAATGCTCTGACTCCAAATAGAAAATAGAATAAAATTGTTGCTCAAAACTTTACAATACGAACACAAAACGAAGAAAAATGAAAATAATAATATCTCTTTCGTTGTCATTCGTGCGAATCTTATTCACATTTTGAATAGAATATTAAACGATGGCTTTCTTGAGAATCGAATATTATTGTTCTTTTATTTTGTTCGATTGAATGCAGGAACAACTAACGGGACCATTATATCGCATTTCAACAATTCAACGATGTTGCCAGTTGCCACCGTTGTCTGTTTTGTTAACAATGTTCTGATCATTTACCGAAATCGGAATCCAAACGAACCTAATGCCATGGCATTTCTTTTGACAAGCAATTAGGGCATCTATGTATTCAATGTATGTGAATGCAAATCTGCAAATAGATCGAATGACAATGAGAAGAGAGTGTGCGATAATTTACATGTGTCGTAACAAGTTTCGATTCTGAAAGACTGCCAAAGAGTAAACAATCGGAAAATGAAATAAAATTTTTTACGAGTTCCAAGTATCAGCCACTCGTTCGGATGAACTTTACAGTTTTGAGTTATTGTTCAGTTTAGATAGATTTCCCAAAAATTCAGAATAGATTCGGATGAATGTTGTGGAATGTAACGGAAAGTAGTTGTTTATTTGTTTGAATTTTGAATGCATCGATATTGTCGCCGGTGTCAAACATTGTATACTCTTTTCACTCCCAACATTCGAACCAAGAACGTTTTCAAAAGGAAAATTATTTTGCCATTTATTTCATTCCAGTTTCCATTCAATTCTTCACTTGGTTACATTGTTGTTTGGCAAATAGTTTTGGGGGATTTTCTCTCTTTTTGTTTTCGTTTATACAAATCTTGATTTACCATTTATAAATGTCTTTGTTCACCGTTGCATGCCTCACTGAACGAAAGAGGAAAAACAACAACAACACCAAGAATCCAAATTTATTCATATGTTCCGTTTCATCCAGAAATTTTGGTACAATATTCAACGTTTAACCATTCAATCATTGGATTTAAATCCAAGCAAAGAAAAACATTTTAAACGATTCACACAAATTCAAATGCAAATGTGTGATTTACTTCAAGTTAAAATAATGTGGCAAATGAATAAAAAAAAAACGAGCATAAGACGCACGAGTGCATGAAATTTGATCATTTCAACTTTTAACTACTTTCTATTTACTATTTTTACTGTGTAATGTTGCTACTATGTGGCGTAACACTCTGTCACCGTATATCCATTACCAAATATTTTGGAGCGTTAATGTTTGATCTCGGTTCTCTTAGTTTTAATTGCGTGAATAGTTCGAATTTATTTATCTGCATTTTTGGATCAAAAATGACAAATTTGATGTGTTGGTTGATTAGAGCATACGTAATACGTAAATAAATTCATTGGATAATGCAGGTTAAATTACAACTTTGGTGGTTGCTGGTGTTCCTTTTATTCTTTAACGCAAAGTCATCAAAACAATTTATTGCGATTTGCTTTCATTGTATCAGTTTCGCTACACATATACATCAAGATTGTTTTATCGATGCGAAAAATTCCAAAAACTCGTATCATATGCACGTAATGAAATTACCATTTTAACTATCAACACTGAATACTGCAGAATACAATGTATTATTACGGCTTTATGCATCTCTTCAGGCAATTGACTGAGTGGATAAGCGTAATTACTAAACGTAAAGCATATAATATTTGCCTAAACATCGAATGGATTTTCATTAAAATATTTGAGAGTTGAATGCGCCTTAAATGCCTCCACATCATATACCTACACACATCGAATCTCAATATTTCCATTTAATTATGATTTTCTTTTGGTCACAACACTTCGCCAAGATCAAGAAGAAAATGTTTTTCGGAACTATCAATTGCCATAAATCAAGTTGCTTCAAAAATCCTCTGTTGAATTCATTCAAAATCAAATATCCTTTTTTTATGCATGATAATTTGTATTTGATATTTGAATAATATCAACCAATCACAATTCAATTTTCATTCCATTCAAACTTATCTAAATTTGACTAATTCATCGAAAAAGAGCGAAAAATCAAAAAAGGAGACTCCCATGAGCGTTGAGGTTTATTTTGGAACATCAACAGCATTTTGAATTGGTTTTTTCTGTACATTTTACTTCAAATTGAATCATTTAGATAACGAAAAAGTTTTCGAAACCCGAGGATAAAATGAATTTTTTTTCTAACTAGTACTGTAAGCAGGAAGTCCACCGCTTTCTACAAAAGGCCTGAAAACTTTCCATTGAAAAACCTCCATAATTCCATTACAAAATGGAAAATGGCACAGCAAATTAATGTACTGGCAAAACAAGTGAGAAGTGAGTGAAAAACATAAAGAAATAAACAAAATTATCTCGTTTCGGATTGTTTTGACCAAATGGAAGCATCAAATAGCGTATGTGAGATGTTCAAAGTACTAAATAACCATATTTTTCATGTTTACATTGTAACATTGATTTTTCCGTAACTCAAAAGCTGGATTAAACATCAAACTAATGTAATTAATGCTGGCAGCGATACACACACATATAGACGGTGTGTGTCATATTTATTTATTAGTTTTAATGTATTCAGTGTTCAGTTGCTAAAAAAGTTGTAAAATTTGTTTTGTTCAACATTCAATAACCAATTTAACGGGTAACGAACAGTGAAACCGTCCGAAACTATTGAGAAGACTTCACAAAACCGTTTTTGAAATGTTCGTGTGCGTTTCAAAATATTACGACTTAATATTTTTCGAGAGAAATAGTGAAAACTTCATAATTTAGAATAATTGGATGCAAGTTAAATGTGTTTGTTGCTCATTGGAAGTTGGTAATTTTTTTAGCAGGTTCAGCGGCTAAAAAAAAGTTTTGAATTGGAATACATGCAGAAGTCGTCGAGTTTGAAACTTAAAATGTGTTTGTTTTTAGGGAATAAAAAGTTCTCGTTTGTTTTTGTTTGTTATTCGACGCGTTCGCTTTTTCCATCTGGAGCTATACCATTGTCATCGGAGTATTTCAAATAATTTCTCGTGGACGTTTTTCTTCTTCCTAATTTTATATGTGTATCTTTTCGTCTGAGAAATTGAACTTCATAATAATAATGGACGATATGAACCACTTTTTTCGCTTGTTGCAAAATGAAATAGGAAGTGGACAGGGACTTCGAATGTGGTTTGAAAGTTAGTGTGAAATTCCGGATAGCTATGCTTGACCATTGCCCATGTTCACATATGTGACTTTCTTTTTTTTTCATAAATTCATTTTTCCAGAAATATTATCTCTCGTGCCACATCCAACCATTGCTTTGGAACTGAAATAGCTGAAGTTTTTCTTGTATGTTTAATAATAATAATGTTTACGCTGTGCTGCATCCCGAACAAGAGATCTTCTGTGGCCACCATAATCGTTTTGATGTGATTCAAGTTTGTTATTTGCGGTCATCACTTATCAAATAGAGTTTGGCATAGTTTCCACATACATATATGGACTATGCATAGTCCATGGACTATGGACACCGAATATAATATGTTAAAAATATTTTACGCAACATTCGAAGTTTTCGACCACAGTTTAATCGAATTTCGCTATCTTTTTCAGCTGAAATCGGAGAAAGAGTGGGACAAAACAAGTTTTTTTTACATCATTTTTTTTCATTTTATTCATATTCATTTGGTCTAGTGATATGAAAATCTATTGTTGTTTTCCATCTCTTTTTCTTTGAATCGGTTCAATGCCGGCTTATTTGTGTGCAGGCTTAAGATAAATTGGCTTTTGGTTGCTGCGCAAAACTTTCACTATAATTTTGGTGCCTCATTCATTGAAACATTATTTTATTCGAACGCAAAAGAAAAGGAAAGAAACATTTGCGGTTGAATAACCAACGAACTTTTCCAATGATTCAAACAAAAAAGAAAGAGTGAGCGCTGTCCATAGAACATAAGAATCGGGTCAAAATATACATAATTTTCCTGGCAAGCACTATGAACTATGAACACAGTCCATTGTTCACTTTATTTCTTTTTTCTTTTTTCTTTTCTTATTCTTTTTCTTGACAACACTGATCATGAATTGTAAATGATATCACATAAAAACAAAATGCAAACCACATTCAATGGCATGGAATCTAATGCTCAACTCCTCAATGATGCCGATAACTTAATGCCATGATTTTTATTTGCATTTATATTTATATGTAGATTTATATACATTTTCTTCTGTTGTTGCCCAATATTCATCTTGATTTTGAATTAGAAAGAATAGAAACAAGCAACCCGAAAAATATGTTGGACGGCAATAACCGAAGGGACTTGAAGAAAATGGAATGGAATAAAAAGCAAAATCATTTTCTGATTTCGTTTGATCAGACAAAGTATTCATAAGCCTACACGCATATCACATCATCAACGCATTGCCCATAACTTTATTGTTCAGATGATATTTTTGTCCATTTTATCACAAAAAATATATCTAAATTGCAAATGAGCGAGATCCACATATTCGACGACATTCAAACTATTCATAAATAAATATTGATTTCGGTTTATTACAGTCGCTCATCGCTTCGATGATTTAGCAAAAAATATTTGCACAGTAAATACTGGTATGTGATATGTTGTGATGTGTAAGCTGTGAGCTGTGAACAGTGAACAGTACTTAAAATACTAATCTATAGTGCAGCAATAAAACTGAACAAGGGAACTGTTTCTGCATTAAATACTTTTTCGTGATAGAATAGTTTGTTTGGTGCGCATACCATCACAATTTAATACGATAAGATACGATTTTATCGTGCACAATGGAAGTTCAAGTTGAACCGTCAACAAAATCCAATATTCTCCAATCCTATACACAAATATTGTGTCTAACATTTAGCTCATATAGGAAAATAATTCCATAAAAATAATTTAGATAATGCGGCGAAAGAGATTATTATTATTGTTGTTGTTGAATCACCAAGAAGGATAGAAGCGACGCCAACAGTGTTAGGGATTACATGCGATATGTGCGAATAAGGTTTAGAAAAAGAAGAAGAACAAAAATAGCTTCGGTTCCAATTGCGGTTCATAAAATGCAAACGAGTGAACAATTTCCAATTAACTGAAGATTATTCAAACCGCAGAAATTTGGTTTTCGTTTTATTGTATTAGCATAAAGTTACCAGTTGTCCATTTTGCACGGAATTGATAAAAATTCGCATTTATACAATATTCAAACAACAATACTTTTGTTTACATCACTTATTCACACTGTAAACTGTTCAACTTATCAACCGAAAGCCAAGAGAGATCTGTGTGAAGTTTAATGGTTTTTTAACTCATTTCGAATGTGATTTCGATCTAAATGCGAGAACGTTTTACAGAATATGAAAATATTATCTAACTTCAATTCAAAAACCATGTTTGCGGACCAAACAATGCCATTGTCGGCTGTTGTTTGTAGATTGCCATTTGCCTATTTCATACGATATGCTCGATGTGCGTGCCTGTGTGTACTATATGCGTTATCCAGATTATTACGTTTTTGCTATCATAATAATCACCGGTTACATGTTACCATATCATTCCATTTCCATTTTGAAACACAGACTGAATCTAGAGCATTCTCTCATTCAGTTTGAAGTATACAAAAATATATTGTCAAACAAAACACGAAAAATGCACAGAAGCCAAATTATTTTTCGATGAACTTCATCCATAACACCAATAAATCACTTAAATTCACTTCTGCCTGCCAAATCCATTTTCCATATTTTCACTCAATTGAGTTGGTTTATTTTGTTCCTAGTTCCTACTCTTTATCGATTATTTATGCATTATATCAAATATCGTATAAATCTGCAAATAATCTTATTATTAAATTCGAAATGAAAGTTTGATTGATTTGAATCTGCTATAGCAGAATGAACTATGTGTTTCCAAAGAACAAGCACAAAACATCTGTATTCTGTTTCCCAAATTGGAATACATAACAATAAATAAAAACGCATAAATTTTTACTCTGAAAAATATAATGAAACACCATTAATCAATGCAAAATGCTTACAGAATGTACGTATAGTTCGTAAAATGTGAAATTAAATAAACATCAACCATCATCATTATTATTATTGAGTGCGTATTTCGTTCACTCTGTCTTTCAGTCGAGTCTGGTTGGCGTCTCATCATTTGTTTTATATTATTTCGATTTGGTATATTCATTGTTTATATGTGCTTTAAGTGACAAGCACTTCTGGCTTCTGGAATTTTCGCTTTCAAATATACATAAGGCACATGCATCTACTTCAGGTGATAGGCATCTGGGTATTACAAATCGAAATAAAACTTGTATAGAGAAAGAAGGATTCGGATGAAATGTCATTGATTTCGTTATATCTTTGTGCCGTCTCTGTTTTACTGAGTTGTCATCCATTCGTTTCGATGGCATGGCAGGCATTGTCCCCACGTCAGATGTTATTTAAGTCAGTTATTCGGTGGCGCCTCTTGAAAATTCTGTTTTGGTTTAAATCTCTTTGGTCAAATACACCAGAATTGACAATAGATATGCTACATCATTATTATGGAAAAGATTTTATCATTCGCCGCATTTGCCATATGCACCATTTATGATGCCCATGAAACCGATGCCAAAAATAAACGATACAAGAGTCCAGGACGACACAAACTTCATACAATATGCTAATAGATAGAGAGAAAGCAAAAAAAACAAGAAGGAAAATCAAATTCACAAGGCGATCTCCGACAAATGGTTCCAATAGGAAAACGGCGGTCATCAGGGTCGAATAAAACATACAATTTCATTGCGGTATGATGCGAAACGATTTACTTCGAAAATGTATTACCTTGAATGCCTGATGCTTACAATAAGATTGACAATTGAAATATAGGGATAAAAAAAAATAAAACAAAAAGAAACGTCAAACGCATTACAAAACAGCAAAACTGAATTTGTTGAAATTATTGTCATTTGCTATTCGTTCATATTCGCTGCTCCCTGAGATACCAAAAAATACAACGTTTCGTTTGTCACGTGCTTTGAATAGGTGATTTAGTGAATCGCATGTGCTCAAAGCCGCAGTTTATCATTGAAGCGAACGCTCATAAATGCACATTTTCCAACAGATTTTCCATTCCGCTGTTGGCATCCGCTGTTGAGCTGCTGCCGTTCCAGTAGCACCACCAACAACAATAACCATAATATAGCCATTACATTCGATTGCCGCATCATCGTATGACATTTGCGGCATTTTATCCATCTTCTATATTTCTCATGGTTGAAAGTTGAAATGATGGATGCGGGAAAGCGCGCACTGTTAACAATTTCCATTACAAAAGCTTATTTTCCAATAGAATTTGATGAAAACACATGTACGCTCGTTCAGCATTGAGCCCTTCATTTGCAGTTGTTGCTCAGGATGGGATGTATGCATTTATATAATAATACAAACGACAACAACATCCCGACAGTTCAAATCGGTCTGTTGTTACAAACGGTTGGTTATCCCGTGTGCTATCGATACGTCTACAATTTTTCGATAAAATTTTTGTGACGCGATCTATTCTCCATACTTAAATATTCGAATCATACATCACTTGAATTCGGATTTCGGAATTTCGAATTTTGGCATCAACATCCGATGGATGCATTTGGTATTTTGTGCACATACCGAATTCGTTGTGGCTTTTTTCTTCCATTTGCAAGTGACTTGAGTTCAAACGGAAATTTCGCTATTTCCCTTGTAAAAGCCATCCAATAGTGAATGTGCGCTTATTACGTGTCATTTTGGACTGAAAATTTAAAGAATGAAAAAATCAACTGAACAAATTTTCTTAACAATATCAAACAGAAAAGTGAACATCGATTGGTATTAGCATTGACGATGAGTGATACAAGGTATAAGGTTGAATATGCATAGACGTGATCAGTTTCTGTAGATCTGTACAATCGAAGTTGGGCATATAACGCAAAAACAGATTCTCAAAAAGTGAAAAATGCGCATTTGCATCATATTCTGACAATTTTAAATACAAATTGATAAATAATATCAGTGTGAATTGTGATATACTAAGAACTTCTGATAAAGAAATTTTTTTACTGTTGCAAAGCGGAACATATTTTGAACTGAAATAGACTCTCTACAGAAAGTGTCAAATAAATGCCCATCATTGAAATTGTCAACATTTATTTCCTGATGTATGTCCACTTTTTCATCAAATCATTTTTATCTTCTGTTCTTTTACTATCCGTGGACGCTTGAAATTCCAAATACTCGTCATGTGTAATATGTAATGTGATTGAGTGAGTGTCGCATAAATGATATCCCATTTCTAAGCAGTACTCAGCTCAAAATCAAGCAATTCCATGCATAAACATTGACTGAAAATCATTGTAATTTATTGATGTAAATTTGTTTTCTGTCATCCTTGAACAGTGAACAGTGCTTTCAGCCGTCAGAGCTCCCGTCTAGTTTTTCAAATTGTAGTTTCGGTAGCTCCGTTGGTGTTCCATGTTATTCAAATCACCGACGGCGACTCGTCAAAGCTGTTAAGAAAAAAACGTCGAACATTTTTGTGAAATTAAAAGGAATTTTTCTGCTGTGCCAAAAACGCAATCATTTTGCGCGCGTGTGTGTGTTCATTGTTCATTCTTGTGGTTTTTATTCGGAATCATTTTGTGACCATTAAATATTTTCATTCTTTGAGACTGAGAATTGTGCAAGATTTAGTGTTCAAATAACACAAAATTGAAATCATTCGATGGCTAATGATGTCATCAATGTCAAATCACAAACTATGGCTCAATTGAATACCTGAAATTTGGCTCGAATTGATGACTTTGTTCAAACAAAAAAGAGAAAAACGGACAAACGAGAAAATAAATAACGATGAAAGTGGAACGTTTCAATTGCTAAAAGAAAATTACGTCCAATCGGAACTCATTCAAACTTGTGAAACATAAATTAGCAAATAAAACTCTAGACTAGCTTCGCTTTTATTGAGAGTGTGGCTGTATGAGTGCAACGAATTTGTTGCAGATTCGAAATTCAAAGAAAAATATCGAATTATATTGATCAGTTATGGCCACGTACCACGGATGTGAGTCTCCCCATTCAAACGTATAGAGAGATTTTTTTTTTTGAACATTGAACATTTTTAGTCGGTGAGTGAGTGGAATTGAAATTCAGAATTTATGCTTTGGAAAATAGATAACAAAGCCAAAGACCAATATTTCAAACAGATTTTTTGCACGGAGAAACCAAAAGAAAACAAATAATCAAAACGATAAAATTGACTTTGGGTTAAAACTCTAACGTTCGGATCACGTAGCATTACAAAGACGAATTGAAGAAACGAATTATCGATTCATTTGGAATGGTATGTATTATTTGTGCTCAATTCTTGAATAAACTAATTGTATTTACATGCGAAATTGAATGCCAAAGTTCCAATCATTCCGTCACTTTGTCCGTACATATCGATTCAAGGAGCCGGAAATTATTATGAAGAGTTGGCAATTACAGAATTGGTATGTTTGCCTATTTCGCTTTCGAAATGAATAAAGTTTGAAAATGTAAAATCATTGTAAATCGTGTTCAAAATTCAGCTCGATATGAAATCATCAATCATAACGTTAGAATCATTGAAACGATCAATAACGGTACTTGTGATTAAAACGGTAATAAAAGATTGAGAGAGAGACCCACAAACAATCAAATTCACTTGCCCAACAATTACCTATTGAAAAATAGAGAGAAAATCTCCATTTCGATTGCTTCGATCGATGTGTTTGTTATTGTTTGCTATTTCAAGTGTGCTGTTCCACTCATTGAGAGACTATCTTTTACCATTTGTACATACAAAAATAGATGAATCCCATTCAATTTTCACATTTCAAGCAGCAAACCGCTTTTGGTTTTTTCTTCTTCTCCGGTTTCTCTAGTGGATGGAGGGTTTTCCATTCGTCTGTTTGATATTTATTGAACTTGGACTGTTCCACCGTTTCAGCATGAGAATTAGTCTTATACACATACACGGTATACACAAACGTTTGCTCGGCTGGTAAATAAGTGCGTAACTCGATGAATGTATTTTTGTATGTAAACGAAACCATTCGGAAAAAAGCTGAAGGCGAAAAAAACCATTGTTCACAAAGCACAACAATTTTTATTGAAAATGTTTAAACGCCTTTGTATTTGTTTTTTGGCTCTCGTTTTTGGGTCGAAGAATCCTTGTCTCTTGAAGATCCAAAAAAGACTTTGAGTCATTCATTTCAAGTGTTTTTCTCTCCATACGTTCGGCTCCGCCACTCAGACAATTGTGCGTTCTATTACGCTTCAGATGCCGAATTTTGTGATATTTGTATCAGCAAAAGGAACCAGAAAAAATTTCGATAAATAAAAAAATTTGATAAATGATTTTTGCATTTCTATACATCACTTTCGTATTGAGAAGACGGTGTGTTGTGATAAAATATTTTCTTCAAAATTCCGGATTCTTCCTTCTCCTTCTTTTGTTGTTTGGCATTTGCTTTACATTTATTTATTTGTACTAAATATGATGAATGATATTTCATATTTCTATTCATGTCATACTGCATATCAGTTCGGTGTGGCTGCTGATTTTGTTGTTTTTTATCATCCTGTCATTCATCGCACTTCATCGCCTGCTTTGGTTGAATTTCCTATTCATTCGATTTTGATGTTTGCTTCCAATCATGAAATGTTTTGGGTCGTTTTAACGTGATCGAAGGTTTACGTCTTGCCCTCAATTCAAACGATTAAAAAATGGAAAAAGAGAGAGAGAAAGAAAAGGAAAACATTCCGCCCTTCAGTGCCAACAACATGTCAAACATAACCAAAATAAAGTTTACAAATATAAAGTGATATGACTGGCATTGTTTGAATTTTTTACTAGATAGATAGACCCTGTTCCATTTCTCTTCTTTCACTTCTTTTCCTACTGTTTTTCGTTATCCTTTTTCATATTCCGGTATTTGGTGCTTTCCACTCATTTTATTCATTTCATCTTCAATTTTCACACGAAAAAGGAAGAAAAAAATAGAGAAAATACAAGGAACACAAAATGTGACTGCTCCCACATATTCACTTTTTATGCGTTGAATTTTGATGCGTTTGGCCATTTTCGTTCTTCATTTTCTCGTTTCCATCATTGAATTTGGATCTTTTGTGACAGCATTCGGCATCGTCGCCACTTCAATATTATTCGGCGCCATTTATGTTTGCTGTTGACAATTCACTAAAAGAAAATCACAAAGATAATATGCATAGATATATTTGTTTCTATGATTTCTGTTCCGTTCAATTCTCATCTTGGTTTCGATATTTTTGGTTTGCTAGATCGAATCTTTTTTTCTTTTTTTTTGAAAAAGCTACATCACAATATGAAATTTGCTTAAATTTGTGTGTATATTTGTTCCTTTTATATTCAACAAACAGATATCAGACAATCAGACATGGTCGTAACGCTTTCAACGCCATATTGCTGACAATCGATTTATATTTTTCTGTACATATTTTTCTACCGGATGCTTTATTTTTAGCAGAAAAGAGAAAAACCTTACTTGTTAAAGCATTAATGCGAGCAATTCGTTTAATAACATTTCTTCGTATTATTTTCATTTTCGGCTCAAATACGATTCATTCATAAGAATGACGAGAAATATGTTAACAATTTACCTGAAGAGTTGAACACTGTTCATGCGAATAGAATAAGTGTCAGTGCGATTCCATTCATTCTGATTGAGTACGTCGAATCTTTCCATTTGCATATTTGCAACAAACAATTTGAAAATGTTGTCGATAACATTTTTCAGAAAGCATTCGAACGACAGTCACTCATCCTCAATCTTCATCCTCGTTGCATTGTATGTTTGTTGACAACAAAAACAAAAATTCGTTTGAAAATTATGCCATTCATTTTAATTCAGTTTTCATTTATTTTTTGCATTGTTGACATTGCACATTCGACTAAACTAATATGACTAGTCGAACAAAAATCTCCACTTTAAAAAGAATTCGTCGGTATTTTCATCAAATTGAGTTAAGTTGCCAAATGCTGTGTGGCATTGTGGATAGTTTGGCTTGAGCTGTGTGTGTGAGTGAATGTGTAATGGTTTTTGGGCACAAAATCAATTAACTGAATTGATGTCAAATGGTTAGGTCATTTGCATGGAAGAAGCACTGATGGTAATTATTTGGTTTTGGTGAAAATTCCACGATGTGTTACTCTATACTCTATACTCTGTTCATATCTATGCAAATGCCAGTGGTGTGCGAGGTCGGATGTTCAGGGGGGTGTAAAATCAATTTTTTTTAGTGATTTTACTCGTAGTTTTAGAGTTTTTCTCAAAATTTCTTCCTAAGTTCAGATGCTAGGTCGGGTAAACGCCCTCCTAGCAACACTACTGCTCCAAGCACTGTGCACTACGCACACGCAAACAAAAAATGCTTCCGACGGCATTATGGTCATTTTGATTTCGAGTTTGTAGCATATTTGTGTGATTTCATTTAATAAAAATTCCTAAAATAGTTTATGTTGTCATTCAATTTGAACTGAATGGTTATAAACTGCGATATTTTGGATAACATACTAACCATCCAGTATTCAGTTTACAATAGAAAATAAAATCCAAAATATTGCCAACAAAAAAAAAGGAAATTCGGAAAAAGAAAATCATTGGAACTAATGTTTTACGAATTGAAACCTCTAAATGAATACAAAACCGACAGCCAACCATCAACCATAAAAAAAACACGATGAAAATGATAATTTCAAATTTTCAGTTTATTTCAACTGAATGCACCGATACAGATAACAATATTGAAGTTGACACTCGTAAAACATTTATTGATGTGGTAAGTTTTCAATTGTTATATCGAATTTTCCCAAAAGGCTGAACAGAACAAAAACGAAGTCCAAACCGAAAGTTCATTACGTTTACAATTCTCATTTGATGGCATGACGCATCATCAATAACATATACATATATGATGTATATGTAGATATGCAGCGAATGAGAAGCAATAGACAATGGTCATAGAACAAGAAAAATCAAACCCATAAAAATAGTGCAGTGACCAGACAATCACACAAACATTAACACGCACAAAATTGTTGTGTGGAAACAATAAAATGACAGTCGAATGCATTTATCACATATAAAATAGATGATTTTATACATGTTTAATGACCATCGGCCATTGTCACACAGCTAAACGCACAAAATGATTGCAACCGAACCGCATAGAGAATAGTGGCATCGCACATCCAGTAAATTTGATGGTTAATGGTTGATCTGTAGCGAATTAATTATTTGGTACATTGAGCACACTTAACACACTGGTACATTTCGAACCATCCAACAATCCAGCCACCAGCTATACATGCTCATTTGAAATACGTAATAGAATAATTACTCTTTGGTTTGCCACATTCCAATTTTCGAATGGACAAAATGAAATATGGATGACAATAATAATCATAAAGTGTATTCCAAAAAATTAAATCCGCCGCATATCGCATATCGGCTTTCATTTGAAAATTGAAATTTGCTGAATAATATTTGAAAATGATTGAAATCTTACAGTTTACTGCTTAGCAGTGAACAAAGTGAATTCATAGCATGAAAAAAATGATGGGTTTTGAGTGGAAAAAATATGCGTTCCGAATTGACCACAATCGAGGATTTTGGTTCAGTTATTCACATCAACATTTGCGAAACTCAATAGTTTATGGATGATTAGGTTGCTGCTGTCATCAACATTTTACAATTTCAATGCAATTTCTACAATGCATTTTTATGCCAACGAATGTCGTCGAATTTCAAAAAAGTCGAAAAAATGTGTGCATTACATCTGTTCAATTTGATAATGGATGATCACATAATTTCCAATGGGCTGCCATAATGCCATCGCAATGTCGAATACATTTTCGTATTTAAGCTGATGTTGAATTTCAAATGAAATATTGAAGATTATCGAACAAAATATGGTTCGGCTCCGCAATGGGACAATTTTTCCCAAAAATTATACATTTCGCCACCGATTTTACAGATAAACTTCTAGTAACGAAATCGCGTGGCGGAAAGAATTCACAAAAGAATACAAAAAGAACGACAGCGTCAATAACAGCGACGACGAAAAGAAAAATCACAATCGTTTGCAACGCTTGAACATATGATTCGGTAAATTTCAATCCATTTCTCTAGCATTGAAAAAGATTTATGGTGTGAATATATCAATTTACTTTGTGTTCGGTTTTCTTATGCCATTCGCAGCTATTTTTAGTCGCTATTTCGCATTTCACAATCAAACTAATGGGAATGTATAGTGTATAGTTATATTGCCGATGCCAACTGTTTTTGACTATAATATACTATAAGTAAGAGTCCTTACAGCATTTCTCTTGATCATTTCTTCCCAAAAAAAGAAAAAATCCTTGCTGAATCTTTCAACAAAGTTCTATTTTTTTATTTCGTATCCGAAATATAAAATGAGTGAATGGTGTACGATTTGGTGCCGTTAGTTTGAAAATCGTCTTTCAACCACTGTGATTAATATGCAACCGTAAGTGAGTGTTTAATGGCAGTCAGCAGTTCGTTAGTTTTAGATAAAATTCCAAATATATAAATTGTAGCGCACAGCGTGACAACATAAAGTTAAACGATCGAAAAGGCAATGCCAATGATGAGGGTGAAATTGTCCATCGTTCATCCACCGACATTCTTCGGTCGATTGGGTTTTGGAAACATTGAACATTTGTATTTTGTATTCGAACATTTTACTATTAATGTGGCAAACGAATAAATGCATATTGCGCAAAATTTTACGGCATGAATAAGAAACATGTACTATTAGATGAAGGCCGACAATCAATTTTATTCCATTGCCGAACGATTTTTTGGTCGTAACAAAAAACGAAGTAAATCTCGGCATTCAATCGAGAATGTTACAATTTGAACTGAAAATATGAATCTGAAAAGCGAAAAATCATCATTGGCTTTTCGGTGCTCGCGTGCGTTTGACTGGTACATTCGTTAATGCAATTAAGTTGATTAAATTTGGTTTCTATTCTGTATTTTGGTGACCAGTTTCGATTTGCACTTTTTGAAGACCAAATTGCGTTTATATTAAGTGTCCCTTGAAAGGTCGACTCAAAGGGACGGCAAAATCAACGACAAAAAATAACGAAAGAAAAGGCAACGAAAAATCATGATTGGTTTTAATAAACAAACAATCTTGACATCATCTTTCAAATACATAAAAACATCGCCCTAGCAACGTCAATTTACTGTGAACCATTTTCCGTGCCAATCAAAAGAAGAAGAAGAAAAAAAAGAGAAAAACCATGAGAAAAAGGCTCACAAATCTAAAATGTACACAATTACAACCCAAAGGACAGAAACTTGGCCCAGAAACAACTGTTTGAAATTAGAAATGACAAAAGTAAATCAGACAAACTGAGAACCGAATAAAAATCACCACGGCTATTTGATGTATATATTACCAATGGACAGCTAACAGCAGTCAACTCCCCATTCATGTTCTATATGTTTTTCATTGAATGTTAAGCAGTAAAAAAAAAGTCAAAAGCCCGATCATAAATTTCATGAAAATAAATCGATGAGAGACACTGGGAGTGTGTATTGAAACAATGAAATAGATTTGACATCGATGACATGTTTTTCTCCTTTTTCGTTCGTCGTTTTATTTTTTCTTCAATTTCCGCTTTAAGCTTTTGTTCATGATTCTTTTTTACTTTTTCGATTTTCAAATCACCTTTGCTCGTCGTCGTCGTCGTCATCATCGTTGTCAGTGGCTCAATCGCTGCAAGGTTTAAGGTATTCAAAAGCATTTCCATTGCTAGCGGCGATTTTTTATGTTTCGGCTAGAGAAAAGCCAACAATTGAATACATCGTTCGATTCATGAAAAAAAAACGAAAAAAAAAATTATATTTTCAACTTAATAAAACACATTACTGGAAGCACCGAAGCGAATTTCATATCCGATTTTATACAACAATATTGCACACTGTAAAGAATTGAAGTCAAAGCGAAAACAAAACAATAACGGATACCATTGTGCCAAAGATGGTGGAATATCAGAAAATGAACTAACATCGAAGTGAAAAAGAAAAAAAATGGAATCAAGCGAAAATAAAAAGAAAAAGTCGATGAGTTATGATTTATGTGCCGTTGCTGCGAAGGAGAATTGTTTCTTTTAACAAAATGGTTTTGTTCCTTTTCTGTTTTCACACAGAAGCAACCAGAATATTGTAAAGTTATTCGTTATTCGTTATTCGTTTTCACATCCAATTTCAGATGATTTTGAACTTTGAACAATGGAAAAATCAACAACGGAAGAAAATTTCTATCAATTTTGTTCATTTGAAAGAGACAAAATTTTTTTGGAAGAAAAGAGAGAGAGGAGAAAATCTTCAGTTGGTTGGCTATTTTCTTTGATTGCAACGATGAAAATCGAACATCGTAGAAAATTCCAATAATATTTTCCTTTTTCATGATGAACCATTATTCCCTTTCGCATTCGAATGGAAAAATAGTGTTACTGGAATCCCGTCAATTTCATGCTACAGTTTTTTTTATGATGTCCTTTGAATTGCACTAAACTCGTTTGCCATTTCTATCTGCACAGCGAATAGAAAATTTGTTGTGAACGTGTGTTCATTGTTCATTGCATTCATGGCGACATCCGAATGAAAAATACCAATAATGAATGGTATGTGAGCAAACGAATTTGGTTGCTCAATTGAAGAGCGAAAAAGTTACTGCAAAAAAGAAAACAGAAAAAATAATAATAATCAAAACTATTTCGATGATAATTCGGTAACATGGACTGAAACGTGGGTCAGTTTAAATATTTAACCGAATGATGATTTAGTGTTATTCAATGTGCGCCCACAATTCACACTTCAGCTCAATTTAATGTGTGTTTTAGTTGGCGTTTGGTTTGGATACAGGTCTACATCATACACTCATACCGATGGTTCCTGATTCATAAATGGGAGCCATCGCACATCAGACGATATCAATATTTTCAGCATCGGAATTCATTCGTTTTTTCTTTGGTTCCGTTTTTCATCCCGGCCAATATATCAATTTGTTTGCAATTTTTTTTTTGTATGTTCAATGTTCGGTGACATTTCATTCATAGCATTGACATCAGGCATTCGGTCGTCGATATACATATAAAAATACATATATTTGAGCATAATCTTTTATTATTCGAGTGAAATATAATATATCATACTCCGTACGCAACCATTGGGCTTTGTGTCTGTTGTACAATATGTGTACTCGTTGAGTTTCAATGTGATGTGAATTCATAAACCATTTTACAGAAAATATATAAATAATTTCATCATCCATTGTTCGCCAGGTTTCTATCTGGCTCGTGAATTGTCCATTCTAGGGATGAAGACAAACGGAGCAAAAGCAAAATTATAAAATCGAAATAAAAAAATAACCGAAAACTATTTGGAATTTAATCATTCAATCATGCATGGACAATGGACATTGTTGTCCACAAAACAAACATCCACTTTAGTTTGGAAAAAGCTGCCGTTTATATTTATTATCATTATTTATTGGAGCATATACATTTCCCCGAAATATTCCGATCCGATCGAAATCGATGAAAAATATTTTTCATTTCATTTGCTAAGCAAATTGTTTGCTGCCACAGTTTCCGCACCGAACCTAGACCGAACTGTTTATTATTTGTAGAGGGAATTAAAAAAAAATTGAATAAATAAATCAATAGCGAGGACGAGGACGAGAGTAGTAATGGTTAAAAATTAATATGTAATTTTTATGTATTTACCAAAAATAAATTTTGATCTGGCTCTGTGGCCTGTGGCTAATGAACTCTGTGGCTTAATAGATAATGATGGCAACTGAACGATTTTTTTTTATTTTTACATGCGAAACTATCGATACATATATTCTCATAACCTGTTTTATGGTGGGCTCTCATCATTTTGTTCACTGATAGATTGAATTTATTCAATGAATCGCAATAAAAAACCCTAGTAAAAAATGTATGGATGCAATTGTAGAACATTGTAATTCGATAGCATTGATGCAAAAACATATGTGTTTTTTTGGCCGGTCAAGAATTCGAGAGGGCCACAAGGTGAACGATGCATCCAAATTGAAAATACGTTTTTGAATATATTTTCCATTTTCCATTTAAAGTAATTTGATAACAGCATGACTGAATCTAAACCATATGTGCATAGTGCATACATTACCAGGCTTTGGACAAAAGTTAATGTTATTCATTATTATTATTAATAATAAAGGCTATGAGGTTTTAACACATTTCATGTATTTTAATTCTTAATAAATAATCCTTTTCGTGGGTATTTTCACCCTGCAAAGCTTTTTGGATTTAATATAAAAGGCTTTCTATATTTTAGTTTGAAGCTAGCGCCTGCTAAGCTTGTCATGTATCGTTGATTAGTTCAAAAGCAAAAAATTTCAAAAGCAAATAATAATCAAATTTAAAATGTGAATAATAATCGTGATTGATTTGAAATATTTAATTAAATTGGGTTCACAGTCGATAGTCCATATACATATTTAATGCAGTGAGCACCACTCTGTGTTTTTTGTATTACAGGTAATATGAGACTGCATCAGATGTTGAGTAACACTTCAAACCAACACGTTGTTCACAAAGAAGATTTGCTTGAATTTAAAATTCAGTACGTTAACTCTTTGAATTGTAGGAAATTCTCATTTGAGCTCATCCAAACTCATCAAAACTCCAAACTGAACAATTTCACTCGTCGTTTGCGAATGCAATGGAACACAAGGCAAAATGAAGAAAAAGTTAACGAGGACGCCATAAAACTTTTCACCAGTTTCGAATCGATATTTTCAAGTTTTTGTTCTTATTCATGTGTATGTTGAGAATATGTAATTTTTTACCCTCATCTCAAGCCATTCTCGTTTCGCTTGATCGCTAAATAGATAGTTTGTCGATTCGTTCTGCCATCGAACACAATTGAATCATGTTTTGTGTGTTTCATTTTCAGCATTCGTTTTCCATGCTCCTGAATATTTTTCCGTAAATGTTTGTGTTTTTGTTATTGTTCCCAAAAGACGAAATATATCAGAAAAGTTTCTGATTAACAAATTCTTATGGGATAAGGAGACTGTCGCCAGTCGCCCGTTTCGTCAACAATCTAGATTATGTTCTCTTTTGGTTCGTTGTGCTCGTTTTGGTGTTTTATTCAGTACTCAATGCTCAGTTTTCAGCTGTGTTTCAAATGAACGGGGTGAAACACATAACTTAACCATTGAAACCAATAGCACAATGTACAGTATATAACGACGAATGATGATTATGATAACGGATAATGGTCAATGTGAGATGTGAGATTTGCGAAGCACGCACAAACCATTTTCACTTTTGAAAACTAGGGTGTGAATGTCTAATGTCTAAACTACCACATTAAGGAATGCACTTAAACCATTTAAGTGACAAAACGTGATAGTTTCTTATGTCAGCAACCACCAACGCTTTGTAATGTCTTTCATTCCCAAAAAAAAAAGTTCACTTGTTTTTTCTTTTAGTTTCCTTTGTTCTCGTCCCGTTTGTGTATAATAATAATAGCTCGTTTGCTTTCTGAAAATTTTTCGCATCTCTTCCTCGATTCTAGAAAGTCGACTGCTCACATCATAGCCACGCGAAAACACTTCATACGATTGCCGTGACATAAAAATCTAGTTGAACCATTTGTTCATGATTTGCGGTAAAAAAAGTTGAACCCATGAGAAAAACTTTCCATAAGCTTCGTTTAACATTGAAATTCCCGTCGTGTGCTCGACATCTTTTACCAATCCACCCATTCATTGTCGTTCGCCTCGTGCTAACCTGTTCCATTCTTAAGACGTTAAGCACACGCAAGAGAAAACTTTTCCCATATAATCTGAATGCAATCGCGAGATACACCAAGCTGTACTTCTCTGTGTGTATTTTTGTTCGTATCTATTCGGACGATTGTTCCAATTTAATGTGTGTCATCTTCAATATACATACCATAAATACCAATATGAAATTCGACAATAGCATTGGATGGCACTCGTCCGAATTAACCTATGTTGGTGCAAATGTCAGCGTTTTAGATTTTATATCTAGACTTATTTGCCCGAAAAATTGCTGTTAACAATTGTCGAAACAGTGCATTGTCAAAGTTTTCCTGCATGCAGAAAACACATTATCCACACGGGATTTATTTTGTCATATTGTCAAATAGCATGCTTATGCGGCACTGTATCCTCAATAGATTCAAATCATAGTGCACCTGAGGTAACAGTGATGACGAGAGCTCGAGATTGAATTTCCCGAATGAACTGCACTGAATACAGTGTTTACACTTTATGGCAAAGTTGCCAGGTTTACATGTAAATTTTTCCGAAAAGTGTACACACCAATCGTTTACCGCGTTGACAGCTAATTTTTTGACGGGCACACAAATAGTTCGCTTGTATTTTTATTTTGGTATTGGTGCCGCCATTTGACTACTGTTGTGGTCACCAATACATTGATACATAACGATTGGTGTACACCATATGTAAACCAAAAATAGTGTGCACTTTGGTAAAGTTTATGATGGTGTACGAATTGGTAAACCTGCTTTACAGTATTCACCCAAGGAATTAATGATAATTTAAATATTGTTTTAGTACTTTTCTGGTGCTCAATCTCAGGTGAAACATGATAACAAGATGTGATGGGCGACAATGATTACGTTAATGGTTATGACGAGATTGATAATGATGCGATACGGAATAGAACGAAATATCATATTGCTAAGCATCATTATGCACCAGTTACCATTTGGTAGTTGGTTTAGCAGGGCAAAACTTTTTGATCAAGATGTTGAATCACGATGATTAATGATTGGTTCGCTTATATTAAGTGCATTGAACGGAACAAATCCGTTTGGTGGACAAACAAATCACTATATATTTAGTTATTCTCGCTCTGAGAGAAGGAAACGGATAGAGAGAGAGAGAGTGAGAAAGGGTTAAAGATAGAAATGGATGATGATAAAAAAAAATCCATTGTTAAAACTCAACTTGTCTTCTCAACTTTGATAAATTCTAAACGAATATTTTCCCCCGTTACAGAATGCAGACATTGAGCTTTCTCACAAACTTTGATTTGAGCGCAAACTTCAAGTGCAATGAAAATTCAAGAAATTCAGATGCAAATGTGAAACCATAATCGACGTCCACTTAAAACACAAAATGAACATGAGAAGAATTTCTCTCATTCAAAATATTAGAACATCGAACGCTGGTACAAAAACTTTTCGCAATTTCTTACAAAATGCTCGGTGGCCGATGGCTTGTATTGCCTAATTGCACGAGAATCATTTCAATTTCTGAGTGACGGGCAAACATTTATTCAAGAGAACATGAATTTATGCTAGATAAAACTACAATCGGGACAATAACCAAAATTAAATACTTGAAACAAACGCAAACTGAAGTTCATGTTGCATACAGTGTGCATTGAACACCGAAAATTGACTCAACTTGGCTCAGTTCTAAATTTAGAATGAAAGCGCGCGCGCGTTTCATTGTATTCTGTCAAAGGTCATGGTTGAACTATCTCTATTCAGATTCGATCACGATTCATGTTTGCTATTTTGAACAACGCGAATACTGTACACAACACTGGTCGGATTCAAATTTAAGATTAAAATTATTACCTGTCCAAAAATGAGCAGAAACAGATACAAACACAGATACTCAAGAATAACGAGGGCATCTAGTGTTAACATTGCATTGAAAATTGAAATGCAACAATGTAAAAAGTTTTTCATTGCAAATTCAAATATAATTTTGTTACGAACTGCACACTGCACACCGACACGATGTGTTCAAACCAAGTCAAAGTTAAAAATGAATTTTTTCCATCTTTCCTTTGGCGTCCTTTAAATTTGCACGCAAAATGCTAAACAATGTTGTTTTGCAAATACGATTCGAATCGTATTTTTTTTCGTAGAGAAAAATAATCATTTCTCGTTCGAGACACAGCTCGATGTAATTCGTCTTTTCGTTGATGCAAATTCCATCGCGAAAAACTTTTTCTCAAAATCCAAAAACAAATTTCGGAACAATAAAATGGGAGGATACAAACAAACAACGACAAGGGAAAAGAAATCTTTTGAACGCATAAAACTAAAAAAGGTGCCGTATATTCACTATTCAAATAATAAAAAAAAAGGGCGGTTAAATTTAAGGAATGATGTTCAATATGCACATTTATACGTGCCATAGTAGTTTGTTCTCTACTAAATTGAGTAATTATGTATAACGAAAAGTTTCCGTTCACAAAACTTTCTTCTGATGCCCCGTTCTCCTCTGTTTGTTTCGATTGCTTTTGTCCCGTATCCTATATTATTGTGCCGGTACCAGATGAATGTTTTGTTTTCGACGATTTGCTACCCATCGTTAAGCCAAAGTTGAACGAGCAACTGGAATAAAGCGTTTCGTTTCGAATATTTCGTCTTCATTTCGTTGTAGTCTTCTTTCACTATTTTTCTCTCATTTCTGGAAGTAATTCGCTTTTATATTTCGCGGAAAAAGTTTTGACAAAGAACATTTGCAGCAAAAGAAATAAGTTTTCAAATTCAACCGCATACATTTTGCATGTTCAAATGAAAACAAATTAAAGAATAAATAAAAAAAATTGAAAAAAAAGCATCGAAAACATTTAATTAATTGCTGAAACAGAACGAGACAGAGAATCGATCAAAAGAAACTGCTCAAAAAGTATTAAATGTCAGTTTATAATTGTCAGAGTTCTTTTCGACTCTCAATTCCCCGAATAGACTGAATGAGTTCGTGTTTGGAATGGAAGGTCGACTGGATGGATTTTTTACGCCTTTTGTTCATCGCCATTCAACATCTTGAAAATTGTTGGATTCAATGCATTTGTTTTCTTTATTATTATCATTTATATGTTATACAAATTATGTGGATTTGAGCTGTAGACAACGACTACAACTGCTCCTAATTGGATCGAAAAAAGCTCGAATCGTCTAAACGCTATCCAATACCAGAGAATGCTGAATGAGTAACGAGTAACCTTTTTCATATTTTTCCTTAGAATTTGGGTTTTATTGCGTTTCCTACACAGACATAGCATAATTTACCTTGAATATGAAAAAACTTGATCCTACTCGATATAAATAAAGATTATTTATAAGTATTAATCGCTAATGCGTTGAATGCAATTTTCTAGATAATAATTGGCTCATGCAGCATCATTTGGTATGGATTTCTCATCAATATTCCCAATATTCCTTTCAATTATGGCACGAGCATTTTCCTGGTGACATTCTTTTATTCATCTCCTTTCACCTGTTTCAGGTCTTATGAAGTGAAATGGGATCTATCATAAAAAGGTGAATGATTTATATTTTTTTTCGAGCTAAGTCATTCCAGGCTAATCCAACCATGGAACCAACGTGGAACCAACGAATACAAAAAATAAAGTAAAACTTTTGATGAATTTGTTACCATTGGATTACGCAACGATGTTTGGGGAGATTTACAAGTACAGCGCTGAATATGATAAATTCATAGAAATTTTCTTCTTCTCGTCCGTTGCATTAATATTCACGTAGTCTCATATATTGCATGAATGTTGTACAAAACAAAATTTTTGTGCACCATAACATGATCGAAACAACTTCAAATTCAATACAAAAACTGTATCTGACAATGAACGAAATGAATTGAAATTAGAAAATAAAAAAAAAGTGCTACAAATCCTTCCAAAGGAAGAAGTTTTCGTCGAAAAATTTTCCGCTACGAATAAATTTCTGTGTCAGCAAAATGCGAAAACTTTGTGTTTTCTTATTAGGCTTGAATTCAGTGAACAGATACTGAATACTTTAGTCGGAACCGCATTGTAAATTTCATTTTTTTCAGTCTTTCTCTTCAGACCGAAGAATTCAGGTTGGCAAGAAATGCAAATAAGAATTTGTGTCGCATTCTGATGAGAAATAGAGAAAAAAGAAAACTGAAAAAGGAGTGCGTAACTTGTATTTTGTATTCTATGTTATAATTTCTGCCACCCGTACCTGGATATGGGTACATACATACAAACAATTTACTGATAAAAATGTGTTTGCCTGTGTATATGTGTGTGTGTGTGTTTGCCATTACTCTCGCTTTGTAATGTTCCGAATGTGGTGCTCATCAGCATCAAGAAACGATTAGATGGGCTTTAATTCTTACGCATGTTTGCTTGAATGATATGATATGATACACCTTCAATTCTGAAATACCTAATAGCATTAGCAGATGATATCCATGAAAACGTTCGGAACATAAACAATGGATCAACCCAGTCAGTGTATGCGTGTAAATGAAATGATATCTAAGGCTCAACGCTAAACTAAATTTATCTTAAAACGTATGTATATACCAAACACAAATTGGTAAATTGTGAAATTGTGTTATCCTGTCAAACACTTTATGTGTCGCTTTATAAAATGACATTCATTTGCAATTATATCGACGCATGTAATCGGTAGTCATGATTTTGTGTATCATTTGCTTATGTTTGTTGAAGAATTTCAGATGTCACATTCAATAACGAAAATCAAATGAGATTATTGTATTGACTATTGTAATTTCAATTCAATCAAATACGCATTAAACAGACACACTTATACTTTACACTTTACCCTTGCTTGATGGGACCAAAGAATTGAATACAGTATGCAAGATAATTCCATTCGCTCGGCCGACATTGCCTTGGACATTTTAAATTTTCGCTCTACGCAAAAATAGCCACAAATGTGTCAATCGATCAAATATCTCAACACACAATGGGGGAAAAAAAATCGCTTGTGGTTTCGTTGTTCCATCATTAACAATTAGTCCACAAAAATCCGCACACAAGATGAACAGCATGACGATATTTTTTTGGTGAGCATTGTTTGTGTTTCCTGCACATGACAATCATTCACTTCCCTTTTCACGATTAACGATCTTCACACCTCCCACAATGATTAAACCAAAAATGGAATTGTATCCATGACAGCAAAACCACTTAAATCACACAAGGACTTGATTCTATCATACCAAATGCGGACGAAGAGAGAGAAAATAAAATAAATGAATGATTGGCATTTACTAAGAAGCATGAATGGAACCGAACGCTGTGAGCTAAATGGAAGAAAGTATTTTTGAAGCGGAAGGTTCGTGGCATTCAAACGAATTCTGAAAAGAAAAACTACCGAAAAGGAACTTATATAAATATGACATTTGTTTTTAACTTGAGATTCATCATCATTAGCATCATCACACTCAAACGATGGGACGCATGATGAATGCTGAATGTTGGATGTTTGATATGAACAAGACAGTTAGCCAATTGAATAAAGAATTTTGCCAACATAGAGTTCGAAAAATTGTAGTAAAAACTTCTGGTTCTCATTATTTACATTTTGTTGTGATAATCCATTTCAGTTTTGTCGCGCTCTTTCGAGTATTTAACTATATCATTGGCTACTAACTACTTTAGCATGAAGCATGAGGCATCGCATCATTTTTTACATCTGCATTTTCTTAATAAAATGCTTTTTTTATTCCTTTTCAAATATACCATTTGCCGCTTATTTTCCTCTTGAATTGTGTTCGACGTTCGTGTCATTCTAATCGATTCGTGGCATACTGTTTGACTACAGAGTCGCAACCATTCCATCATCACGATAATCAATGGCAACTGTTTAATCAGCACATCGTCGCAACGACCCAATTAACATCAAAGACTTATTTTATTGAGAGAAAAGTCTGGAACTTTTTAACGTTCTAATTAAATTAACAATTCTTTTTGAAACTCATTGTACGCATAGCAAGTTATTGTTAATGTGCATCATTATCCATGCCTCAAATTCCATGGAATGATTGAAACGATATACGATGAGCGTATTACTCGCTTTAACTTAAAACGCTATTTACTAACTAAAGAAGCTTTCAGCAATTTTGATCGTGCCAATTTTCGTACAATTTGTGCTTTATAATATTGAGAAAAAAAAGCTAACTTTGTCTCGATTTAAATTTTAAATTATTTATGTTTTTTTATTAAGCAGAAAGTAGCCTTGCAATCAACTCAAAATGTACGCATTATTTGAGAGATTTTCTTTCATTTGTTTAATTTTAGGGCATTTTGTTGGCCCTTTAGTAATAGTCTTAATATTTACCCAATCAATCTCAATGGATCGATTGATTGAACGGAATATATGTTTTCTCCAGTGAATATCGCAACATATTTTAGTTGAAGAATATTTATTGGGATTGGATGATTAGACGTGGATAAAGAAACGAAAAATGAAAAGCTCCAATTTATTCATTCGGATAGCGGATAATACTAAGCATTGCACACTGTGACCACCTCAATCGATTCATATTAATTAGTTTGCGATGTTTTTATCTTTATAGTCATATCCAATGATGGAATACAAGAGAGATTTTGTTTAGTAAACGTCAATGCTATTATTGGTGACGCCATCTACCATAAGTTGATACGCAAAACTTGTATATACATATGAAGTCGAACGTGGCGAAATCATTTTCGTGTGTTCCCTCTCTTTCATTCGTGTTACACAATCAGATAGTTACATATAAATAATGGTTGTCGGCGCCACCAACGGACGCATTGACATATACTGAATAAAATAACATTAGTGGTATACACTGCATTCTGTCATTGGTCATATCATGGCTCGTGCAGCCTCTGCATTTTGATTTTGTCTCTGAGGACACTGCATGCTATTCATCTTGTTTATCAAAACGAAAGGCTATAATTGATCTCTGTAATACAGAGTCTGTATCTGTCTGTTCGGTGTTTGTTTTTGGGATTTGAAGGAATAAACCACAGTGCACATTGCATGAAGCTAGAAAAACGATACATGAATTCAAAGACCTTCTTATAATCTTCCTTTGCTCACATATTGATTGTTATTATGTATTATTTCGTTTGATCCGATAAAAAGATGGAGAAAGAGCTCAGCTTTGCTTTGTTACGCAATGGGAATTGAATCACATCAATCGCCTTTGGGTCCAAAAAAGCATTTAAATACGAAATACGTGAAATTGTTGGCATTGAAGAGATTTGGTTTAGGATTATGAGTCTAAGTAAACTTAGTTTCGTTGTGATGTATTGATTCAATCCAATCGTAGATCTATTTATTTTCTCGCGGCTTTGTCGATAATCTTGTTTTCTGGTTCGTAAACAGTAAAAACATAAACGAAGTCTTTCGGTCAAACGAATGCGATTCACAGATTAAGCCATTTGATTCTGATTGGGCAATGCCAAACACCAGAAAAATTATTATGTTATGTGATGTTAGGATTATCTTTGTTCATATTCGTTTTTACGGCTTTCGATAAAAATGACTTGATTTTGTAGCAATTTTTTCCCCCCTGTTATTTGAATGCGAATCGGAAATGAATCGAATTATCTATTATTATATATTTGTTTTATTGAAATCCTTTCATGTCGTCATTCGACTTATGCGCAAATTGTTTACCGACTCAATTTTAGTTAACCAAGCGCAAAAATACTTTTATGACTTAATTAATAAAAGTCGTGCATGCCACAACTTCGTATCCATCAAGTGACATTAAATTAATGGAAACTTCAACAAAGTTCAAAGTCACAAGTCAAATATTTGGAGTTCCGCGAGATGCTCGTGTTCAACTGATCCAATCAAAGTTTTAAAACAAATTAACCAATTTTGAGTCTTTGAACATTTTCCGAGGTGTTTTTATTTTCAAAGAATATTTCACAAGTTCAACGTTCAACGGCAACGGATTTTTTTTTTTATTATAACAAAAACAATTCATAACTCAAGAGAAATTATGGTCGAAACAATCACCCTTGTCTGCGAAGTGGCAACAATAACGAATTTTCTGAAAATAGAATGTTATCTTGCAGACAAAAATGTTTTCCACTTGAAATCTGCTTCTTATTTTTGTACGGATCTGTTACGCATTAGGCCATTGGTTCAAGAAAAATTGAACAGCACGGAATTCTCATTACGCACAATGCACGATGAAGGGAATTGAAAAGTTTCATTTTCATTATCTTCACGAGGCCGGCCAAATATATATATATATTAAAACTAGTAAATTGGTTTGAGATCAAATTCAAGTGAAAAAGAAAGGAATAAACGAAAAATGCCAGAGATCAGAAGACAAAAAGAAAATTTGAAAACTTTTTTCTTTCTCTTGAATTATTGGCCTTTGCTCAGCAATTCAGTGACTGGAAAAATAACAATGAATAATTTCATTCCAGAATATTCATATCCGAACGTATGGTAATTTCAGACAAATTTGAAGAACGGAAGATTATCAAATTCATGAGATGCAAATGGTTGAATTGAAGAAGAAAGGGTGAAAGGAAGACCAAAGTTTGTTCATGAGTTTTCGATGCTGCAATTTTCATATTTTATTTATTTCATTATCATTAACCTGTGATGTGAAATTACAATGGAAACTGCAGTGACATTCGGTGAATCCTATCAGTCGGAAAACTTCGTAATACGATAGAAAAATCAGAATTAATAGAACAAAATGAACCATAACCAAACATGACGAAAACCATTTCAAGTTGCAAATTTTATATGCTGATGAAACGTAAACCAATATCAACAAAAATGTTTTATCGGGTGATGCGTAAAATGTAAATGATTGTGATGATGTTTGAGGATTGTGGTATAATTCAATGCAAATAAATGAATAGGTTCATTCAAAGAGAACAGAATCGCTATCATGCCATGAATAACACATATTTTTCAATTATTATGAAATTACAATTGAAGTTAATTTCTTCTCCCATCTTCTCTCTGCCCCAAACAACTCCTAAATGTCTGAATGTTCAATTTGATCGCTTTTTATGAATATCATCCTGAGGGATTTGTCTGTTTTCGAAGCAGGATTTAATTCACTTCATTTTTGTGTGGCAAAATTAATCCCGCAATAGCTGAAGGGCAAAAGAAAGAGATTCAGTTCAATCTATGTTCATTACCAACCAGAGGAGCAAAAAATTTGATGAATGGCTGCTTTGCTCTGTGGTTTTGTTTGTTGGCAA
>GL501451.1:393850-406047 GCA_000149185.1 Mayetiola destructor
CCGAAAACGCATCAACTGTCTAACCAGCAACAAGAAAATAACGAAAAGAATAAATGAAGAAACACGAAAGGGATTCATCAGGAAGTGTGCAATATATTTTCGTTGACATTTTTAATTATGTTTTTGCCATTGTATTTTAATGTTCATAACATTCATTTGCATTGTGGATTGTTTAGTTATTTTTAATAATTACAGTATTTACGGTTAAATGTCAAGTGTTGAACATAATAAAGTAGTAAATTCTTTTAAATTCGATACAGAACATTCTCCATGCATAAAAATGAACGATGTGATAACTTACTCAAAATTTCCATTTAGTATGACGCAATATGTTAGACGTTAAAGAGTTGGGTTGAGCATCGTCTACCGAAAATTAGTATGCGTTGTTTTCCTAGGCATCACATAAATGATGGGAAAAGTTTACAGTAATATTCATATTTTGCTAGAAATTCTTCATTGGACAAACCGGTGCACGTCATTTGGTTAACATTATGGAAATTAAATACTTCGGTTATTACTTTGAACTGCTTCAAAATATAAAATAAAATAAATGCTGCGCCGTTAGAGATGCCATTCTGATAAAAAAGTTTATTACAAATATCAAATCTTACAACAGAAAAGTTTTTCTTTTCTATGAATATTCGTGAATGAAGAAGATCTTAGCGTTGAGCTTACGTAATTCTTTCTACCTTCCAGAAACATCAAACGAATATGTCATTGAATTTTAATTCAAATTTTTCTTATTCAATTTCAGATCAAACTCTAAATAAATGAATTAAAATGAATCGACATACAAGATTGCTTGTATTGGCCGTGATTGGATGGCTGACAAAATGCGGTAAGTAAAATTAAATGAAAATTTCGAATTGCTACAACAGGAGAAAACGGCATCCAATAAAAGCGATGAGTATTAAAATTCCTAACTTTCCACTTTCTGTTTTTATCATTGATCACTACACGACAATCGAAAATAAATAAACAATCCAATCGAATTGCGAAAGCAATTTAAATTCAGTACACTTGCTCATAATAATAACACTACGGACTATCGACTTCCGGGAACTGGGAATAAACAAATACCAAATTCGGATCGAACGACACGAATTCGCAATGAAACGAATTCGTCAAACAGAGAAAAAATAGTAAAAGAATAAAATTCAGTGTTCCGGGATTTTTATCTGGCATAAGTGGCTCCGTTGTGGAGCACATCTGGTTGTAGATTTTAAGGCTTCCATTAAATTGGATATTTACGTTCAATGGAATATTTATATACAATCGATAGCCAAGTAAAAACCAATACACAAGACATTTCAAATGAAATAATTTTGTCGATATATTCAATGGATGAACGTGCACTGAGGGCACAACAAATGTTATCGAGACATGGTACATCGTATAAAGTATGGAGTGCTGGGTTTCGGTTTCGTTACACGAATGAATTCAATTCCGATGTTCAATTGCTTCTTTTTCTTTCAATCACAATGTGGTTTCAGATTAGCGTAATTCTTTTGCTATATAGTTTCGTTCCCTAAGTTTCCGGCTTTTTAAGATATCCACTGAAAATTGATGATCCTGAAAGCTGAAAGCACAAAACGATTACATCAAAAATCTAATTAAATCGTTCGTCTCAACATTGTAACTTGTGACTATTTGCTTGATTTCGTTTTTTAACATTTACGATTTACAATGCGAATGCTTACATTCATTGCTGTTCGCCGTTCGTTTTTCGTTTTTGTCATTAAATTTGAAATACAATAAAGCGGCATCGAATGTGATGCGCAGTTTTTTCCATGTATTTATTTCGGATAATGTGTTTCGAGACTTTTTTACTACAATTTCGATCTGCCATTCGAATTCATCCCATTTCGAGTAAAAGGTAAAAATACAAGTAAATGGAATTGGCAATAATTAGAAAATCCTTCATTGGATTTTGTAAGTGAATCATTCGTCCGATAAGCGAAATGCTGAACAATATTATATTTACAAAAGATGTTGTAGCAAAAAAAGGGGGTGATGAAAAACGCCGACCGAGAAAACCAAAAGAAAATGAAGAGAAAATTACAAAATTAATCATTTTACTTTTTTGTTCGCCTGTCTAACGCAAGCAATTTCGCTTCTTTACAATTTATGATGTACAAAGCAGCTTGTGCTAGTCGCTTATCACTCTATTCGATTTATCTTCAACTTCAACATTCAACATGGATCGAATCAGCATTGAAACGTAATTTGATTCGATTGCGTTCCATTTTTCACCCTCTCATTTTGACAAAGGTTATCAATGTGATATTACAAAAAGATTAATTTCAATTTATTCATGAAAATGATATATATTATTCACTTGATACTTGGCATCGTATTGACTTCATTCATCAGTCCGCAATATCCATTAGCATTACAGCAGGTTTATTCAATTCAAACACGGAATTAAAGCGCGGAAAATGGTTCGCTCGGTAAACGCTCCAATGAGGCCGCTTCGATGCCATAGACACATAATATTATCTTTCTATTGGAAGGTTTGAAGGCATTTTGAAACCGGAAGCCGATAAGTGCTCAAGTTTTTTTTTTTTTGGTTGAACAAGAGAATTCTTTTTTTCTTCTTCTTTTTTGTACTTGGCTCGTCACAATTGTAAGCACAGAAGCAGAAAATGTTTAAAATGCGCAAACATAAAAGAGTTATAATACTGTAGGTAAAACATAATACATATTCGTATCACCATTGGAACACTTCCGTTGGCTGCAATGGAAAATCCACCATGAAGAAAGTGTGAACAATAAAAAGGCGAATAATTGAATTCCAACACATTTACTGCGTCACTAGCTCTTTATCCAGTTTTCAATCGCTTATTTTTAATATTAAACACCTCGATCGTAATCGATTTGCCTCACAAAATGTTTCGCTAGAAATCCAATTGTCAATATGATGATCGCTTATCAAACTTTATTTATCGAAAATATAACACTGAAGACAAAGTACAATGAAAATAATAATAAAATAAATTTTGTTTTTGCAAAGAAATCAGAAATGCAGAAAATCCGAATGGCGAATGGTATAGGCGGCAATGTGAAAATTTGTTTTGGAAATCTGAACATAAAAGTAAATGTTCGAGAAATATTGCCATAGACAAAAGCATTGTGCATGTTTTGGTTTTGCATCCCTATGGCACCATTATTATAAGGAAATGTCGTATATATATATATATTTAATGTATTCAACGAAGCAATCTATCATTATATTGAATCATATTTTGTATTGTATCGGCTGACCTCGGGGCCATTCTGTTAATATTCAAACTCTTCTAATGAAATATTCGGAAAATAATGAACGTTTCATAATAATGACTTGGTCTCAAGTTTTGGCATTGTGGTCTCACACTTGGCAGCTCATTTCCACGCTATTCATTAAATTTGTACGGAAATTTCACCCAGAGGACAAAATACGGAATACAAAAGGGGCACAGCAATAGAGTAATGGCCAAGGAGAAAATTGAAGAAAACAAAAACGGAAGAAGAAGTTCCTTTCAATCGATATATATTATATGCTGGTGTTGTTGTTATATGTGATAATGTGATATCATTATTCCATCGAAAGCTAAAAGTCGATGAGGCCCTTTTTCTGAATTCTAAACCATCTTTTTATCACTATTATGCAGAAACGAGGAAGTTTCTTTTGTAATATTGGTTGGTGTCGGTGCCATAAACCGAAATCCTATTCATTGAGTATAATATAAATGAGCGATGATGTGTTGGTAGCAATATAACCTGAACATCGAACATGTAAAAACGAATATACGGCATTGAAAAAAAAAATGTGAATGAATATTATATAATGATAATCAATTTTCCCTTCTTCCGCATGAAAGGGAAAAACTTTGGCTGAGTAGTCAGTACTGCTTGTAGTCAGTAGTCAGTAACCGATTGGTTACCATCATCATTTATTACAATTCGATGATAAATTTATTGAATTCAATTCGCTCGACACTCGACATTGTTTTCAATTTTCCCTTTGATACATGAGACATGCCGAACACCGAACACAAAGCATATTTCAGCAAAATGTTAAGATTAACATTTACACACAGCTTCAGGGTCTTTGCTCATTTCCGCTTGAATATTGCTGTTGGCTGTTAACATTGTCAATTATACTAAATAGTAGCCGTTCGCTGCCTGTCCTTTGCACTTGAATCGTTCGGCACAATGGCAAAAGCTCAGACACTGACATTTAATCGCATTAAAGGTTAAAAGTTTCCATCTTGAATTCAATGAATAAAAAATCAAATGCCAAATAAAATGTATGACTTTATACTTTGAAACCTTTTATTTTAGACGAAGTAAGATTATAGTTTACTATTGACTACAACAAAAGACTTCAGGAACAGTAATAATTAATTCGTTCCGGATTCCGACGAAATTTAATTGAATGTAAAATTGAATTCGCAACATATACTATGAATTAGCGTTGCCATCGGGGTTTAATATTGAATTTTACTTCAAATGAATTACGATCGAACATTTTTAACGTCCATTCATTTGGATCAACACCAAATTGAAATGAATAAACGTAACGAAACAGAAAAGAATGAATAAATTGTATTTAGACTTTATCGAATCAAGCCCATGCTTTGTGCAATGATGTAAAAGAATTTCGTTTCTGTGTGTGTGAGTATCACATCCACACACACACAGACTTCAAAGCCGAGCAGGTAGTATGAATCTCGGAAACTAAAGCCATTTTCGAAATTTGATTCATTTGTAACAATTTGATATATAACATTTGTAAAGAAAAAAGCATTTAACAACTGGTTACGATGACCAACTCCGGAAAATAAATGGAAAATGTATTTTGATTTGTTACACATTTTGTCAACGAAAGAGCGCATAGCGCATTGGTTGCGCTTAGCTAATGGCACGCCTCAGTTCTTTAGATTCCGTTTTCCATTTTCACATTTTATTTGGTTTGATTAGATTTTGTGAATTTTCCTTATTTCAGTTTAAATGGCAAATCATTAAATTAGTTTCACGATTCCATATTTATCCTTCCAATCATTTTGATGCTGTGCAGCTTTTGAATGCATAATAGAAAATCAACGTTCGTTTATAGAATATATTTGCTTTGGACATTTGATACTGACTTCTTTTTTGCTATTTTCATTTTGGTATCGACAAGAGACTCAATGCTCAAATGGAATCGAGAAGCGCAACGATCAACCGATTTCAATGAATTTACATTTTTAATGTATTCTCGGCATTTCAGTTTTCAACAGACATTAATTTGTTTCGGATTCTTTGAAAAGTGTAAAGTGAACGATCATTTGTTGATTTAAAATTGGAAAATTAATTTTTCTTTTTGCTGCTCATCAAATTCAAGCACAAAAGGAGAATTCAATTTTCTGAGAATTTATGATGGGAATGCTTTCATCACCCAGTTGCACTCACTCTCATTCATTCATAATAAAATAACTGTTTCGGCATTTTTCTTGGTTTTTCTATCAATGAATGGACAGGATGTAAAACCAAACCCGGTTTCTCGGTTATTTCCAGTTCGTTAAATCGATTAAATGCAAAACAAACTGAACTGTTTCGTTTTCATATTTTTCAAATCAAAGGCAGAGAGAGAGAGCGAGAGAGAGGATGTACAATGTACGACGCTCGACAACCGTTTATGTTCCGGAAATAAAGTTAAATGTTAAATACAATATGTCATGTACAATTTAACCAGAAGGAACTATTCGAGCGATAATTCATATTCAAAAGTGCATCGAAGGAGAAAAAACCATTTTGCCAGAAACTGAAAACAGTTGCAAAAGATTGGATGAAAAGAGAAGAAGAGTTCTGTATGATTCTAAAAATCAAAAAGAAATTAATAGAAAAAATAATTTTTTTTTAGATGAGCATCTCGTAAATATTGTTGATGAACGAGCCATATTCATCAGAGGAAGTGAAGTGTTGCAAAAGAAAAATCTTTTGAGATTGTTTAGTGCATAGCAATGCGATACAAAAATATTGTTAAATCTGTTCCGGTTTACTATTATAGTGAAAAAGGCATTAAATATATATTAACAAAAAACATGGACTCAGCTATCAAAATAAGTCCATTCAATGTGGAATGGTTGGTTCTTATGTGCATTTCGTTCATTCAAAACCTTTTCAATGCAACGCTTATTTTCGTCTGTTTGTGAATGTGTTAAATTTATAACGAACAATGAGCCAAAATGTAAAAAACAAAACTGCAATCGCTGAATGTCGAATTTAAATTTTATAATTAATAATAATGATTTCGGGAGTTGAGAGCTAAATAAAGGGCTATTGCCATCGACAAAAAATGTGAAAAGAAGATTTTCGTATAGCTCATGGCAAAATATTGCTCACGAAATAATAATGTTTACTATATTCGAAATTTGGAATGAATCCCTTCGGTATGCAAGGGAAAAGAAAACAAAAATATTATAACTGTATAATGATGACAAAATGAAAGTGAATCATTCGCCATTCATAGAATCTTAAAACTGAATTTTAACGAAGCGTTGCAAAATCTTGTCAGAATATTCTTAACGAAAGCGTCACAAAAATTTGACCAAAATTTCAAATATAAAACTTTTAACGAAAGTACTTGGCCATTTGGTGATTTCGATTCCATTGAATTCAAATGAGAATGAAGCTTTGAAAAGTGAGGAAAATGAACAACATTTTTGATTTCGGACTTGAGAGCGCTGAATCGCGGACATGGGAAATGAGAAATCAACTCACTTCTTCATCTTCAGTGAATCATGATCGGAGTTAAGTATCCATTTTTGAATCGTTTTATACCAACAATAAGAGAAGTTTTTTTCCCGTTTATTGTTGTTGCATCGTGAATCGTCACCAGCTACCAGTCACCAGTGCAGTAATTACCGATGTTCTTTCTTGCATCGAACTTCGCAAAAAACTTTCTGAGTCTTTCAGTCGTATAAATAATTTGCAATTTGCATTTCATTTCAAAAGTTTTGGATGCAAAGGCAAATTTTCACCAGCAACCAACACAGTGATCATAATAATAATAAGAAATATCGCCACAGTTAAATGAAAAATTCAAATTCGACACAAATTCGAAATAACGAGAATACGAAATATGGTACGATGGGAATAATAAAATATAGAATTGTTTTGATCGAGGAATTTAAAATGAGGAAATCATAAAACTTTAGTGATGCAATCAAATTCGGAGTATTTCATTTTACATTGCGCAATGTGGATGTATTTGACGCAGAGCCGTTGTATTTTTGCTACGAAATGCGAATTACGAACATGTCGTTTGATCGAATGAAATAAATAATTTTTATTTCCAGTTTTCAATGTTTATTGTAAAATGGCTTTCACTCAATTCTCCTTTCGTTCAAAAAATACTCACAAATTATTTTTGGAACGTTCGTTTGCTAATACGATCCCATAAATATTATTGCAATGCTGTGGAGGCTACATACACTGTTCTTGTTGAAATCATTTGAAATTTGAAGCATATAACGCACTTAAAAATGAATTATGCTTCGTCTAGTCATTCAGAAAGTTATTCATTATGATGTCTGTATTTATTTTTTTTAAATATTTCCGTTGCACTCAACTCTCAACTTGCGCCGATTAAACAATTTTTAATTTTCATTTCGCATTCATATGAGTTTCATATGCAACCGTGTTCCAAATTTTATTACGTTCAATTTCCATTCTTAGTTCTATTCTCGGCTCCAAAAGCAGTTACAACGGACCATAAAACGTGTTTTCCAACTCCTCTTCGTTTTTGAGCTTTGTTCGTTGTTCTTTTTTTTGCAATGTCACTTTTGGCCATTCGTTTCCATTGAGAAACGATGGAAAAAAAAATGAAGAAACGGTGACGATTTGGCTTTTTTTGTGTATTATGTGAATGTATCACTGTTTGTGTGTATATCACTTGCATATTGCATACATTAGACGTAAATAAAAATAATGTTTGGCTCCATGTCTATTTCGCATGTCAAGTGCGATACAGATTGTGTGAGATTGAGATTCCGGTTTCTCAGTTTTCTTTTCTTTTTCGCTACGATTCAATTGTTTTACAATGTTTTGAATACTGTGTTTTTGTGTGTCATATTTTTAATCCTTCATGGAAAGCAAAATCCAATAAAACTTTTCCATTTGAATGAAAAATTGTAAACGCGGTTTTTATTTATGTTGATTAGATTTTCACTCCATAGCGAGCTTGGAAAAAAGAAAAGTATCGTACGATATCCATTCTCGTGAAATCAATTCCCGAGCACCGAACACTCAAATTGAAAAAGTGGATTGGAATCACTTTTTTCCTGTTCTTAAATCGTATTATATGAGAAGGTACTACTACAAAGCTTTCTCCCGATCGACGAGCATTCATTAAGCTGCACTTAATTTAGAGAATTTAAGAGCAAGTGCTTTTCATCATATGCTTTATGCTATAAAAGACGATGCGATAATAAAATTAGATTTTCATTCATTGCCAAAAATTAAAATTTTTCGAATTGACGACCATTGAAAATGGGACACGGAATATGTAGCAATTTGTTTGATTTGCAGATTTAGAGATTTCTCATTCATTTGAATGTTAACATTTTGAAATAAATTGGATACCGTTGGAAATTGAACATTGGCTGTTGAGTAAACACTTGAATTGTATATTTATTGAATCGATTCAGTAAATATCATTGAAAATGTAAATCCAATGTATAACAGAAGCATTTCAATGCATGAGGAATTGAGGATGGTAGACGAGTCGACGCGAAATATAATTATCATTATTGTTGTAAAGCCAATCGAAGCGAAAACTTTTATTGAAATAAATTATGAGAAAATTGATTTCATAAACCGAAATGCTCATGCTCATGGCTAAATGCAAAGTCACCTCTCTAATGCAATGGTGCATTGTCCACATTACCATCGTCAAGTTTCTAAAGCCAAAGGCGTCAAAATGTGCTTGTATATACTGTGTGCTTTAGTCTCGTACTAACTTTACCGTTTTCTTTTACAATATCGACACATCCGGTATATGACGTTTAAGGAAATTAAAAAATATAAATCTCTCACGAACGGGAAATGGATTTTTATTGTACTATACAATATTTTCTCACTTCAACCAGTCTGTATTTTACACCATCACCATCAACTAACATTCATTCTTTATGCTGAATATTGCACACTCCAACGATATTGCCGTGTTTATTTCCAGGAAAAAAAAATCATGATAAAGTTTCAAATCTAATGGCCTGAATTATTATTTATTATTCTCAAACGTGTTATTTATGACTTGAAATTTGCTAATTAGGTATTTTAATTCAATTTGTGGTTCTAGCATTTTGCATTTTGTCGAATGGTCTGGATTTGAAATATTTACTTTATACAACCTCTGTTGACTGTAGCTGAGAACTGTGTAAGTAGGAGAGTACATTTGTGTATAGAAGCTGGAACACCTAACACGTAGAGCTGATCTCTGCTTTTGCATGTTGAACGTTTGTTTTAGACGCTTCCTCAAAATGCCTGCTTTGTCCAAATATGCATAGCGAAAAATTGTCATTGATACATTTGACTCTCATAAACGACTATTGCATGGCCAGTTACATTCGGTCAGTTGAGCGAAAAACATCAGAATGACATGTAATTAGGAAACGGCCCTTGAAAATTATGAATATAAATGATACGGTTGAAAACCTGAATAAAAAAACCAAAAAAAAAAAGAAATCACATAGCACATAGCACATTGGATCATTACTGAACGAAGAATGAAGCGAGCAAAAAGAATCCAACAGATGTCATTTCTATGAGAAAATGGTGAAACTCAACAAAACGCACTATTATCATTTATTACAAAAGTCTTCGCTGACGATTGTTGATGTTCTGAATTTTCGTCTAATTTTTTTTCCTTCTCTTTTGTTCGAATGTATATTTTCCGAGTGTATGCCATTAACTGAGCTCTCAATGGATGATTGTTTCATTTTCATCATTGTGTTGATGCTTTTTCTCTCTTGATTTTATGACATCCAAAATACAAACATTTTCCCAAGTTGAAAACAAAAACCCGATGAAAATGCGAAAAAAATCCATTTCAAACAGCCAAATGAATCCAAATGGTGAATCGAGAATTCAACATTTCTCTTTGTAAATACGATTATTGTGCGAAAATTGTGAAAACACTTCCATGTCGATGGTTTCGCACACGCTAAATACGAATTATTTTTGAAATAAAAAATATCGCCATTGTCGATTGAACAAAGGAAAAAAAATGAATGAAAAACATTTACATACATTCACAGACACAACCTTTTAACGGTTGGCAGAAAATATAAAATGGGATCCAAAAGAGAAGGAAAAAAATGTAAATGATTTTTGAATGAGCTTTTCGTTTGCTTTTAATGAACACGTTGTTTTGCACTATTTTCGATGCGTCCAGACTGAAAACGACGTCACTCTCTAATTACAAATTGGAAGATTTATTATCATTGTATGTATGCGCTTTGCTATGCTCATATTACCTTTTGAAAATATCACGTTATTGTCCTAAGTCCTAACGCATTGTCATTTGCTGTGTCATGCTGGTTCCCATTAAACACCTAAGAAACTTAACGATTCTGTTCAACGTAGCGAATTGGGTCAAAAATAATGACAATTTCCTATCGGAAACTGAAAACTAAATATGTCCTGGTGCTGTTGAAGGATTTTCAGATGAAGCTGAAAGAAACCATGTGTAAATGACAGCGTTCGGAAGATTTCACAAAATCATAGCAATCATCGCACGAAATGCATTTACAACGAATGAATAATGATGATCACTACACCTTTTGAATTAAATGATGTTGTTGCTGCACATCGAATACAAAAGACGAAGGCAAAACAAAAGGATTTACAACAATCGAACTCAATGTGAGATGATCAAAAGACGAACGGAACGTCTAGTATTTTTTTTTTAAATAGGAAAACAATCATGAAGATGGAAATTGAACGAGTAAAAAATATGAAAGCCAAGTCCAATCAACTTCTCTTCATTTTAATATACACGGATATATCATTTTGGCTTGTTCAATGTTCCATCTTTATCCAGTCGTGGTACCAAGTACCAAGAGCTCGATGTAATTTGGTGTGAAATTCTTTCATGCAAATCATCACGTAATATTCGTATGCAGGCACAAATTGTTTATATCTCGTTAATGCTCACTGTTGAAAAAAAAAAAGAAACATAGGAGCTCCACTTGAAAGCACTGAGCTTTTACAATTTTTCGTCTGCAGAATAATGAATTCCAATAAATTCTTCAATTTTCCCGCTCATTTTTTTTGTTGTTGTGTTAAACCCTTTCTCTCCTCATTTGTAGCGAGGCTATTAGAAATTGCTCAAAAAACGCAGAATTATTTCACGTGTTAAGTTGAATCATAAATATGCGCTTGTAATGAGCAGTTTTATATTAAAATTTATTGTAGACTGAACGATGTTGTACAATGTTTAACTGTGCAATTATCCGACGGTCAAAACTCAATCGCGGGTCAAAAATGTTCTTCTTTCAGTTCGTTGCTTCCATAGCACGAAAAACGGTTTCTTTTTCGCTTGCGTATAATAAAACAAGGGCTAACAAAAGGAATGAAGTATGAAAAATGTGAGCGATATGCAAATAGAAACTAAATTAAAAATGAGCAGCTCACTGTTCATATTTATTAATGTTTTTTTTTTTGGACGCCATTTGGACAATGACGCTCGCTGGAAAAAAAGGCTGTCCAGAAATTAACACAATCATTTAAACACATAAAAAAGCTCCAGGTTGTGCTTATTCCTCATACACCAAAGCATTCAATATTAAAGAAGACATTTCGTCTCCGTCACATTTATTTGTTCATTTGAAATGAATGTCGCACGTTCCGGTGACACAAAATACCTGAATCTTTCCACAACATTAGCTATGAGCTGAATTCTTTTCATCAACAATAATGGATCGCACGAAAAAAGGCATGAGAAGAAAGAAAACGAACGGAGAACGAACGGAAAACGAGGACATTGAAATAAATAACCAAATTACATCACAGCGTGACTCTGATAAACGACCATGTATAAAGCTAAAAAGATAACAACCTACGGTTGACAGCATAAAATTAGCGTTACTTGTTTTTCTACAAAGTACAAAGTCAATGTGTGTGTGTGTGTGTGTGTGTGTGTGTGTGTGTGTGTGTGTGTGTGTGTGTGT